>JARQOC010000002.1:246243436-246549076 GCA_033576535.1 Allobates femoralis | reverse complement strand
TCTTAGGAGATTGGGGTACAAAAATATGAGATCCTCGGTGGTGTGCCTGTCCTGGACTCTCTCTCTGGTCTTCGTTCTCCAGCGCCTGTGCTTAATAGCACCTCTGCATGCAGAGCCCTGATCCGGCAGCCTTGGATATTAGTGGACGACTGGTACCTTGTTCCCGGACCCTTGTCCGGCTGCTTTCTCTGGGTATACGTCAGGTGTGTGAGCCACAGCTCCTATGAAACTTGTAGCCTCCGGTTCAGCGGTTTGGTATTAGACTTCCATGCCGTGTTCAGGCCCAGTCCCTGTTTCTAGACCACAACCCCTCCTGTCAGTATCACTAACTTTGGATTCAGGCACACGGGCCAATTCAGCTTCGCCAGTGCCCCTAGGGTTCTTCCCTCTTGGCTTTCCAGGATGAGTATAGCACAGCTCAATCCCCTTCTCTACAGTTCTGATCTTTTTGCCTCCTCACTCGACTCAATTTCTCACTCTCTAAGCTCTACATGCTGGTTGTTCTGTCTCTTTTATGTTTCTGTTCCTTCTCTTTTCTGTTCTCTTGCTTCCACTTCTCAACCCACACTTCTCTACCCCTGTTGTTCCACTGGACCCCCCCCTGGGTTTTATTCAGGGTCCCCTGGTTCCTAAGTGCGTGTCTTTGTGTTGAGGATCATCACACCTACCATCCCCCGTCTCCTGACTACTGGTGAACCACACCCCGGCTTGGGTGCAGTACCCCTCGTGGCGTCCTGACTGGTGGGGAGCCACATACTCCATTATTGACAACTAGATAAGGGCTCGATGCTATCGCATCGGGAGCGAAGTGATATCACAATGGAGGCAGGCTATGTGGCGCTGGAGATGGTGACTGTCTCTCCTCCTGTCGCTCTCTCTCTCATGCTGTGCTGTCTTCTCCCCTCTGTGCTCTATCCTTTGATGGTCTCCCCTGTACACTGTCTCTCTCCCATACGTGCTGTCTTCTCCCCCCTGTGCTGTCTTCTTCCCTCATGTGCTCTCTCCTTGGAGTTGTCTTTTGCCCTGTGTCCTGTCTCTCTTCCCCTGTTCTGTATTCTCTCCTTGTGTGCTCTCTCCTTCGGGCTGTCTCCCACCTGTGCACTCTCTGTCTCCACCTGTGTGGTCACCCCCTGAGCGCTCATCTAGCACTCATCCCTCCGTGCACTCTCTTCCCCATGTGCTCTCTGCCCCCTATGTGTTCTGTCTGCCCTCATGTGCTCTGTCTCTGGCCTCCTAAGCACTCACCCCTCCCTCTTGTGCTTGCTCCTCCCCCATGCATTCTGCCCCCCTGTGCATTCTTTCTGCTGAACTGAGCACTTTCTCTGCCCCTATGCACTCCCTCTGCTCCCCTCTTCTTTGTCTCTTCCCCCTTTTGCTCCCTTCCCACAGTGATGCACATGTCACAGCACCATCTTAGTATACCCAGGTGTCCAAAGCTGGCTGGCGGCCTCTTGAGTAAATGCGCATGCATATACCCAATGCGCATGGAAATTTACTCAGGTGGTGATGTGTCAGCGGCGGCTGTGGTTTCAGGTGGTGGCGGTCGTGTGTGTCAGCGGTTGCGGGTGACTGCAGTACCAGTAGCAATACTGTGCAAGAGTCCAAAGATGGCAGCCTGAGTAATTGACATGTGCGTACCTGGTGTGCATGTAGAGCCCACTGGGAGAGGGTACTCGGTACCAGACCGGGGTACTGCTGGGGATATCACGGCGGTCTTGGTCCGGACTGTTTCCCGGGTTCTGCAATAAATGGGGGGAATATTTACAGGGGAGTTTGTCGTGATGCCACCCACGGGTTGTGGTCAGTGAGGGGACCTCCGCTGCTACAGAACCTCTGGGGATGATGTTTGGCAGCTGGAGATGTAATAGCTCTCCGCGGGTAGAGCTGGGTTCGCCAGGGCACTGGTAGATAAAGTCTATGATGATGCTATATATGTTGTAGGATAGGGGTAGTAGTAGAGATGATGGTAGTTTGTGAGGGCACGTAGGGTTTGAGCACAAGGATCACATACACTCACGGTTTTGAAGTTTTCAAAGGCTGTACTGGTGATGGTATTCAGTAGAGTACTGTCCACGGAGTCTGTACCGGGCCGGGTTGCTCCCACCTTGTCCGGATCCTCAGCTTCGTACTCCTGCGCCTTATGTGTGGCCCTGCTGCTGCTTTAGCTGAGCTGCTGGCCCTGTCCCTCCTCACAGGTACCCCATTAGCTAGGCAACTTGAGTCTTTCCTTATGTTTCTGACCCCGCCGTGTTGCTTTGCTGAGGTACAGTGTAGATCTACAACCTCCACTATCCGGTGTTTACTGTGCTGCGTGTTACAGTCACAGATTCGGATCGGTATCCGGCTTCTGTGCTCCTCTGGGGCGAGTTATGAGGTAACTCAGTCTCCCAGATGTGTTCCTCTGTTTCTTGTACTCCTCTCCTCAGACCCTGGCTTCAGGCCTGAAAGTAGTCAGTGGTCCCTGTCAGGAGCTCAGCACTGCTCCCATTTACAGGTCCTCCTCCTAGTGCTCCCTGCACTAAACTGAACTGTCAATTCTCAACTAACTACTTCCTCCTCAGACCAGAATATATCAGGGTGCTGCTTTAGCTCCCCCTTCTGGCCTAGAGGCGCTAGTGAAGTGTCAGTGTTGTGTGGGGAGTTAACTCTTGGATGTTACTGTGGCACAATAACCCCTGGGGTGCCACATGCGCACGCGCAGTTACTCAGGCTGCCATTATCTTTGGACAACCAGGTGTCCAAAGATGGCGACCACCAGAGTAAGTTCGCATGCACACTGGGTACGCGCGTGCATCGTTACTGAGGCATTGGTGTGTTCGGCGGTGATGTGTGGTAACAGCTTCAGGCGGCAAAATGTGACGACAGTTCATGGCGGCTTTTTTTAGGTTTCGGCAGTTTCGGGTGTCAGCAGTTGCGGGCAGCTGTAGCACCGCTGGTCATACTGTGCAGTGTGCCAGTACCGCCAGTGGGCACCATATTAGCACACACATTACTTGGGTGTGCAAATATGGCTGCTGCCGGGGCATGATAGGACGACATCAGGACGGAAGTGAATGATGGATGGGGCAGGAGGATTAAGTAAGTAGATACCATCCAGTGCACATGAACAGCTGTACAAGGGTATTAGAATTAATTCTATAAGACCCATAACCATAGGTAGTGAGCTTAAAAACACTGATTATTAAATGAGGAACAAGGAGAGGAAGTGTGCACAAATATATTTATTGCCCCAAATTAACTGGCTAGCCAGTTAATTTGGGGCAATAAATATATTTGTGCACACTTTCTCTCCTTGTTCCTCATTTAATAAGCTGTACAAGGGTGCATACTGCTGTGCGAGATGTGACCATATTGTACATTTGGAAACCCAGGCACTGGAGCTAAATGGTCAGCTGGCAACACTGAGATCCATAGACAATATGGAAAGGAGTTTTCTGTGCACTCAGCAGGTGCTCACTGGGGTAGATATGGAGGAGGATTGTAGTGTGTAGCTGCAGGACAGTGAAGCAGTTAATTGGGTGACAGTTAAAAGGTGGGATAGAGGGAAGAATACCCGGGAGGCTAATCCTCATCTGGAACACACCAACAAGTTTTCTACATTGGCAGGTGAAGTGGTGTCAGTATTGCTGCAGCAAGATACAACCTCTGAAAGCCGTAGGAGTGTCTGCTTTAGTAAGGCGTACAATAGGAGATCAGAGCAGGCCAGACAGGTATTGGCAGTGGGGGACTCAATTATTAGGAGCAGAACAGATATGACAATCTGTCACAAAGACAGGGATTGCCAAACAGTATGTTGTCTTCCTGTCGATCGTGTTTGGCACATCTCTGATTGGGTTGACAGATTACTGGGAGGGGCTGTTGACGATCCAGCAGTCATGGTGCTCATTAGGACAAATGACAAAATTAGAGGTAGGTGGAAGGTCATTAAAGGTGATTTCAGGGAATTAGGCTGCAAGTTTAAAGCTAGCACCTCCAAGGTGGTATATTGTGACATACAGCCTGTACCAGTACCACCGTGCCTCATCAGAGAGGCAGCAGGAGATTAGGGAGATAAATTAGGGGCTCAGAAATTGGTGTAGGAAGGACAGTTTCGGGTTTCTTGAGAAACGTGCTGACTTCTCTGTTGGCTACAGGTTCTACGATGATTATGGGCTGAACCTCAATGGGAAGGGTGCAGCTGTAGTGGGGGAAAATGGCTAGAAGATTGGAGGAGTGTTAATGAAATGAGGGGAGGGTATTCACTGCACAGGAGGGGAAAATAGTGGAGATAGTAACTTGGGCATAAGTAATGAAGTCAGGGGTGGCATGGTGGGTGTTAGGAGAGTTAATATATTAAAGGAATCCTGTCACCCCCAAAACACCTCTAAAGCTATTAAAAGCTGTCCCTAGAGCATAGTAACACTTACCCTACACTCCTTTTAGCTCCTAATGGTGCCGTCACACAGCACGATCTGGCCAGCGATGTCGGAAGCGATGCGCGGGTGCCCGCTCGGTTCCGACATCGCTGGCCAGCTGTCACACAGCATCGCTGCGGCCGGCGACACCGCAGCGATGCGGGCGGTGACATCGCTCGCTGGGCTGGGCTCAGTCCAGCGAGCGATCCGCAGCAACGCTGCGGTATAGGCTGGATCGCCGCCGACATCGCTCTGGCGATGTCACACGGCGCGATCCAGCCTTATCGCAGGTCGCCGGTTGACAGGTTTACGGTTCTTCCCGTAAACCTGTCAACCTGCGACCAGCGATAAAACGCGGTCACGCCGCTCGTTTACACAGCGCGACGTCGCTAGCGACATCGCTGATACGTCACTTTTTCGGCGATGTCGCTAGCGACGTTGGCAGGTGTGACGGCACCATAAAAGCATCTACTGAGAATGAAGATAAGCGTTATTACAGTACCTCATTAGTGATTATAATTAGTGACTATTGTATGCATAGTCACCCAGCCAGGCTCTCCCTCTTCATGATATCACGCCTCAATAGGCGTGATCTTTATCTCTGATTCAAATGCGCCGCCTCCCCGCTCTGTCATGCGTCGGCCGTGCTGCAGTGGGGCTGTGTGACGCGAATCGCGTCATTTCCGGCGCCGGGTGACGTATTACACCCGCGCCGCTCTGTTTGCTTCAAGCCCCGCACTGCGCATGCGCACCGGTGGAGCGAGAGCGGCCCATGCACCCGAATCCGGGACTGCTGATACCAGAGAGAAGGGTTTGGTCTAGAATGCGGCGCGGGAGTCCAGCACCCGAACCGCTGAATCGAAGGCCACGAACTTCATATGAGCTGTGGCTCACACCTGGCGTATCCCCCGAGAAGGCAGCCAGACGAAGGTCAGGGGACAGGTACCGGTCGCCCGCGAAGACCCTTGGCTGCTGGATCAGGGCTCTGCGTGCAGAGGTGCTGAAAGGAGACACAGGCAGGCAGGAGCACTGAGTAACAGGACCAGAGAAAGGCAAAGAGAAGCACACCACCGAGGATCTCATACTTGCTGCCCCGGTTTCCTAAAGACTACACAGGCCAGAGCTTATCTGAGAGACAGTGTAACATTGTATGACCTGCTGTGAATAAATATGAGTACAGAATTGCAGAACTGTGTGAGACTGTGTTATGCCTACGGTAAAGCGGCCAAACATGAATCCACTGCCCTGGCAACCAGCTCCACCCGTGGGGAGCCATTCCATCCCGGCTGCCCATCTATCGTCCCGATAAGTTTTGCAACAGCGGTGGCTACCCGTAGCCGCAAACCATGGGTGGCGTTACGAACATTAATCTCTAAACCATGTTCTCTGCATTTATTAAGTGACTCCGCAGGGCCACAGAGCTGGGTCTCAGCCACCATGAATCGCGAGACTGAATAGCCCGGTTCCGAGTACTCCATGGCCCTGGGGGCAAGTCACATACTTCTGGCCATATGCTAATTAGAAGTATCCGGCTTCACTCAATTCACTTGTATTGAACAAGACCGCACACATCTAGTTAGCGCAAAACCGCATGTATGCAAATCAGCATAGGAGAATCCTGACAGCGCTCACAATGCATACTGTGTGGATTCACAAGTCTTCAGTCACACAGACAAACCAATTAATCAAGTGGTATTTTTTAATAGAATGGTTTGGACTGGGATGCCCTCTTAATGAATTGAGCTGTGTGTTTTACTTATAAAAGAGTGAATTATAGCAAGTAACCATATTACAGCTGTTTTGTGATTTAGACTTTACTTAAAATAAATCTTGCCCAATATGATAAGTATTGTTATTTTCTTATGTGTACACAGGTAATTGGATAATTGTAATCACTGAAGTTTTCTAAAGAGCGAAGGCTGAAATAGTCATTTTTTTTTTGTTAAAGGGGCCTCATTGTCAGTGATTGTAAATGTAGCAATTAATCCATTCACTTATAAAGGGTTATCAACTATCCATGCAGCATGTTTCCAGTTTATGTAGACACTCTCTTTCATCAAGTCTATGTAAATCTTGGATTTTTTTCTGCTTTAATAACTGATCTACTGAGAAATGAAACCAAAAGTAACAATAAGTTATTCCACCTAACATGTGAGAACATGTCTACAGTTGTATGAGGAAACCACAAGTATGTCATTACAGCACCCTACAGCATTTTTTTTATTGCATCTCTGTAATGGTGGTTTAAAAGCAAGTCCCCTGAGCTCTATCTTATAATCATTTTCTGCTACTTTCATCCTTTTCCAGTGGTGCTAGAAAAATTGACTAGGCAGCAGCTCCAGTGTTTCATGGCCAAGGGAATAGCTACTCAAGTTATGGAGATTAATCATGCTTGCCAGCAGTGAGACTTTTAGCCGCAATGCTCCTCTGGGAAATATGTAAATTGTCACTTCAGTGCCACCTATTGAAAGTAGCAATCCTAAAAGTCATAATTGACTCTTTAACAAGCCTTTTAATATGACTTAGGATTTGTGCCATATCAGAACCCCAATCTGCAGATGCTGCATTTCGGGGTAATTGCTCCTCATCAATGCAAAGTATGGGATCTGATACTTTGCACTGTTGCATATCATACTGATACTTTGCACTAGAGTTCATCTACTTCCTCCCTGAAGTGACAATTTGCATATTTCCCAGAGGAGTATTGCGACTAAAAGTCTCCTCATTGCTGGCAAGCAGGATGAATCTCCATTAGTAGAGTAGACCTCATCATAGCCCCTCATACAGTTATATCCCATACTTTGCACTGAAGTGGGGAAATCACCCTGCAGATTGGGGTTTTGATATGGCATAAATCCTAAGTCATATTAAATGGCTTGTTAGAGTCAATTATGACTTTTAGGATTGCTACCTTTATGAGGTGGCATTAGAGTTTGTCCACTTCCTCCCTGAAATGACAGAGTTTTATGGAGCATGCCACAGGTCATTTTTCAATACATCTTTATGAGAGCTTCATTCTAGCTCTCATAGAGATGTATTGAGCGCCTGTGACATAGATTTTGACTTTCGGAAGTCAAAATCTACGGGCGCAAGATGGCGCTGGAGCGGCGTGGGATTGCTAAAGTATGAACATGCGCGGATGGTGAGTTTAAGACTAGGCTCGGGGGGCAGGGGGGAGGCTACATTTAAAGTTCCACTGCAGCAATGAAAAATAAATACCCTTTAGTGCTGCTTTAAAATGTTCACTGGCAAAGAGCAACAATATTTCCCTTAAAAAAAATAAAGGGTAAGAATTTATGAAGCTATAGAGAACAAGTTGATGTATCTCAACTTTACAACATTGTAATGTTGGGTGACTTGTTGTATTTCATCAATGGACAAGCAGGTCGTATATCCATCGTAAGCCTCATACAATTCATATATCCTCTCTCATTTTTTCTCCTGTTTTAGAAGCATTTTATCAGATCCAGATTCTCCTGTCTTGTCCATGTATGGTTTGTTTCTACTGGAAGCGCATTTATCATCAGAATGTCCTCGTTACTCAACATCTGACTTGGACCTTGTTTATCCAGGTAATGTTTAAAGCCGATATTATTTTCTTTATTTTTGACACTCTGATATATATTGAAGTAGGCATTATAGTATTAGGAGTCTTGAACAAGTACTGATTTATGTATTTTTCCAGCACAGCAGGGCCAGGCAGTGTACTTAAACACTACAGTATACCAGCCAGAACAGGGCCGGCTCCAGGCTTATGTGGGTCCTGGGCGAAAGAGTTTCAGTGGGCCCCTTTTGCCCCTTTAACACATCTAGCTGATAATATTATATTATATATATATATATTATAAAGGCTGCGAACCGTAATATACATATATATATATATATATACTGCCCATCAAATATAATCCCTCTCTGTGCCTGTCTACACCGTGTCTCACCTGTGTGCTTTGTCTCCCCTCTGTGTCTGTTTTTCCCCTGTGCGCTGTCTTCCCTCTATGTGCCTGTCTCCCCATGCGTTGTGTCTCCCCTCTCTGCCTGTCTCATCCTTGTGCACTGTATCTCCCGTGTGCTGTTTCCCCCTCTCTGTGCTTTTCTCCCCGAGCTCTGTGTCTCCCCTTTCTGCCTATCTCCCCCCAGTGTGCTGTCTCTCCCCTGTATGATGTCTCTTTCCCCTGTGTGCTGTCTTCTATCTCTGTGTCTGTCTCCTCATTGTACACTGTCTCTCCCACCCCTCCCCCATCTCCTTCCTTTCTGTGCACTCGCTCTCTCACTCTCTTTTTCTCTCTCTCGCTTTTTCTTCTTTTCGTCTTTCTTTCTCTCCCTCTCTCCCAGAAATGTTAATTTGGTAGAATCTGGAACAGATATTAAAACAGAAAAGACATCTTATTCACAGCAAAAAAAAAAAGAATGCGCAGTTGGCACTGCCATTTTTCTGCTGCAGTGACAGCAAAGTACACTGGATTGCAGAGCTCACAGACGTCAGAGAACACCAGACTGCGGAGCACATGGACAGCAGAACCCATGGACGGCAGGGCCCACTGGATGTCTGAGCGCACCAGACAGCAGAGCACAGACAGCAGAGCACACTGACGGCAGAGCACAGAAAGCAGAGCACACTGACGGCAGAGCACACCGAACTGCAGAGCTCACAGACATCAAAGCACACCAGACTGCAGAGCCAAGGATGGCAGAGCCCACAGATGGCAGGGCGCACTGGACGACTGAGCACACCGGATGGCAGAGCACAGACAGCAGAGCACACTGACGGCACAGCACAGCGGACTGCAGAGCACACTGGACTGCAGAGCACATGGATGGCAGCCCATAGGAACGGCAGGGCCCTCCGGATGGCTTAGCACACTGGACGGTAGAGCACAGACAGTGCCCACCGGTGGCAGCAGAGTCCTCCAGACTACACCTGTGATTATCACAATGCAGCAGCCAGTGCACAGAGCAGGGCTGGTGAGGTGGGGTGAAATGCTCTGAAGACCCTGCCCATCACATGCACACAACTGCAGTAGAATAGCCAAGCACTGGGCACATTATATGATCTGCACAGCACTGGACACAAATGATAATCAGAGCACTATACACTCATGATCTGCAGTTTGCAGAGCACTAAGCACACATGATCTGCAGTCTGCAGAGCATTGACCATACATGATCTGCATTCTGCAGAGCACTGAGCACATATGATCTGCAGTCTGCAGAGCACTGAGCACTCATGATCTGCAGAGCACTATGCACACATGATCTGCAGTCTGCAGAGCACTATGCACACATGAACTGCAGTCTGCAGAGCACTGTGCACACATGATCTGCAGTCTGCAGAGCACTGTGCACACATGATCTGCAGTCTGCAGAGCACTGAGCACTCATGATCTGCAGAGCACTATGCACACATGATCTGCAGTCTGCAGAGCACTATGCACACATGATCTGCAGTCTGCAGAGCACTGTGCACACATGATCTGCAGTCTGCAGAGCACTGTGCACACATGATCTGCAGTCTGCAGAGCACTGTGCACACATGATCTGCAGTCTGCAGAGCACTGAGCACTCATGATCTGCAGAGCACTATGCACACATGATCTGCAGTCTGCAGAGCACTATGCACACATGAACTGCAGTCTGCAGAGCACCATGCACACATGATCTGCAGTCTGCAGAGCACTGTGCACACATGATCTGCAGTCTGCAGAGCACTGAGCACACATGATCTGAAAGCACTGGTGCCCCCTCCACTCTGCACCAGCATGTTGGGTGATGTGCTGATGCGCT
The DNA here is from genome assembly GCA_033576535.1 of Allobates femoralis. Lineage (NCBI taxonomy): Eukaryota > Metazoa > Chordata > Amphibia > Anura > Aromobatidae > Allobates > Allobates femoralis. Next base: position 246,538,901 of record JARQOC010000002.1, on the reverse strand, counting down.
GCCTGATGGCTGTGGGCCCCTGCACACTGTGTATTTTCCCCTGACGGGGCCCTCTGTGTGCTGGCACCTCTCCACGCTCTCCCTCCTAACCTGATGCTGGTCAGCTGATCACAGAGACCGACTGTACTGAGGCAGCAGTCGATCTCTATGATCTCCTGCAGGAGAAGCAGGAAGTGCAGGAGATAGAGATCAGTACAGTCTCAGTACAGCTGGTCACTGCGATCAGCATCAGATTAGGAGGGAGAGCAGGGGGGGGGGCAGCACACAGGGATCCCCTGTCAGGGGAAAATATACAATACCCAGGGGCCCACACCCATCAGGGGGAGGAGGCAGTGTTGGTGCAGGGAAGGGGACACTCTACTGCGCCAGACTGCGTGGGGTCCCCAGGCACTCAAGAGCCCCGGCACTTACCTGGGTGTCCCGCATGCTGACACCGGCCATGAGCCAGAACAATATAGAGTTTTTTTCAGAATAATAGCAGTGTGTTAAAAAACATAAGTTAAGCCCAAAATCTTTAGAATAGTTTTTATTTCCATGCATTGGGAACATTGCACATTGGTTTCTAAATCAAAACATGAAGAGTAATGTATATAATTTGATCTACTTTCCAGAAAATAATAAAAAAATGGCTGTTCAAATAGCAGTGTCTGCATTTGTCTTTGTAAACTCAAAAATGTTCTCTTTTTTATTTATTTTTTATGATTTAGCACTCCTATTAATCATTACCTTAATATTTAGTTGTATAACTACAATTTTTTAAAATGGCTTCACATCTATTTTGCATAGAGTCAACCAACTTCTGGCATCTAGCAACTGTTGTTCCAGCCCAGGATGTGTTCCCTACATCCCACAATGTATTTGCATTTGTTGGCTTTGCATCAGAAATGGCATTTTGTATATCACCCACAAGTGTTCTACTGAATTAAGGTTCAAGGATTGGGCTGGAATTTTGTTGGACTGGAACAAGATTTTGCTTGTGTACTGCTGTGTTTAGGGTCGTTGCCTTGTTGAAACACCTATTTCAAAAGCATTTTCTCTTGAGCATAAGGCAACATATGAAAAAATAGTGGAAACATCAGTGCAAGCCATCATCTTCTTCAAATCCTTTTTATTTTAGACAAAAGTTAAAATCAACCCAGCGCCCTCACAGGTGCAGCTAGATGGGTTTCAACAAACGTCTTAATCATTAGCACATTCACATTGTAAAAAACACATATAAATATGCAAAATACCCCCGCAACCACAACTGAAACAAGTAAACTCAATTGATTCCAGGATGGGAATTAACTCTTGCAAGACACTAAGATTGGTCTATAAGAACAGGTCTATAAGTACACTTTATAATACAAAGTAAAGGCATTGAGGAATTTTTGGGTATAAAATACCACTATACATGAAAAATAAGACACATGCATTACAGTACATTTCATAAACAGATATTAAATAGTGTCCAGTTGTATGTTCCACCGATAAATCTATATAGAAACCAGAGTTGTACTGTATATACCCTTTATTGGAATCCTATTGCATCAACCTATTAAGATGTTGAATTCATTGTAATCATATGATAGACACTAAAATAACACATATAAACGACAGGAGAATATGCATGCTTATAATTGTTATGAAATTATAGCCCCTACTCCGAGAAAAAAAGGGAGGGGGGAGGGAGAATGAGCATGAGAATGAAGAGGTCCATAGCTACGATATGCTTTGGACAAATGCATCCGTTAACAAAATGTTACAAAGAAATTAATGATTGTGTCGTATATACCGACAAGTGTTGAAGTGAAAGATTCCTATATTCCACACGTTCTAGAAAAAACAAAATCCTTGACAGATAGCGAATTCAAATACGTATGAAATTCAAATACGTAATGCAGTACTCCCATCAAACCATACAGGAAAACATATTAGTAATATTAACCCCTTCACCCCCGGGCCTATTTTGACCTTAATGACCAGGCCATTTTTGTCAATTCTGACCATTGTCCCTTTATGAGGTTATATCTCTGGAACGCTTCAACGGATCCTAGCGATTCTGAGATTGTTTTTTCGTGACATATTGGGCTTCATGTTAGTATTAATTTAGGTCGATAATTTTTGCGATTATTTGTGAAAAAATCAAAAATATGGCAAACATTTTGAAAATTTTGCAATTTTCAAATTATGAATTTTTATTCTGCTAAACCAGAGAGGTATGTGACACAATATAGTTAATAAATAACATTTCCCACTTGTCTACTTTACATCAGCACAATTTTGGAAAAAAAAAAAATTTTTGTTCGGACGTTATAAGGGTTCAAAGTTCATAAGCAATTTGTCATTTTTCCAGCAAAATTTACAAAACCATTTTTTTTGTGACCACATCACATTTGAAGTCCCTTTGAGGGGTGTACATGACAGAAAACACCCAAATGTGACACCATTCCAAAAACTGCACCCCTCAAGCTACTCAAAACTACATTCAAGAAGATTATTAACCCTTCAGGTGCTTCACGGGAACTAAAGCAAAGTGGAAGGAAAAAATGGTCATTTTAATTTTTCTAATAAAAATGTTCTTTTAGCCTCAATTCTTTCATTTTCACATGGGCAACAGGATAAAATGGATCCTAAAAATTGTTGGGCAATTTCTCCTGAGTACAGCGATACCTCATATGTGGTCATAAACCACTGTTTGGGCGCACGGCAGGGCTCAGAAGGGAAGGAGCGCCATTTGACTTTTGGAGCTAATTTTCCATTCAAAAAGTCAAATGGCGCTCCTTCCCTTCTGAGCCCTGCCGTGCGCCCAAACAGTGGTTTATGACCACATATGAGGTATCGCTGTACTCAGGAGAAATTGCCCAACAAATTTTAGGATCCATTTTATCCTGTTCCCCATGTGAAAATGAAAAAATTTAGGCTAAAAGAAAATTTGTGTGGAAAAAAAAGTACTTTTTCATTTTTACGGATGAATTTGTGAAGCACGTGGGGGTTCAAAAAGCTCACCACCGATCTAGATATGTTCCCTGGGGGGACTAGTTTCTAAAATGGGGTCACTTGTGGGGGAGCTCCAATGTGTAGGCACACAGGGGCTCTCCAAATGCAACATGGTGTCGCTAAAAATTTGAGCTGATTTTTCAGTCAAATTGTTAGCGGACACCATGTTGCGTTTGGAGAGCCCCTGTGTGCCTAAACATTGGAGCTCCCCCACAAATGACCCCATTTTGGAAACTAGACCCCCCAGGGAACTTATCTAGATGGGTGGTGAGCATTTTGAACACCCCAGTGCTTCACAACATAATCTGTAGAAATGAAAATAGAATTTTTTTGTGGAAAAAAAAGTACTTATTCAATTTTACAGATGAATTTGTGAAGCACCTGGGGGTTCAAAATGTTCACAACCCATCTAGATATGTTCCCTGGGGGCTCTAGTTTCCAAAATGGGGTCACTTGTGGGGGAGCTCCAATGTTTAGGCACACAGGGGCTCTCCATACGCGACATGGTGTCCGCTAACAATTGGAATTATTAGCGGACACCATGTCGCATATGGAGAGCCCATGTGTGCCTAAACATTGGAGCTCCCCCACAATTCACCTCATTTTGGAAACTAGACCCCCCAAGGAATGCATCTAGATGCATAGTGAGCACTTGGAACCCCCATGGGCTTCACAAATTGATCCGTAAGAAGGAAAAAGTACTTTTCTTTTCACACAAATTTTCTTTTTTAATTTTTACGGATCAATTTGTGAAGCACCTGGGGGTTCAAAGTGCTCACTATGCATCTAGATATGTTCCTTGGGGGGTCTAGTTTCCAAAATGGGGTCACTTGTGGGGGAGCTCCAATGTTTAGGCACACAGGGGCTCTCCATACGCGACATGGTGTCCGCTAACAATTGGAATTATTAGCGGACACCATTTCGCATATGGAGAGCCAATGTGTGCCTAAACATTGGAGCTCCCCCACAAGTGACCTCATTTTGGAAACTAGACCCCCCAAGGAATGCATCTAGATGCATAGTGAGCACTTTCAACCCCCACGTGCTTCACAAATTGATCCGTAATAAGGAAAAAGTACTTTTTTTCACACAAATTTTCTTTTTTCGGATCAATTTGTGAAGCACTTGGGGGTTCAAAGTGTTCACTATGCATCTAAATATAGCGAAGCCCATTTTATATTTTTTTTCTAGGACTAATTCTAGAAAAAAAATGGCGTGAGGCTCCGCCATATTTTTGGTCCAGCCAGGTACAGCTTGGCAGCTACGGACTGCCAGCAACCCCCAGCTGCCTCATTGTACCTGGCTGGCAACCAAAAATACAGCGAAGCCCATTTTTATTTTTTTTCTAGGACTAAATTCTAGAAAAAAAATGGCGTGGGGCTCCACCACATTTTTGGTCCAGCCAGGTACAACTTGGCAGCTACGAATTGCCACCAACCCCCAGCTGCCTCGTTGTACCTGGCTGGCTTCCAAAAATACAGCAAAGCCCTTTTTTTTTCTTTTCTAGAACTAATTCTAGAAAAAAAAATTACGTGGGGCTCCGCCATATTTTTGGTCCAGCCAGGTACAACTAGGCAGCTGGGGGCTGGAATCCGCAGCATGGAGAGGCCCAAGCGTTCTGGGCCCCCAGGCTGCGAATTGCAGCCCGCAGCCGCTCCAGAAAATGGCGCATTCATTGAAGCGCCATTTTCTGGCGCTGTGCCCAGACTCTTCCAGTTGCCCTGGTGCCGATGGCAAACTGGGTAATAAAGGGGTTAATGCCAGCTTTTTATTGGCAGCTGGCACTAAGCCCGAGATTCATAATATAGGGCCAATGTTAGACCCGCCATTAGGAATCTCTGGTAAATAGTCAGAAAATACACACAGAGAAAAATCTTTTTATTTGAAAAAAAAACACAAACAAAATTCGGACTCCATCTTTATTATAAAGATCCGACGTAGTCCACAACGAAGGTCCCACGACGCTCGATCGCCTCCGACGTAGTCCACAACGAAGGTCCCACGACGCTCGATCGCCTCTGCTCAATCCAGAGACTGCAGCAAGGGATCAAGTGTCCTCTTCCTACAGCCTCTGGGGTCAGAGTTATGGTGCACTGTATGACAATGATCTGTCATACAGTGCACCATGACTATGATCCCAGAGACTACAACAAGAGGACACTTGATCCCTTGTTGCACCCATCCATCCACCTATGCACCTATCATCCACGCACGCACACAACCACGCACATCCACATCCACGCATGCACGCGGACATCCACGCACGCACGCACATCCACGCACATCCACACACACATCCACGCACGCACATCCATGCACGCACACATCCACGCACGCACATCCACACACGCACATCCACATCCACGCGCATCCACACACACATCCACGCACGCACATCCACGCAAGCACACATCCACGCACGCATGCTGACATTCACGCATGCTGACATCCACGCACGCATGCTGACATCCACGCACGCACATCCACGCACACATCCATCTATGCACACGTCCACGCACGCACACGTCCACGCACGCTCATGTACGCTCACGTCCACGCACGCACACGCATGCACCCCCCATCCATCCATCCATCATCCATCCATCAATTCATTCATACATACATAGATACATACATACATACATACATACATAGATACATACATACATACATACATAGATACATACATACATGCATACATACATACATACATACATAGATACATACATACATACATAGATACATACATGCATACATACATACATAGATACATGCATACATACATAGATACATACATACATACATACATAGATACATGCATACATACATACATACATGCATACATACATACATAGATACATAGATACATACATACATACAAACATACATACTTACCTCCTCTCGATAGACCGATCAGCAGGAGGAGGCCGGGAGAGGAGGCGGGGAGAGGAGGCAGGGCCACCGACCGGCCGGCCGAGGAGCTGCACAGCCGGACGCAGCCGGGTGCACCGATGTGTGCAGCCCGCCGCAGGAGGTGAGGGGTGGGGGCTGCCTGGAGGGGGGCTGCCTAGGGGGGGGGCTGCCTAGGGGGGGGCCGTAGGAGGGGACCAGGCACTGTGGTCGGCGAGCGCAGCCGTGGCTGCAGCCCGCCGGCATATACATAACAATAGAGGGGGGCGGGCGGTTCTGGGGGGGCCCCTGTAGGTCCTGGTGCTGGAGGGGGCTGTGGAGGGGTGGGCACTTGCCGATCCGCCCCTCCAGATCTGATTGGAGAGCTTCAATCAGATCTGGAGGGGTGAATCCCTATGATTCCCTCCGATCGGCAGTTTCACTTTTAAACTGCCGATCGGAGGGGTCCTGGGCACGGGGGGGTTAATCCACCCCCTGTGGGGTCATCTGCAGGTTGTCACAGAGCAGCAGCATCTGTGACACCTGAGCGATCCCACTCACAGGAGCTGCAGCAGCTCAAATCTGCCAGGACGTTGTGCAACGTCCTGTGTCGGGAACGGGCAGAAACACAGGACGTTGCACAACGTCCTATGTCGTTAAGGGGTTAAAATGGCCTAATAAAAAGAAGTGCTGACGATAAAAACTTTTGTATATAAAGACTGACTCATTATATATATATGTATATATATATATATATATATATATATATATATATTGCCTTGTTTGGTTTAATTATTTCATATGCATGCAAAAGTCCACTGTCTTGAAAATGTATATTATATTCGTGTCTACGTACAGGTATCACTCTCGACACTTACTTCAATATTAACCGTGTTAGGACTTTCTGAGGATATGCCACCACAAGATCAATAAAAATACAGTAAATCATTACAGAAATTTAGTCCAATTGCAGGATCCAGAATAATTCCCTATTATGTAATACATGTTCCCAATTTCCACCTCGATAGGGTTGGTGAACTTGTCCGATACCAATTACTGATAGGGAAGAAAGATTACACTGATGCAGATCTCTAAAATTTCAGGAAAAACCCGACACTCCAACCCGTAAAGAACTTGTATTAGGTTTGGCTGCTGAAATATGTTCAGCCAAACGTTTCTTAAAGGTACCGTCACACACAGCAATATTGCTAGCAATTTCATAGGCAATTTGCTGGTTGCAGTGAAATCATGGACACATTGTTACACTTGTACACGGCAACAAAATAGAACAATGTGTCCATGATTTCACTGCAACCAGCAAATTGCCTGTGATATTGCATGCAATATTGCTGCGAGTGATGGTACTTTAAGAGTGCGGGTAGTACAGCCCATATAACTAAGATTGCAGGCTGTACAGGTAGCAAGGTAAACGATATGTGTTGTACTGCAATTTATATACAGTATGAGGCCACACAATGTTGGTTGTAATCTTGATTGTATTATTGCAAAAGATATTACCAATTTTCACAAACTGACACAAATTAGATTTGTGTCCTCCGTATCTGTAAGACCCTCTAAATAACAATCAAGTTGGCTTGGTTGGTGTTTCACTGATGAAAACACTCGGGGAAAGCACACTGCCTATAGACTTGGATGTCCTAGCAACAGGCCGCCATCCCCCGGTAAGGATTTTCCGTAGGGAATCATCATGAAATAGAATTGGCATGTTTCTATTCAAAAGTTTCTTGATGTCACTAAAATCCTGACTGTATTGGGTGACAAACATAGGAGGCTGTTGTGAAGATTTTAACACACCGAAATTGTATGCAAAATCTGTGCCAGAAGGAACGGTATTTATATTATGTTTGTGGTGGTTAAACCCCTTGCTTGCCACCTCAACACCACTACCGAATAAAAGAGAACTGTGGCTTCTCTGTTCTGCAATGTAACGTGCCCGCTGGATAACCCAATTTTTATAACCTTTTTCCTTCAATCTCGCACATATGACATTTGCCTCCAATCTATAATCACATTCTCTAGAGCAATTTCTCAAAACCTGAATTAACTCGGCAATAGGTAAATTCTTAGTAACGTGAGCAGGATGGCAGCTGTCAGCTCTGAGTACCATATTACCACTGATCTCTTTGCGGTACAGTTTAGTGTCGATAATGCCAGTGTTCACGTCTCCAATAAGGATGGTATCAAGAAAAGGAGCCCAAATGCTGTGTGTCTCCCCAGTAAACTTTAAATTATAATCATTGTTAAAATATAAAATCAAATTGTCCGGAGTTGGTGCGGAAGACACACCAGGCGACTTGGTACAAATAAGGAGCATATCGTCAATGTATCTGCCACACCACTGGACGTACTCCATGAAGGGGTTGTTATAATTGTACAAAAATTCCTCCTCCCAGCACATCATGTACAGATTCGCTGGGGAGAGTAAAAATTTCGCACCCATCAGGCATCCTCTGCATTGATTGTAGAACATACCATTGAATTTACAGAAATTAATCCTTTTAAGAAGATGGTTAATGCATGATAATATAAATTCTTTTTCATTATTATCAAATACAGATGTTCCCTGCAAGATCCTTGTCATGGCCCAGGTTGCTTTTTCATTAATAATAGATTAATATAACGGAGTGACGTCACCCAGCTCGAAATTTTTGTCCCATTTCATCATAGTTAGACACTGCAGAAAATGTATGGTGTCCTTAATCCATCCTATCATGCCCTCCACCAAGATTTGCAGTCGGGCATCCACCCACTCAGCAGCTTCTCGTGGGGAGAACCAATTCCCGGCACGATTTGCCGAAAAGGGGGTGGAAAAGTGCACTCGTGTGTCTTGGGGAGGGCATGAAAGACCGGACAAATGGGCTGTAACACCAACAAGCCATCTTTGGTCTTTTGGTCTGTGACTCCCAAGGACATACCGTCATCAAGCAATTTACTTAGTTCTCTTGAGAACAGATTTGTGGGATGCTCTGACAAGGGGCGGTATGTGGCACTGTCCTGTAGCATGTTAAGTATTTCCCTCTGTTATAATGCAGAGTCCAATACAACAACCGAGTTCCCCTTATCAGAGGATCTAACCAACACATTAATGTTATTCCTGATGTCCCTTAACCCCATGAGTTCAGAGCTGGTCAAATTGTCACCATACATTCTATCAGTAGTGATAAGATCTTTCAATTCTTTTTCCATGAGTCCCTGAAAGGACTCCATGGCTGGAACACAAAAGGCTATTGGATAAAAAGATGGATTAGATGGTTTCAAAGCAGTGCTCATTTTTTTATTTTGTCTGCATTTATCAACATCACCATTATCACAAAGTGAATAAGCATCCTTAACACCCATAATTTCTCTCAATTCCACTTGTAAGGTGAAGCAATTACTATCAAAATACTCTTCAGAAAGAACAACTGTCCCAGAGTCCACATTTTCATTCATGTTTAAATAATGTCTCTTAACTGTAAGATTACGGACAAATTTGTTCAGATCTTTCAGTGTCTGAAAAAGATCTGCTCTAGTTGCAGGAACAAAGTTCAAACCTTTTGACAGAATAGTCTGTTGGTATTCAGAAAGAATTCTCGCGGAAAGATTGACAGAAAATTTACTGCAGTGTTCACTTACTTGCGGCTTTTGGATGTGGCTTTTCGTCCTCCTAGATTTATTCCTGCCCCATTTCCTCCGCTGTTTTTGGAGGCAGAGAAATTTCTGGTATTATAATGTTTCCCAGATGAAAAAGATGTACCCTAATCATCAGAGTCTATGGAATCACCAGAAGTGTCAATGGTGGTTGGAGGGGATGAAAAGCTAACATTCCTGGAACTATTACCTTTAGGTGGATGCTGTAGCATAGCTTTAGGATGATTTGGAGTATAGAGTTTTTTTGGACCCTTAAGGCCCTGTCACGTGTGTCAATGTCGCCCGCGATATCGCTCATGCGTCACAGAATATTGGTCGCTCAGATGACGTAGGAGCGACGTCGTAGCGTGTGACACCGCGACGCGACCAGCGATTTGTCACTTAATTGCAGATTTTCGGTCTAGACCATAAACTGGGCGATGATCGCTAAGTTGAGCATGAGCGTCATCGCCAGGTCGTTGGCACCGGATATTGACACGTATGACATGTAACCGGCGATAATTGCTTGACGATCACGCGTCATCTGAGCGACAGCTAATCTGTGACGCATGAGCGATATCGCGGGCGACAGTAACACGTGTGACAGGGCCTTTAGGTGTGCGTAGAGACCTCGTATTATTACGTTTCCAAAAGTAAACTGTGTCAGTGTTAAAATCCTTTTGGTCACAATCATACTTAGTTTTCTTAGATGCAATAAATTGTTCCTCCAGATCGTCAACACTTTTATGCATGTGGCACCCCAGAGTCATAGTGCCATAGTGTCACCATTGTTAGGTGTCACCAGAGAGCAGTAAGGGGTATTCCACTCAGGCAACACACAAACAACACCAACACCTCCCAGACAAAAGTGGGTGACCAAGCCTGGCTTCAGGGTGAGCTTCCCTTATATTCTGGTCTGAGGAGCAACAAGTTCAGTGCAGTTCCTAGGAGGACTGCAAAGAACACAGTTCAGTTCCTGTGAGGACTGTTAAGAGGACAGGTTCTGTGCAGACTGAGAACCAGACCTAAGAGTAAACGAGCTGTGGCAGGCTCATCCCAAGGTCCGCCGCTGAAAGAGGAAAGAAACCTACCAGGAAGTTGCACCACCCTGTGCTTCCCCTCTGCGAGAGGAACAAAGCAAGAACGGACACCAGAGTCTTAGACTGTGCAGGTTCACACACACAGACAATCAACACCAGAGAGTGGGGGACTCCAGATTCTCCAGCTACATGGGACCAGGGACACAGCAACGTATAGAATCCAGTAACACTGACTTCCCAGGGTGGGGTTGGGAAGTGAAGGACTCGAGTTGCCTGTTATACTGGTAGACACAGACAGAGACAGGGCCGGCAGCCTAGCTTAAGCAACTGCAGGGGCCGCAACACAAGCGCAGTAAGGAAGCCAATACGACCCGGCCGGGTGATAATTACCTCAAACTGCTCTCCAGACTCCGTGGACAGTTTATAACATCTGCCTTAACTCCAGTAAAGAGACTGAGAAAACGCATATCAGTGAGTCTGCCTGTTGATTGCGCCTGTTGCTCTGCACTCTATAACAGAATCCCACCTGATCCAGGTATTGGGAAGCAAAGGTGTACAACTGTCCGCGCTGCCAGGTACACTTATTCCAAGGAACACACGGGTGGATGAGGTTCAAACAGATTTCCTTTATTACATCCGACGCGTTTCGGTGCCCTCCTGGCACCTTCCTCAGGGATCATATAATGATTATGTCCTGTAGGCTGCTGCTGGACTTCCACCGACCACTCACTCGTGGAGACAGATCCAGGTATTGGGAAGCAAAGGTCTACAACAGTCTGCGCTGCCAGGTCCACTTATTCCAAGGAACACACAGGTGGATGAGGTTCAAACAGATTTCCTTTATTACATCTGACGCGTTTCGGTGCCCTCCTGGCACCTTCCTCAGGGATCCCACCTGAGAAGCCGCAGACTGTAGTCCCTGCACACTGGCTGGAGAAGCTGCAGCAAAGTAAGTGACTGTGTGAATCACGATCTCTCACAAAGCCCCATCCAATATCACCACTCCTGCCCTTGGGACTCTCAGCCCTACCCGAGGAGGGCTTACCATCCATGCTGCCCTAAGTCACCATCCCCAGCAGGAATACAGCAGCGGTGCGTCTACTAATCACATACCCTGGGTGGCATCACGGCAATTCCCCTGTAAATATCTGCTTTTTGGACTGATCCCAGGCAACGGGACCGGGTCATGACTACCGTAATACCACAGAGAGACAGCACCGCCCCTGGTTCCCGAGTACCCCATAGCCTGGGGGTGCATCATGCATACATTCCATTAGATCATCATATTTGCTATGTATAGCAAACTTATCAGCTTCCTTCTGTAATTCTGAGATTTTAGTCTCTATGGTCCTTTTTTTTTCTCGGAGTAGGCACAATAATTTCATAACAATTATAAGCATGCATATTTTCCTGTCATTTATTTGTCTTATTTTAAAACAGTGCCCATCATATTCATTACAATGAATTCAACATTCTAATAGGTTGATGCAATAGGATTCCAATAAGGGTGTATACAACTCTGGTTTATATATAGATTTGTCGGTGGAACGTACAACTGGCCACTATTTGATATCTGTTTATGAAATGTACTGTAAATCATGTGTCTTATTTTTCATGTATAGTGGTATTTTATACCCCAAAATAACTTTTATACATGCATTGGATACCCTTTTTGCATATACCTATTTGTATACAGAGAATATGTAATTACTTATTTTGAGATCGATATCTTTCAGCTATTTCCCTTTCTTCCTCAATGCCTTTACTTTGTATTATAAGGTACACTTATAGACCTGTATTGTATACACTGTAGCTCAAATTTAGTGTCTTGCAAGTGTTAATTCTTATCCTGGAATCAATTGAGTTTATTTGTTTCATTTGTGGTTGTGGGGGTGTTTCGTATATTTATATGTGTTTTTTACAATGTGAATGTGCTAAAGATTAAGACGTTTGTCGAAACCCGTCTAGCTGCCCCTGCGAGGGCGCTGGAATGATTTTAACTTTTGTCTACAATAAGATTTGAAGAAGATGATGGCTTGCACCGATGTTCGTTATTATAGGCGGTTGCCAAGCCATCACACCAAAGCAGGAGTCTGTGGGTAATTGGCGGTGGAGTGGCGTCTTTCCCTCCTTCTCTCATTTTTACCAATAAGACAACATAACCTCTTCAAGTATTTTGATATATGCAAACTGGTTCATGATCCCTGGCATGCGATAAATAGGTCTGCCATAGTAATAGAAACATACGAATATCATGATGGTTGCACCACCAGAATCTTCTGATTATCTGATTAACTTTCTGCGACCCTTGAACCCAAAAAGAACAATTTTACTTTCATCAGTCCACAAAATGTTTCTCCATTTCTTCTTAGGCCAATTGGTGTTCTTTGCCAAATTGTATCAGCTTTAGTGCATGTCTTTTTTTTAACAGTTTGACTTTGCATTTCAGATCATTTTAGAACAGCTTATCATTGTCTGCATGTCTTTATAAGTTTTACCCTCTAAATCAACTTTTTAATCAAAGTATACAGTCCTTTTGAACAATGTCTCAAAAGACTCATATTTAAATGCATGTACAATATATGCTGGCTGCACCTATAAATAAGGGCCACCTGATTTTCACAGAATGATTGACCTCACTAATTGAACTCCACACTGCTATTATTTTGAACACATCCCCTTTTAATTAACTATCCAAATACACAAACTCAAAAACATGCAGATCATGAATGCTGAGTCTGTTGGCTTGCTAAGGATCCACTGCACCAACTGGTAAATTGGTTGCCATGTGATAATGTAATTTATACCAAAAACAGTGAATAATCTAGGATGTCATATTGACATATTAGACTATTGGTCTGGTATTATTTTGAACACTACTGTGTGTATATATATATATATATATATATATATATATATATATACTGCATGTATGAAAAAAAACCTCTGCACTCTAATAGTTTGAGTAATCAAAGGGCCTTGATCCCTGACAAGTGCAGTACACTGTGGATCATACAAAATAAAGACTGTGATTTTCAATGGATATGTGATTTCAATGATCCGTATAATCTACCCAACTTGTGCTTTTGTACTTATAATTTGGTGTACTGGCAGTGCTAATTTTGCTGACTCCATGAGCTACCACTGCAGTGGAAATCCCCGAGAAGGAAACCCATTTAGGAAACTACACCCTACTCATCAGTGAGAGGGAAAGGGGGAAATGGAAAAGCTCGCCTCCAAGTTGATCCAACTCAGGTGCTCAGCGGTGGCTGCTGTCCACCGCTATCCATGGATTCTTACAAAAAGAGAAGCTGACACCAAATCCAGACCCAATGAATTTTCATTTTATTTGAATTCAGATATACTGTATATACTCGTGTATAAGCCGACCCCCCTACTTTTGCCCCCAAAATCTGGGAAAAACTATTGACTCGTGTATAAGCCGAAGGTGGACCCCAGCACAGGTATACAGCCCCCAGCAGTGTGGTATACAGGCCCCCCAATGGTATACAGGCCTCCCCAGTGGTAGTATACAGCCCCAGCAGTATGGTATACAGCAGCCTCCCAGTGGTATATACAGGCCCCAGCAGTGTTACAGCAGCCTTCCCAGGGTATATACAGCAGCAGCCCCAGGGTATATACAGCAGCAGCCCCATGGTATATACAGCAGCAGCCCCATGGTATATACAGCAGCAGCCCCAGGGTATATACAGGCCCCCATCAGTATACAGGCCCCCCATCAGTATACAGGCCCCCCCCCATGGTATATACAGCAGCAGCCCCATAGTATATACAGCAGCAGCCCCATGGTATATACAGCAGCAGCCCCATAATATATACAGCAGCAGCCCCAGGGTATATACAGGCCCCCATCAGTATACAGGCCCCCCATCAGTATACAGGCCCCCCCCCCATGGTATATACAGCAGCAGCCCCATGGTATATACAGCAGCAGCCCCAGGGTATATACAGGCCCTCATCAGTATACAGGCCCCCCATCAGTATACAGGCCCCCCCCCATGGTATATACAGCAGCAGCCCCATGCTATATACAGCAGCAGCCCCAGGGTATATACAGGCCCCCATCAGTATACAGGCCCCCCATCAGTATACAGGCCTCCCCCCATGGTATATACAGCAGCAGCCCCATGGTATATACAGCAGCAGCCCAGGGTATATACAGGCCCCCATCAGTATACAGGCCCCCCATCAGTATACAGGCCTCCCCCATGGTATATACAGCAGCAGCCCCATGGTATATACAGCAGCAGCCCCAGGGTATATACAGGCCCCCATCAGTATACAGGCCCCCCATCAGTATACAGGCCCCCCCCCATGGTATATACAGCAGCAGCCCCAGGGTATATACAGCAGCAGCCCCAGGGTACATACAGCTGCAGCCCCAGGGTATATACAGGCCCCCATCAGTATACAGGCCCCCCATCAGTATACAGGCCCCCCCCATGGTCCGGAAACCTGTAAAGGAAGATGATTATACTTATCGCTGTCCGGCTGCCGTCCCCGCTCTGCATCGCGATCCTCCATCTGCATCGCGATCCTCCATCTTCATTCACCGGCTTCCGACTTCCTGTGTTCTGCGCCGAATGACGTCATTGTCGGCGCCGACAGGAAGCCGGAAGATGGAGGATCGCGATGCAGATGGAGGATTGCGAGAGCAGAGCAGGGAAGGCAAGCGGACAGCGATAAGTATAATCATCTTCCTTTACAGTGTTTCGTCCATGGGTGGGGCCTGTATACTGATGGGGGCCTGATATAACTGATGGGGGGGAGGCGCACGTATAGTGGACCAACGTATATGCCAGGGGAGTAACTTTTCAGCCCAATTTTGTGGGCTAGAAAAACTCGGCTTATACGCGAGTAATATACGGTAATTAAAATATTATTTTACAGGCAATGACCCGTTCAGAAGGTTACCTTTTAATTGAAATGGTTTACAATCGAAAGCAGTTGATTAGGCCATGTGCTTAGTAAAGATCAATTTTAAGTTATATGTGAATTCGTAATAAAATGAAATTCATTGGATCTGGATGGTGTCGGCTTCTTTTTTGTAAGATCTATACACCCTATTCCCTCTATAGGCATACCAGATGTGTAATAGGCCAATCACCTGGCACAAGTCTTTGATGCTAGAGATGTCTGATGAGAAATGCTTATGACACTCGGTTCAGACTCTTGGGGTGTGAATAGAAGTGTCCAACTATGATCCAATCTTGTGATCAAACAGCTGCATAGGGCGTTGGCGTTCTATGACACCATGCATTTCAATGTTTCTACTTAGCGCTAGGCCTTAAGTGGTGCGAGTAGCCAAGACTCGCTGGACGAATGCGCATGCTCTGATTGTTTCCCATCCAATTATAGCAAGTGCAATGCGAAGATTTACAGTCACTTCGATTGATTAAGCTTCGTTGAAAGGGGATTATACAAAAATTTAGGTACTTTGTCTGATCATTACTGTCTATTGCACTGCTGAGTGCCACTTTTGATAACATCTTTGAAGTTTTTCAATGTACTCTTTGCATACTGATTCTCTTTTTTTGTGTGGCATCGCAGGCACAATATTTTTTGGAGTAGTGTGGAACATTAGGAAAAACTGAAATTCTCTTATTGCTTCTTGGTTTTGTTCTTAATTCTTTCACCCTTCGAAATAACAAACATGTTAAGCTTATCGTTAGGTCATTGCCATTATGAATAACCAAAATAAATAATTTTTGGTAAGTTTTAGTGCTTTTATCTTAAAACACCTTTTTGTCAACATATTTTTTATGTCAACACATTTTTATAGCAATAACTTTTAGTTTCTATCCACAGAACTAGATGGGTTTGTTTTTGAGGTGCAAATGACTTTTTGATCACGTTTTATTCACTTAACTAGGTGGTTGGAACGTGCAGAAACAAAACTGTATATGAGTGCGAAACCACTAGCACTTCCCCTGTGTTACCTGCTTCCCAATATGTTGTCCAGGAAGCAGGCCCTGATGCCACCTGCACATAACCTGCAGTTGCACATACACAGCAAACATTTAGCATTGGACAGTGGACGTACATCATATATAGTTCTGGTGTCAAGCAAAATGTGAACCTCAAAAAGACTGGGGGTGCAAGGACCAGTGCTTTATAAAGGACATCAGCAAATGAAACTGCACTATTATACAGTAAACAATGTATGCTGAAAATGTAGCTCTAAAAGAGTTATTCAAATTATTGGTCTAATTTGCAGGTCTTGGAATGCTATTCTATTTTCTCTGTCCTTACTCCAAAATGTATCATTACACTATTCTCACATTCCAGACACTTTATTTGACAGAATTTCAATAGCTCACTTGAACCCTATTAATATTTCGGGCTTCTTACCACAAGCCGAGAAAAATGTGACCTCAAAACTGACAGAGAGAAGAATGAATAGTGCGTGCTTTCTGGCAAACACCATTAAATGGTGGTAGTACTGCTTACAAGCACTATAGGACTGTACTGTATTAATTGGAGAGCTTTTAATGGCACAAGCCTACCTAAATGTCATCACAAAAACAGCGGATAATAAGTTCCAGTATGTGCTTTGTAGCTGGCAGTAGTAAATGTTTGTAATACTGCTGTGGCTAGGGCATTAACACCGTATTAACAGGACTAATGTGGACAGCAGAAGGCAGACTGTGACCCCAAAAATAGTGGGGGAAATGGCTTGGTGCATGCTTTGTAGCAGGCAGTAGTAAATGTTTGTAGTACTGCTTTGGCAAGGGCACTAACACCATATTAATGGTACAGATGTGGACAGTGGGAAGAAGGCTATAACCTCAAAAAGTGGGGAAAATGGCCTAGTGTGTGCTTTGTAGCAGGCAGCAGTAAAGGTTTGTAGTACTGCTTAGGCCACGTGCACATGCTGAGTATTTGATGAGTTTTTTACCTCAGGATTTGTAGACAAACCCAGGAGTGGAGCAATCAGAGGAAAAGTCTAATAGAAACACCTGCACCACTTCTGTATTTAATCATTACTCCTGGTTTTGGCTACAAATCCTGAGGTAAAAAACTCATCAAATACTCAACGTGGGGGCTGCCCATAGGCTAGGGCACTAACATCATATTAATAGGACTAATGTTGACAGCTGAAGGTAGACTGTGACCCCAAAAATAGTGGGGGAAATGGTGTAGTGCATGCTTTGTAGCAGGCAGTAGTAAATGTGTGTAGTACTGGTTTGGCTAGGGCACTAACATCATATTAACGGGACTGATGTGGACAGCAGAAGCAGGTGTGACCCCAAAAACAGTGGGGAAAATAGACCAGTGCTTTTGAACAAAAGGCAGCACAAAATGCTGCTATTCTGTGTGCTGGAAAGATAGAGCTTTGTCTCTGACAAGACCTGATTTAAGATTGACACTGGATCAACATTTTAACCTCTCCCTACCTAATCCACAATCTCTCCATCCCTGTACTATGAGATTGTTGTGTGGTTTCAAGTCTGAAAAGAGCTATTGTTTTGTGGTATTATGGAGTGAGTGACCGGCTCCTTTAAACTGTCCCTGCTCGAGTATCTCTCCCTCCCTACTTTACAGTGACCTAATATACACTGCAGGTAGCCCTCAAAAGGGCTTTTGTGTTATAAAGAGGCCTAAACACTCTCCCTAGCAGCTGAGAGATCTCTTCCTATGTTTCTCCAACTATAATAGAGGGGAGGAAAGCGCACTATAGGGTCTTATCTCAATTGTATGTAGTCAATTTTCTATATGGATCCACTCACCTGGTTTGTTTGTGTATGACACAACAATCATATGCACCTCCGAGTAAAATCCACAGCATCCACAGAACTGCAGCAATCCACCGGTATAGCAGATCATATATAAAGGGAAAAAGAAAAAACCGGCTTCATGATCGCGCTGTCCTCAAAGATAATAAATCCACGTGCCCATGGACTCCGAGCAACTCTTTATTCCACTGTAAACTCTACGTGTTTCGTGTACACACTGTACACTTCCTCAGGAGTGTAACTTCAACTCCTGAGGAAGTGTACAGTGTGTACACGAAACGTGTAGAGTTTACAGTGGAATAAAGAGTTGCTCGGAGTCCATGGGCACGTGGATTTATTATCTTTGAGGACAGCGCGATCATGAAGACGTTTTTTTCTTTTTCCCTTTATATATGTTTCTCCAACGCAGGCTCCAGATACAATGTGCGCAAGATGGCGGCAGGGCTTTATTATCCCTATGATACTGTACGGCCATCCAACCACAGTAATGCCACAACCAAGATGTCTGCGGCATTACTGTGATTGGTTAAAATGCCTAGCATGTTTAGTGGCTGCAAAGGAGGTGCTAAACCTGCTGGGCGGGACATCCAAATGTAGAGAGGCGAGTACACAAATACTCGCAATATATCAAGTAACCTGAATACCATACTATCTGTGCGAGTAGCGAATAGTAACGAATACACTCTCTTATCACTACAGTAGTTGCAACCCCTGCACCTATTGCAGTTACGCCCCCAACTGCATTAAAAATTCTCTCTTGTTCAGTAACTACACTAACTGCTATAGATTTTTTCCCCTTCTTCCTGTCTACGATGTTTCATATGAGAATCCCAGTGCATGCTTGGATTCTCAAACAAAGCGCCATTAGGGCACAAAGCCTGTGGGGTCCCTCACAGTTCATGTCCCCTCCCCGAAGCAAAGGCACATTATTAACGTTCATTTCAGGGACTAGTCTGGCCTTTGCTCCATCCCTGCACACTGTCATTGTGTGATGTGCACAATGACAGTGTTCTTTGTTTTGCCGACTCAGATAATCTCTAATGAGCTGGCAACAGAGCAGAGCAGTCATAGGGCGCATTGTCAGAATGCTTGGGGGTGTTCAGAGAAAAAAAAAATCTTTATTTCATTCTGTTAAAATCCATGCTGGTCTTTGGGAGTAATGTGGAGCACATCTGAACAACAGTCGTTTTACACCTACAATGCACTTCAACGGATCCTTCAATAGGACTTGTTGAAGCACATTGTAGGCATGAAATGGCTTTTGTCGAAATGTGCCCCTCATTCCTCCCATAGACCAGCATGGATTTTAATGGAATGAAATAAAGAAGATTCTTTTAATTCGTACCTGGGTGAGTTTCACCTTTTTCTTGCCTTTTTGTGGATTATTAAACATGATCCTATGAGGTAGCGACCAGCTATATTGTAAATTTCCAGTATATATTGCACAGGTGAAGGTCTGCTGTGATATTATTCTGGAATGTTTTTTCTGGGACTTGTTGTTTTATGAGGTTTTTATTGTACATGCATGGCCAGGATGACATTATGGTCAAAAGTTATGGGTGGGACTGACCATCTACATATCTACCATGGGTGTGTCTCAGCTGATAACATGTGACTATGTCTGGGTCACATGGGTATTCGAGCCAGGTCCTACGATTGAGCAACACATGTTGAAAATACCCTATATGTTTGGCGCATGCTAGAGCTCCAGACAGGGAATCGGAAATTACATTCGTGTGTTCACTGATTGGGATCAGTAAAGGGAAGCTGAGGAATGTCCCTGCAATACCTCTGGAGAAGTGTATCCGAACCTGGGTGTTTGCACCCATGTGTGAAGTAAAAGGACTTGAAAACTATATCTGAGGACTGACCAGGGTCAGTGGACTCTATATGGACATTTATGTTTGTTTTGTTGGCAAGTGGTTTATGGGTGTAATAAACCGTCTGGACTATTTAAGTGAGAAACCGTTCCTGTGCGCTTTAACCCCACTGTCAAGCAAGTATTCCCCTGCACTTACTGTGAGCACATTGTTACAGATCCCATGCAGAATTATAATCTCTTTTATGTTTACATGTGGATGCCTGTCTTACTGAACAGGGCCACTGGAACAACATACGGTACGCCTAATTCATTAAGGAGCGCAAGCCACTTAATAAATTAGATGTGTTTTACAAGTGCTTTGCTCCTCCAGCCGAAATGTACTCTAGTTAAAGACTGGAGTGTAGTTCTGGAGAAAGTCATAATATTTCGGGTTTGCAAATCAACAGCGTGTCCAACAGATGGCCTTGACTCAAGTAAAAATGGGAGAAAACAAAATCACAAACTTTTTCTGTAACTTCTGCATTGTGTAAAAATATTGTGACTTATTAAGGTGTCTATTGCCAGAAATCTGGCATAAACACCTGAATTGGCCCCTAGTCCATGGCCAGCTATTCAAAGAGTGAAGAAATATGAACGGCAGCACTCACCGATGGCAAAATCTTCAGCTTTAATTCACAAATTGAAAAAGCATAGGAATGTTCCTGACAACACAAACAACACTAAAAAGTGGTGGGTGAGCATACATAAGAAACCCCACAATATTAGGATATCAAAATAGAAATGGATAATATATATACTTATGACACTAAAGTGATTCATAAATATATGGAGCCCTAATAAGTCCAAGTGAGGACTACAAGTAGATGTGCAAAGAAAACGCCCTTTATAGGGGAAATATAAATAAATTTATAATTAAAAATTGGTTAAATAGCTAGCACAAAATCACCGAATTGGTACTAAGAATTATATAGAAAAACTCACCGAAGTTTTGACACTTTTTCTACCCCTTGCATCTAGCAGATGGCTGCAGATTCCCCCAGGAGCTGACACATGCGTCCAGACACCGTTGCACAGCCCCCTGCAACCCATAACATGGGGGCGGTTTCTGGCAACCAGGCGACCAGCCATGCTAACAAGGAGGGGGCTGGTGGTGAATGCAGACACATGGACTCCACTAGGCCTCTGCCACTCACATCCAGGTGATACATAAGTGTCTGAGCAGCCAATTGGTAACGCCCCCAGACCGGGCGGGCCGCTCAGCACTGAGGACATGCATCAGTGTGACAGACGCCCCCTAGAGGAAAACAACCTCAACTGCAATGGATAAAAAGATGCAAGTTGACACTATAATAAATGATGTAAGGTGTCAGTTTGGTATTATGGCACCAGAATATCGTAAGCTCGTGACCCACCGTCAAGGGCCCTTACACTCACGAGTACCTAGCCACATGTATAACACATGTATAATTTAGCTTTAAGCAAAAAATCACCGAATTGGTACTAAGAATTAGTCTGGGGGCGTTACTAATAGGCTGCTCAGACACTTATGTATCACCTGGATGTGAGTGGCAGAGGCCTAGTGGAGTCCATGTGTCTGCATTCACCACCAGCCCCCTCCTTGTTAGCATGCCTGGTCGCCTGGTTGCCACAAACCGCCCCATTTTATGGGTTGCAGGGGGCTGTGCACCGGTGTCTGGACGCATGTGTCACCTCCTGGGGGAATCTGCAGCCATCTGCTAGATGCAAGGGGTAGAAAAAGTGTCAAAACTTCGGTGAGTTTTTTTAAATAGCTAGCACATCAATCCCCAATTGATTACAGGGCCCAAAACTCCTATACCACACTGTAATGTGAACTGTATATGGTAGATAATAGAGGTCAATTAATTATATCAAAGATGATTCTGACTATGCATAGAGGAAAAGAACGCTACATATATATACTATATATTCACCCACCACACACCCGACACACGTTTCACCAAGGCTTCATCTTTTTATGTCATAAGTATATACCATATTTATATTTTGATATCCTAATATTGTGGGGTTTCCTATATATGCTCACCCACCACTTTTTAGTGTTATCTGTGTTGTTAGGAGTGTTTCTATATATATGCTTTTAAAATTTGTGATTTAAGAATATAAGCTATTTAGGCATATGCTTAACTAAACCCTTATCTTCAATAATTGATGTCAACCTAGCGGATATATACAAAACTATCCAAATAGATATACAACATTTAACTAAATTAGAAATCTCATGGTTAGGTCGAGTCAACGCATACAAGATGTGCCTGCTTCCCAAGCTTCTCTACAAATTCAGGTCTATTCCCCTCTGTGTATCAGCAAAGTGGTTGCAGAAACTTCAAACACAACTATTTAATTTCGTATGGAACAAACTAAAACCCAGAGTTACGAAATCGACGCTCATGAAGAGTAAAAATAAAGGAGGCCTAGCCATCCCCAATATCAGTGCCTATCTATAAGCAACAATTATCAAACTCAGCCAGAATTGGTGGAAAAACACTGAGAGACCGGCTTGGCTAGGATTAGAAGAACCAAAGAACCTACGTAATAAAATGGGCCTGCTTCTCACAGCGTACCTCTGCGACAAAAAGAAAACTCTGCCTAAAAACACGATGGTGAAAGCAGCAATTAAAGCATGGAGATATTTACTTAACTTATCTACTGCTCACTTTATACCAGCACCTCCAGACTGGATAAACATTGAAGTTCTGGAAATAATTGCTCCCAAAATAAAAACGAAGACGTGGAAAGAAGCAGGAATCAATTCCATATCTGATATATTAGACAAGTCGAAAAGTCTTTCCCCCTTTGAACTCCTCAGAAGAAAATTTAAACTAAACCAGTCTGAATCTATGAACTGGTCTAAAATTCATGCACTAATAGAATCGCATAGAATTAACTTCTTTCTGCCACAAAACGTAACCCAAATGCTTAAATATCCCCAGAGTACACCATTCTGGAAGACCAAAACAATGTACCAGAACTTTAACCAGGATGTGGTCTTCATGAACTCTCCAATCTTACAAGCGTGGGAGAAGGAGATCCAGGTGAAAATTAACACTAACCAAATGCAAACTATCTTCTATAACATCTATGCGCATATCAGAGGCTCCCATTTGATTGAAACTCATTACAAGATTTAGGGTATGTGCACATCAGTCGTTTTGTGGGCTGCTTTTGGACGTTTTCCGTCGGCGTTTTCCGCTCAGTTTTATGTTAATTTATGTTAATCCTACCCTCCGGTTGGATTAACATGCTAGTCAATGGATTTTAGAAAACTCTGTCTACATTACAACGTTTTTCTTCTGGTCGTTTTCAGTCAAAACTGAGTTTTTCCACCGGTTTCCAAAAATAGAGCAAGTGACTTCTTTCCTCCGTTTTTCCACCGGTTTCAGCTGAACAAGTGCACTAAAAACTCAGTTTTAAAACCGCTCAGAAAAACCGCCGACAAAACGCTGTAAAACCGGGCGGAAAACGAGCAAAAAACGAGCAAAAAACTAGGACACTGCTGAGCACAGAAAACTCAGTTTCTGCCAGTGTCTACCGGTTCCCAGTCGGTCTGCAGAAATGCAGAACCGACTGATGTGCACATAGCCTTACACCAGATGGTATCTTACTCCATACAGACTTCACCAAATCCAATCACAAAACTCTCCTCTATGCTGGAGGAACTGCACAGGAACAGGCACACTATTGCATGTCTTTTGGAATTGTAAGATACTTAAAACATATTGGTCAGAAATCCAATCGTTAATAAACCGTGTCACCAGAGAGCGCATACAAATAACAGAGGAGTTTGCCTTACTACTCGTAGGTGTTGACCAACTACCAACACGACATAGAGCAATAATAATACACATCATCCGTGCAGCCAAAAACAATATCGCAGCGAACTGGAAAAACGATCTTCCACCAAAAATAGAAGAAACAATAGAAAAAATTGCTTGCCCCAATGCATTCGAATTCTCCTACTCACTTCGGAATAATCTCCTAAATAAATACCAATTGAAATGGAAAGATTGGAACCTCCTATATCCCCTTTCCCCTATTGGCTTGAGAGACCGGAACTCCATAGGGACCAATACCTAAACAATTAGCGTACACGAAGTCTAGCAGAGTCAAAATACTAGAAGCTGTTAATAAACAGACTAAACAAAATAAACCAGATAAACCAATTTAGTTACCACTAGTAGAGTCCGTAACCCTCCTCTTATTATAGGCATGGACATACAACTCGAGTTTTCCACCATAACTTGTAGTATAGTTCTCACAAACTTGTATTATATTTCCCAGGAGACTAGTCGAAGTATTAACTCATTATATATTAGTCTATCACCAAGACATACTTGGATTGGAATCCCAAAGGCTGATAAATCTTTACATATTGAGATGTTGAACGTTAGAATGTTTACCCTTTCTTTTACTTAGATACATGCAACTATAATCTCTGATGACTGCATTTCTACATTTGTACAAATTTGCATCCCTTGAAGTTGTTTGGATATATTTGATGATTTGATGTACTGATATATTGGATATGTTTATTATCTTGTTATCTTATACATGCTAACTTAAAACCAATAAAAACCATTGGAATATATAAAATTTGTGATTTAATAAAGCTTGATTTGTTTTTAATATAATTGAGTTACTGTGGTACCATTTTACTTTGGTTTTGGTTTTCTTATATTAAAAATAAGTTTAAATTATCTCATAAAATAGATAGGAATTTCGTTGAACATTTCTTTAGCCTTCGGACCACCCCTTTAATAAAAGTCTTTAAGATAAGTGTATTTATATAGTAAACCGAAGAAAGGTTTGCGTTTACTATATATACTCGTGTATAAGCAGAGTTTTTCAGCATAATTTTTATGCTGAAAAGTGGCCCTCTCGGCTTATACTCGAGTCACTCAGTATTTGCTATGGGGGGAACGGTGAC
Organism: Allobates femoralis; assembly: GCA_033576535.1. Taxonomy (NCBI): domain Eukaryota; kingdom Metazoa; phylum Chordata; class Amphibia; order Anura; family Aromobatidae; genus Allobates; species Allobates femoralis. The sequence continues at coordinate 246,513,818 of JARQOC010000002.1, read as the reverse complement.
CGGAGGCTGGAAAAGGCGGTAGGAGGCTGCAGAAGTAGCAGGAGGTCACGTGGTCCCGCTCATTAGTGTAATGTATTATGCACTGCATCCCCCTGTCCATCAGCAGTGGGAGGAGCGGAGCATATTGCATTGCACTAAGTGTACTTGCCCCTTTCATAGTATCTGGCCTTACGCTGCAGCACACATTAAAGCAGTAGATTTGGGAAAAGGGGATGGGAGTAGCAGCTCACCGGTGTTTGCAGTTAATCCCTGGCTTGTCTGACTTTGTTCCGCAAGAACACTGCCCTGGTTCCGGGCCTGAAGTCAAAATGGAAAGGAAAATCCAGTGAAATTTTCCAGAATGCAGGTTTATTCAAAGCATAAAAACTTCCAAAATTACAAGCAATATTGTGTGCTTTATGCACACTATATTGCTTGTTATTTTGGAAGTTTTTATGCTTTGAATAAAACTGCATTCTGGAAAATTTCACTGGATTTTCCTTTCCATTTTGACATTAACACAACAAACCATTTACATTACCTTTCCGGCGCATCCCTGCAGTCACCGCCGCGTCCTCCAGTCTTCCTGCTTGTGCCAGCATCATGTGACCGGAGCAGCAGTGACGTCATCGCTGCGTTGGTCACATGACACTGGCACAAGCAGGAAGACTGGAGGATGCGACGGTGCCTGCAGGGATACGCCGGAAAGGTAATGTAAATGGCTTGTTGTTTTAATGTGTGCCGTAGCGTGGGGGCCAAATACTATGCTGGGTGGGCTATATACAATGTTGGGGGTCGTGTGCCAGCATAGGGGGCTATATATAATGATGGGGGCATGTGCTGGTATGGGGGTTATAAACAAAGGTGGAGGGCATGTGTCAGCATAGAGGGCTATATACATTGATTAGGGGCATGTGCCAGCATGGGGGCTATATATAATGATGCAGGGCATGTGCCTGCATGGGGGCTATAAACAATGATGGGGGCATGTACCAGCATGGGGGGCTATATACAATGATGGAAGGCATGTACCAGGATGAAGGGGCTATATACTATGATGGGGGCCATGTACCAGTATGAGGGGGCTATTTACAATGATGGGGTCTATATACTATGATGGAGGGCTATATACAGTGATGAGGGGCTATATACTATGATGGGGACATATACAGGGATGAGGGGCTATATACTATGATGGGGACATATACAGGGATGAGGGGCTATATATCAGGATGGAATAGGCTATATACAGTGATGGAGTGACTATATAACAGGATGGGGACTATATACCGTGATGGGGGGCTATATACCAGGATGAGGGTCTATAAACAGTGATGGGGGTTATATACCATGATGGGGGGCTATTTACCAGGATAGAGACAGATATTCCAGGATAGGGGGCTATATACCAGAATGGGGTGCGATATACCAGGATGGGTACAGATATACCAGGATGGGGACAGATAATGCAGATGGGGGGCTGCACATATCTCGCCTTAGGTTTATACTCGAGTCAATAAGTTTTCCCAGTTTCTGGAGATAAAATTAGGGTATGTAATGATATCCTATTTCATGCCTTTATGATAATTGTGAAATGGTTAATATATACACAACTGAATTGTACAGCTCTAGTTAGAAACATGCAAAATATTTGCTGAAATTTCTCAGTGATTCCGCCTACACACAGAACATACCTAATACAGTATGTTAACTTTTGTTTTCTAATTTTAAGCTAGAGATCTAGTTTCTAACCCTTTAATTCAACATTTACTGCCTGAGGTATCACTTGAGGACAGAATCAGTCTCAGAAAGGAATGTGACACCAGTTTTTTTGCCACCATATTTGGGAACAGCATGAAGTAGGGGAAAAGACTCTGATTCCAGTGATATGTCACTTACGGGACTGCTTAATGCAGTTTTGATTAAAAAAACACAGTTTTATCTGCTTCAGATGTACAAATACTAAGAAAATTGAGTTCTGCTACACCACTGATTGACAGCTTTTTGTGTACACTGTGTATAGGAAGGTGAGAACTGGGTTGGACTACCTGGTATTTTTATTATTTATTATTATAGCGCCATTTATTCTATGTTGCTTTGCATATGAAAAGGGCATACATAGACAGGTACAATATTCATGAACAATACAAGGCACACACAGGTACAGGAGGGGTCAGGATTCTGCCTGTGAGGGCTCACAGTCTACAAGGGATGAGTGAGGATACACTATGAGAGGGTAGGGCTGGTCGTGCAGCGGTTTAGTGGACTGAGGCTCACTGCAGGTTGTAGGTTTGTTGGAAGAGATGGGTCTTCAGGTTCATTTTGAAGGTTTCCACGATAGGCAAGAGTCTGATATGTTGGGGCAGAGAATTCCAGAGTATGGGAGATGCTCGGGAGAAGTCTTGTATGCGGTTGTGGGAAGAAGAGTTAATAGAGGAGTAGAGAAGGAGATCTTGTGAGGATGTTGCGTGTAGGTAAGTACCAGTACTATGTCACAGACGTATGGAGGAGACAGATTGTGTATGGCTTTGTATGTCATAGTTAGGGTTTTGACCCAGGGTCTCTGAGAAATGGAGAGCCAGTGAAGGGCTTGGCAGAGAGGAGAGGCTGGGGGATAGTGGGAAGACTGGTGGATTAGTCGGGCAACAGAGTTTAGGATAGATTTAAAGGGTGCAAGAGTGCTAGAGAAGAGGCCAGAGAACAGAAGGTTGCAATAGTCAAGGCAGGAGATGATGAAGGCATGCACAAGTGTTTTTGCAATTTCTTGGTCAAGGAATGTACGGATCAGGGAAATATTTTTGAGTTGAAGTCAGCAGGATGTGGACATGTGGCTTGAAGGAGAGGGCAGAGTCGAGGATTGCCCCGAGGCATCGAGCATGCGGGACTGGAGAGAGTGAGCAATCATTGATTTTCATGGTTAAGTCCGGTGAAGGGTAGAGTGAGGAGGAGGAAAGATGATAAATTATGTTTTGTCTATGTTCAGTTTTAGAAATCAAGCAGGAAGGAAAGATGAATTAGCAGACAGACATTGTGGGATTTTGGTTAGTAAGGAGGTGATGACAGGTCCAGAGATGTAGAGCTGTGCGTCATCAGCGTAGAGATGATACCAAAAGCTGTGGGACTCTATGAGCTATCCTGAGGTCGTAGATGGAGAAGAGCAGAGGTCCAAGAACTGAACATTGGGGGACACTGACAGATAGGGGGTGAAGTGAGGAGTTAGTGTTTTAGAGGGAGATGCTGAATATACGATCTGTTAGATATGAAGAGATCCAGGAGATGGCCAAGTCTGTAAAACCAACAAATGAGAGTATATGTCACAGGAGGGAATGGTCTACAGTGTCGAAGACAGGTAGAGGACAGATCCAGGAGAAGTAGAATAGAGTAGTGTTGGTTGCTTTTGGCAGTTATTAGGTTATTGGAAACTTTAATTAGGGCAGTTTCAGTTGAGTGATGTGGTTGGAAGCCAGGCTGTAATCGGTAAAAGTGGGAGTAGAAGGAGAGGTGGGAGCACAGTTTAACCCCTTCACCCCCGGCCTATTTTGACCTTAATGACCAGGCCATTTTTGTCAATTCTGACCAGTGTCCCTTTATGAGGTAATATCTCTGGAACGCTTAAACGGATCCTAGCGATTCTGAGATTGTTTTTTCGTGACATATTGGGCTTCATGTTAGTATTAAATTTAGGTTGATCATTTTTGCGATTATTTGTGAAAAAATTAAAAATTTGGCAAAATTTTTGAAAATTTTGCAATTTTCAAATTATGAATTTTTATTCTGCTAAATCAGAGAGTTATGTGCCACAAAATAGTTAATAAATAACATTTCCCACATGTCTACTTTACATCAGCACAATTTTGGGAAAAAAAATTTTTTTTGTTCGGACATTATAAGGGTTCAAAGTTCATCAGCAATTTTTCATTTTTCCAGCAAAATTTACAAAACCATTTTTTTTTGTGACCACATCACATTTGAAGTCCCTTTGAGGGGTTTACATGACAGAAAACACCCAAACGTGACACCATTCCAAAAACTGCACCCCTCAAGCTACTCAAAACTACATTCAAGAAGATTATTAACCCTTCAGGTGCTTCACGGGAACTAAAGCAAAGTGGAAGGAAAAAATGGTCATTTTAATTTTTCCAACAAAAATGTTCTTTTAGCCTCAATTCTTTCATTTTCACATGGGCAACAGGATAAAATGGATCCTAAAAATTGTTGGGCAATTTCTCCTGAGTACATCGATATCTCATATGTGGTCATAAACCACTGTTTGGGCACACGGCAGGGCTCAGAAGTGAGGGAGCGCAATTTGACTTTTGGAGCTAATTTTCCATTCAAAAAGTCAAATGGCGCTCCTTCCCTTCTGAGCCCTGCCGTGCGCCCAAACAGTGGTTTATGACCACATATGAGGTATCGGTGTACTCAGGAGAAATTGCCCAACAATTTTTAGGATCCATTTTATCCTGTTCCCCATATGAAAATGAAAAAATTTAGGGTAAAAGAAAATTTTTGTAGAAAAAAAAGTACTTTTTCATTTTTACGGATGAATTTGTGAAGCACCTGGGGGTTCTAAATGCTCACCACCCATCTAGATAAGTTCCCTGGGTGGTCTAGTTTTCAAAATGGGGTCACTTATGGTGGAGCTCCAATGTGTAGGCACACAGGGGCTCTCCAAATGTGACATGGTGTCCGCTAACAATTTGAGCTGATTTTTCAGTCAAATTGTTAGCGGACACCATGTTGCATTTGGAGAGCCCCTGTGTGCCTAAGCATTGGAGCTCCCCCACAAGTGACCCCATTTTGGAAACTAGACCCCGCAGGGAACTTATCTAGATGGGTGGTGAGCATTGTGAATACCCCAGTGCTTCACAAATTAATCTGTAAAAATGAAAAAAGAAAATTTTTATGGAAAAAAAAGTACTTTTTCATTTTTACGGATGAATTTGTGAAGCACCTGGGGGTTCAAAATGCTCACCACCCATCTAGATAAGATCCTGGGGGGTCTAGTTTCCAAAATGGGGTCACTTGTGGGAGAGCTCCAATGTGTAAGCACACAGGGGCTCTCCAAACGCGACATGGTGTCCGCTAACAATTTGAGCTGATTTTTCAGTCAAATTGTTAGCGGACACCATGTTGCGTTTGGAGAGCCCCTGTGTGCCTAAACATTGGAGCTCCCCCACAAGTGACCCCATTTTGGAAACTAGACCCCCCAGGGAACTTATCTAGATGGGTGGTGAGCATTTTGAACCCCAGGTGCTTCACAAATTCATCTGTAAAAATGAAAAAACTTTTTTTTCATAAAAATTTTCTTTTTTAATTTTTGCAGATTAATTTGTGAAGCACTGGGGCGTTCGAAATGCTCACCACCCATCTAGATAAGATCCCTGGGGGCTCTTGTTTCCAAAATGGGGTCACTTGTGAGGGATCTCCAATGTTTAGGCACACAGGGGCTCTCCAAACGCGACATGGTGTCCGCTAATAATTTGACTGAAAAATTAGCTCCAATTGTTAGCGGACACCATGTCGCGTTTGGAGAGCCCCTGTATGCCTAAACATTGTAGCTCCCCCACAAGTGACCCCATTTTGGAAATTAGACCCCCCAGGGAACTTATCTAGATGGGTGGTGAACATTTTGAATGCCCCAGTGCTTCACAAATTAGTCTGTAAAAATGAAAAAAGAAAATTTTTATGGAAAAAAAAGTACTTTTTCATTTTTACGGATGAATTTGTGAAGCACCTGGGGGTTCAAAATACTCACCACCCATCTAGATAAGTTCCCTGGGGGCTCTAGTTTCCAAAATGGGGTCACTTGTGAGGGAGCTCCAATGTTTAGGCACACAGGGGCTCTCCAAACGCGACATGGTGTCCGCTAACAATTTGACTGAAAAATTTGCTCCAATTGTTAGCGGACACCATGTCGCGTTTGAAGAGCCCCTGTGTGCCTAAACAATGGAGCTCCCCCACAAGTGACCCCATTTTTGAAACTAGACCCCCCAGGGAACTTAGATAGATGGGTGGTGAGCATTTTGAACACCCCGGTGCTTTACAAAATAATCTGTAAAAATGAAAAAAGATTTTTTTTGTGGAAAAAAAAGTACTTATTCAATTTTACAGATGAATTTGTGAAGCACCTGGGGGTTCAAAATGTTCACAACCCATCTAGATACATTCCCTGTGAGGTCTAGTTTCCAAAATGGGGTCACTTGTGGGGGAGCTCCAATGTTTAGGCACACAGGGGCTCTCCATACGCGACATGGTGTCCGCTAACTATTGGAATCATTAGCGGACACCATGTCGTGTATGGAGAGCCCCTGTGTGCCCAAACATTGGAGCTCACCCACAAGTGACCCCATTTTGGAAACTAGACCCCCCCAAGGAATGCATCTAGATGCATAGTGAGCACTTTGAACCCCCAGGTGCTTCACAAATTGATCCGTAATAAGGAAAAAGTACATTTGTTTTCACACAAATTTTCTTTTCTCATTTTTACGGATCAATTTGTGAAGCACCTGGGGGTTCAAAGTGTTCACTATGCATCTAAATACAGCGAAGCCCATTTTTTTTTTTTTCTAGGACTAATTCTAGAAAAAAAAATTGCGTAGGGCTCCGCCATATTTTTGGTCCAGCCAGGTACAACCTGGCAGCTACGGACTGCCAGCAACCCCCAGCTACCTCATTGTACCTGGCTGGCAACCAAAAATACAACAAAGCCCATTTTTATTTTTTTTTCTAGGACTAATTCTAGAAAAAAAATGGCGTGGGGCTCCGCCATATTTTTGGTCCAGCCAGGTACAACTTGGCAGCTACGGATTGCCACCAGTCTCCAGCTGCCTCGTTGTACCTGGCTGGCCACCAAAAATACAGCAAAGCCCTTTTTTTTTCTTCTAGAACTAATTCTAGAGAAAAAAAAATGACATGGGGCTCCGCCATATTTTTGGTCCAGCCAGGTACAACTAGGCAGCTGGGGGCTGGAATCCGCAGCATGGAGAGGCCCAAGCATTCTGGGCCCCCCCATGCTGCGAATTGCAGCCCGCAGCCGCCCCAGAAAATGGCACATTCATTGGAGCGCCATTTTCTGGCGCTGTACCCAGACTCTTCCAGTTGCCCTGGTGCCGGTGGCAAACTGGGTAATAAAGGGGTTAATGCCAGCTTTTTATTGGCAGCTGGCACTAAGCCCGAGATTCATAATATAGGGCCAATGTTAGACCCGCCATTAGGAATCTCTGGTAAATAGTCAGAAAATACACACAGAGAAAAATCTTTTTATTTGAAAAAAACAAAAAAACAAAATTCGGACTCCATCTTTATTATAAAGATCCGACGTAGTCCACAACGAAGGTCCCACGACACATGATCGCCTCCGACGTAGTCCACAACGAAGGTCCCACGACGCTCGATCGCCTCTGGTCAATCCAGAGACTGCAGCAAGGGATCAAGTGTCCTCTTCCTACAGTCTCTGGGGTCAGAGTTATGGTGCACTGTATGACAATGACTTGTCATACAGTGCACCATGACTATGATCCCAGAGACTACAACAAGAGGACACTTGATCCCTTGTTGCACCCATCTATCCACCTATGCACCCATCATCCACGCACGCACACAACCACGCACCCACATCCACGCACCCACATCCACGCACGCACATCCACGCACACATCCACGCACGCACGCTGACATCCACGCACGCACATCCACGCACGCACATCCACGCACGCACATCCACATCAACGCACATCCACGCACACATCCACGCACGCACACATCACGCACGCTGACATCCACGCACGCACATCCACATCCACGCACGCTGACATCCATGCATGCACACATCCACGCACGCACGCTGACATCCACGCATGCACACATCCACGCACACTGACATCCACGCATGCACACATCCACGCACGCACGCTGACATTCAAGCGCGCTGGCATCCACGCACGCACGCTGACATTCAAGTGCGCTGGCATCCACGCATGCACGCTGACATTCAAGTGCACTGGCATCCACGCACGCACGCTGACATTCAAGCGCGCTGGCATCCACGCACGCACGCTGACATTCAAGCACGCTGACATTCAAGCACGCTGACATCCGTGCACGCACACTGACATCCACACATGCACACATCCACGCACGCTGACATCCACTCACGCACGCTGACATCCACGCACGCACGCTGACATCCACGCATGCACACATCCATGCACGCTGACATCCACGCACATCCACGCACACGTCCACGCACACATCCATCTATGCACATATCCACGCATGCACACGTCTATGCACACACACATCTATGCATGCACACGTCCACACACGTGTCCGCACACGTCCACGCACGCTCATGTACGCTCACGTCCACGCACGCACACGTCCACGCATGCACCCCCCATCCATCTATCCATTCATCCATCCATCAATTCATTCATTCATAGATACATACATAGATACATACATAGATACATACATACATACATAGATACATACATACATAGATACATACATACATACTTACCTCCCTCGTTCCACCGATAAGCAGGAGGAGGCCGGGAGAGGAGGCGGGGCCACAGAACGGCGGGCCGGGCAGAGGAGGCGCAGCAGCAGCGGCGGCGGGTGCACCGAAGTGTGCAGCCCACCGCAGGAGGTGAGGGGGGTGAGGGGGCCAGGCACAGGGCCCGGAGGTGGGGGGAGCACTGGAGCAGGGGACCAGGCAGTGTTGCCGGCGGGCGCACGCGGGTGCAGCCCGCCGGCAGATACATTATAATAGAGGGGGCGGGCAGGCTGGGGGGAACGGGGGGCCCCCCTGGACAGTCCTGGAGCTGGAGGGGGCTGAGGAGGGGTGGGCACTTGCCGATCCGCCCCTCCAGATCTGATTGGAGAGCTCCAATCAGATCTGGAGGGGTGAATCCCTATGATTCCTCCGATCGGCAGTTTCACTTTCACACTGCCGATCAGAGGGGTCCTGGGCATGGGGGGGTTAATCCACCCCCTGTGGGGTCATCTACAGGTTGTCACAGAGCAGCAGCATCTGTGACACCTGAGCGACCCCACTCACAGGAGCTGCAGCAGCTCAAATCTGCCAGGACGTTGTGCAACGTCCTGTGTCGGGAACGGGCAGAAACACAGGACGTTGCACAACGTCCTATGTCGGGAAGGGGTTAAGATTGAAATGCTGTTCCAGTAGTTTTAAGGCATAAGGGAGAAGTGATATGGGGCAATAGCTAGGCACAGAGGATGGGTCAAAGGAGCATTTTTTGAGGATGGGTGTGATCGAGACATGTTTGAAGGATGAGGGGAAGACACCAGTTGTTAGTTATAGGTTGTAGAGATGGGTGAGGGTTGGGATGACTGGCAAGGTTGAGGAAGAGGTGGGACGGAGGCGGGTCAAGTGCACAAGTGGTGAGATTAGATTAAAAAATGGGAGAATAGCTGATATTCTGTCATGAAGAAGCGGGTTTTGGAAGAAGAGAGTTGATTAGTTATGAGGGAGGACTGTGAGGACCATGGGCCAAAGCTTTCTCTGATGTTATCAATCTTTTGCTTCACGAAAGAGGCAAAGCCTTCAGCTGAGATTAGAGAAAAGGGGAGAGGTGCTAGGGGATGGAGGAGAGAATTGAAAGTGTAAAATAGCTGTTTAGGGTTCTAAGAGAGGGAGGTTATTAGAGATGAGAAGTAGGCTTGTTTTGCAGCAGTGAGTGCGGACTTGAAGTCTGCGAGGGACTGCTTGTATGCAACAAAGTGCTTAGTGGAATAGGATCTCTTCCATCTACGCTCAGCGACTCTGGAAGCTTGCCTCAGTTCTTTAGTCAGGCTGGTGTGCCAGGGTTGTCTGTTGATTGGGTAACTTTGATGTTCGTGAGGGGGGCGGCCGAATCGGGGTCTGTAGTTATTGTGGTGTTATATAAAGTGGCAGCAGAATCTGCATTGTCTAGGGAAGCTATGTCTGTAAGAGGGAGAAGGGACTCAGAGAATGAGTGTAAATCAAAGTATTTGAGATTGCCGCGAAGATGAACGAGTTAGAGTGGGGGTTGTGTACTAGAAGAGGAGAGGGAAGAGAATATAAATAGGTTATGGTCATAAAGGGGGAGAGGTGAGTTTGAGAAGTTAGACAGTGAACAGAGGTGGATGAAATGTGTGGCCATTTTTGTGAGTGGCTGGGGAGGACCATTGAGCGAGGCCAAAGGAGGTAATTAGTGATAAAAGTTTAGCGGCAGCTGCGTGGGAAGTGTCAATAGGGATGTTGAATGTAAAACAAAAAGGAAAAGGGGCGCAAATGTGTAGGATCCCCTTATTAAAAACGTCTATGTGGCGTGGGTAGGTGGCCACTCACCTTATCGGGTTGTGCAATTCCTGCACAACCCGGTTTAACAGCCTCCACCGCAGGCGGTATATGCAATGCCTCTCTGCTCTCCTCTCTCCTGTTCAAGGCAGATTGTTTGTGCTGTTCCTGAGCTGCTCCAGCCGCCAGTCCCTCAAAAAGGGAGTAGTTTTCATGCAAAAAATAGTAATGGCGGTCTAATTAGGAGCGCTCTAAGGAACAGCAGACATGTAAGATGTTTTCATAAATGTCAAACCTTTTATTAACTTCTTAGCTCCCCTCACAGCTCCACTACGCGTTTCAACTGCATACAAACAGTCTTCATCAGGTGTAGTAAGGGGGTACACTGGACATTGGCATTATATAGATAGCAGTTACTCATGATTGGTCTTTTGTTAAACAATGCTTTGCTTCCAACTGGCTGGTTCACAATTATTCAATTAACCCTTCCTTTATCCAACAAAGAACAATCTCCTGTTCACCTCCACCTGCAGAGCCGCACACCAGATATAAGGCTGCTCTGTGTTTAAAGCATATTTTTTTTTTTTTTTTTTTTTTTTTAAAGAATTTTAACAATTCCTGAATAAAATTACCTGTAATATAGCTGTAATGATATTTATTTCTCATATTATTCTTAATGTTTCGCTACATTCTCAAGGGTCAGGTTATGGCCTTCCGGGCTCAGCGTTCCCATTTTGAAAATCCAGAAACTCTCCATCTTAATGAGAGTCCCCAGACGGTCATTCACATTATCTTTCACATGATCTATCACTGTAAGTTTCATCTTCATAGCATCTTTTTGATGGCAGATTGTGTAGTGCTTTGATAGACTATGTAGCTGATACCCGTTTTTGATGTTGGACCGGTGCTTATTGAGCCTTGCATGCATGGTTTGAATTGTTCTCCCAACGTATTGGGTCCCGCACGGACACTCGATTAAATAGACGATATATGTGGATTGGCATGAGACCTTGTGTTTTATGGGAAAACTTTGTTTAGTGGTTGAGGATGTGAAAGTTTTCTCTCCATCACTGATGACTCTACAGCAAAGACACTTAGGGGACCCGCATGCATAACATCCCACATTCGCGTTATCTTCTCCCCCTCCTAGCTTATTTTTTGGTTTACATCCCACCTTGCTAGGGGCCACCATTTCCCGCAGATTTTTGTTTCTCCTATATATAACATTGGGTCTTTTGGGTAGGTGATCACCGAGAATCGGGTCACTCTTCAACACAAACCAATACTTATTTATCAAATCTAGAATTAATTTTCTAGGTTGGCAATAAGTGGTTACCAAGCTCCATTTAGTCTTGTTTACAATTTCCTCCTCATTCTTTTTCCTTTCATTGTTTGACATTTTCTCTATGCATGATTCTTGCGTAAGATCTTTTGTTCTTTTATATGCATCTTGCAATAACCGTTTCGGATAGCCCTTCTCTCTGAACCTTTTCTCTAGAATTTTTGATTCTGTCCTAAAGTCACTATCATTTGTACAGTTTTTTCTCACCCTCCAGTATTGGCCATAGGGAACGCTAGACAACCACCTAGGGAGGTGCCCACTCCCGAACTCCAAGTAGCTGTTGACATCTACCTTCTTGAAGAACGTGGACGTGTACACCCTCCCCAGATGATCAAAGCGAACCCACAGGTCCAAATACTGGAGGGCTGAACTGGACACAGACATAGTGAACTTTAGTCCCCAATTTTTATTATTTAATTCTGTCACAAAGGTTTGCACCTCTTCCTCGGTACCCCTCCAAATGATGCAAATGATACAGCAACATACCACACAGTAGAGGTCTTGAGGTAATTGAGAATATCTTAAAGAGTGACCAAGAACTACCAGATGAACAAAAAGAGTTCATAGTAACAGCAATACGTTTCATATTGGATAATAATGTATTTATCTTTAATGGCTTGGTGTACCGACAGAAGAGGGGCTGCGCAATGGGGACTAGATTCGCACCAAGTTACGCAAACTTGTATATGGGTGCATTTGAATCAGTCTCCATTGCGCAGCCCAGATGGGCGAAAGAGAAAATTGTCTATTACAAACGCTATATAGACGATTTGATCATCATTTGGAGGGGTACCGAGGAAGAGGTGCAAACCTTTGTGACAGAATTAAATAATAACAATTGGGGACTAAAGTTCACTACGTCTGTGTCCAGTTCAGCCCTCCAGTATTTGGACCTGTGGGTTCGCTTTGATCATCTGGGGAGGGTGTACACGTCCACGTTCTTCAAGAAGGTAGATGTCAACAGCTACTTGGAGTTCGGGAGTGGGCACCTCCCTAGGTGGTTGTCTAGCGTTCCCTATGGCCAATACTGGAGGGTGAGAAAAAACTGTACAAATGATAGTGACTTTAGGACAGAATCAAAAATTCTAGAGAAAAGGTTCAGAGAGAAGGGCTATCCGAAACGGTTATTGCAAGATGCATATAAAAGAACAAAAGATCTTACGCAAGAATCATGCATAGAGAAAATGTCAAACAATGAAAGGAAAAAGAATGAGGAGGAAATTGTAAACAAGACTAAATGGAGCTTGGTAACCACTTATTGCCAACCTAGAAAATTAATTCTAGATTTGATAAATAAGTATTGGTTTGTGTTGAAGAGTGACCCGATTCTCGGTGATCACCTACCCAAAAGACCCAATGTTATATATAGGAGAAACAAAAATCTGCGGGAAATGGTGGCCCCTAGCAAGGTGGGATGTAAACCAAAAAATAAGCTAGGAGGGGGAGAAGATAACGCGAATGTGGGATGTTATGCATGCGGGTCCCCTAAGTGTCTTTGCTGTAGAGTCATCAGTGATGGAGAGAAAACTTTCACATCCTCAACCACTAAACAAAGTTTTCCCATAAAACACAAGGTCTCATGCCAATCCACATATATCGTCTATTTAATCGAGTGTCCGTGCGGGACCCAATACGTTGGGAGAACAATTCAAACCATGCATGCAAGGCTCAATAAGCACCGGTCCAACATCAAAAACGGGTATCAGCTACATAGTCTATCAAAGCACTACACAATCTGCCATCAAAAAGATGCTATGAAGATGAAACTTACAGTGATAGATCATGTGAAAGATAATGTGAATGACCGTCTGGGGACTCTCATTAAGATGGAGAGTTTCTGGATTTTCAAAATGGGAACGCTGAGCCCGGAAGGCCATAACCTGACCCTTGAGAATGTAGCGAAACATTAAGAATAATATGAGAAATAAATATCATTACAGCTATATTACAGGTAATTTTATTCAGGAATTGTTAAAATTCTTTTAAAAAAAAAAAAAAAAATATGCTTTAAACACAGAGCAGCCTTATATCTGGTGTGCGGCTCTGCAGGTGGAGGTGAACAGGAGATTGTTCTTTGTTGGATAAAGGAACGGTTAATTGAATAATTGTGAACCAGCCAGTTGGAAGCAAAGCATTGTTTAACAAAAGACCAATCATGAGTAACTGCTATCTATATAATGCCAATGTCCAGTGTACCCCCTTACTACACCTGATGAAGACTGTTTGTATGCAGTTGAAACGCGTAGTGGAGCTGTGAGGGGAGCTAAGAAGTTAATAAAAGGTTTGACATTTATGAAAACATCTTACATGTCTGCTTGTTCCTTAGAGCGCTCCTAATTAGACCGCCATTACTATTTTTTGCATGAATAGGGATGTTGAAGACACACATGATGACAGTGGAGATGTCAGCAGAAAGGAAGTGGAGTAGCCAGGTGGTAAAGTGGTGAAGAAAAGCAGTGGATAACCCTTGGGGGTGGTAAATGACAGCCAGCTGAAGGTTGTAGGGGGTGTAGATGCGGACAGAATGCACCTCAAAAGAGGGGGGAGTAAAGGAGAGTGGCAGTTGAATGGCAGAAAATGAGCAGTTATCAGACAGGAGTAAGCCAACTCCTGCACCATGCTTATTAGTGGGTGTGAGCAAGATGGAATCCACCATAACAAAGTGCAGCTGGAGAGGCTGTGTCAAAGGGGGTGAACCAGGTTTCAGTGATGCCAATGAAGGAGAGCTTGTTAGTGATGAAGAGATCAAGGATGAATGAAAGTTTACTGCAGACAGAGCGAGCGTTCAGGAGTAGAGGGCCTGGGGGAGCGGGGATTGGATAAATGGGTATGAAGTTATTAGGGTTGCGAGAATTTGTGATGGATCATGGGTGGTGGTTAGAAACGACTGTGGTGATGTGATGAGGGGGCTAAGAATTGGAGATATGTCACCAGTAATGAGGAGAAGCAGAAAGAGCATTAGAAGGTGGAAGCAGAAGAGGGCATGAGATGGCCGTACATGTCTGGAGACAGAGGATTGTGTGTGGAGGAACATTTCTGAGGAGGAGATCAAATGGGTGGGGTGGATGGAGGGAGAGATGACCAATTCATCATTAGATGAAGGGATTAGATGAGTTAGTAAGAAATGTCAAAAGTAGAATGGAATATATCATGGAAAGGTTGGGTAGGAAATCAGTCATTACAGGTTCAGAGATAATATGCAATTCACATACTGGGGCCAGATAAGAAAGCTGGGTGCAGTGAAGTCATACCTGTGGGAAGAGGATACATCACGATTAGATTATACATATTATACAGCTGTGATGATGGTGATGGATGGCAATATGCATCATATTAAATTTTGGTCTAATTCATTATATTGTACTTGGAAGGCTGCACTTAGAATGGTTGCACTCATCAGGCCAAATAGTCCTCTAATGATAATCTCTTGCAGATAAAACATTAATTTTATAAAAATTACAACAACCCAGTATTATACACTACATTATGCTTTCTCAGATTAGTTAGCAAAAACCTGGTGACTGATTCCCTTTAAAAATAAAACTTTCTTGACAGTAAAACTGTAGAAGGATACAGAATCCGGAGGTCTACATAAGTGGGATCTTATGGCGTCAAAATCTCCCTCTGTGCTGTCACACTACCATAATCCTTTGCTTCTCTCTGTAACAGACATTGCAAGTGTTAGGGGAAGCTGGACAGTTATCCAGTAAAGCATTGGCTGGTGCCAGTATTTAATAACCATAAACCTTGCCCCGCATTACTTCTCATTTCTTCTGGCTGGCATATTTTTTGTATAAGGCCAGAGACACACTGAACGAGATGAATGCAAGATACTCAAACTAGTCTGGCATGCCGCAACCGGCACAACCGCCGGTTCTCTGGGCCACTCGTGTTTCTATGCAATTGATGCACTTCTGTCTAGTGAGCCAGCGACCATGCTTGGTGAGGCATGGAAGATTGGTATGAGTATATTGCATGCATCCCACCCAGTGTTTCTCTGGCCTTAGGTAGAATGTAAGACAAGTGCTGATATGCTGCATGTACCAATCAAGATTTGCTCCCACCTAAAGATTTGTCTGCATGACTTGCATGAAGTGCGGTGAATTGGATGCATTATGCCTATTTCACAGTGTCCTGGCTTTATATACTGTATCTGCCCTTCCAGCTTTGTTGACCAGTGGTGTAGAAGTCCTGTTGTGATACATTGCTACAGAATGTAAGAGGCCAGGTAAGATGGATCTTAAATAGGTTGTACCTTTTCAGTAAATGTTGGTACCAGGGTATTGTAAAAAAGAAAAAGATAAATAAAAATAAGATTGCTGTACTCATCTTCCCCGGGTCCACTAGCCAGCCTCCTTTACAGACCAAGATGTCTGGCATTACCAGCTGTGTTCACATCACTTTGACAGCCAGTCACTAAGCCATAAATAGAACAATTTGTCTACTTTAAAAGACCTGCTGGGCTCACTGATTGGCTGCTACTCTGTTAATGTGATGTCAGCACCACAGGCAATGTCAGACATCGGGAGCATTGGTGGATACTCGCCAGTTGACCGAGGAAAGTGAGAACAGTGGAGTTTGTTTCTTTGCAATAACCTACGGCCAAGGAGATTAGTTTCCAGAAATTGAACAACCCTTTAAAAGATCTCTGGCACCTTCATGTGTAATGTTAGAGGTGTAACTAGGTATGATGGCGCCCGGGGCACAGATCTATCCCCTCCTCCACCACCGACTCCTCGGTCACTCACCCTGTCCCCTGCTGGGACCCTGTCCCCTGCTGTTCCGTCTCTCCTCCATCCTCCAATCTGGACATATGAGGCGCCGCCGCCAGTGCCGCAGTTTCCGGGGTCTCCTGCGGTCACCCCGCACCGGACCCGCTGCCGCCAAGTCTCCCAGTGGCCCCCGCGGCCCCAGACTGGCGCAGAAGCGGAAGTGACGTTGGGCGCTTCCGCGCCGCTAAACTGTGAATATCAGCCCCTGTAATGTGTGTGCGGCCGCCGGGTACAGCAAGAGGGGGGGGGTGCCGCCGGCACCCCCCGCTGAGTTGCGCCTGGGGCAAAAGGTTCGGCTGCACCCCCCTAGATACGCCTCTGTGTAATGTGTTTAGGAGCACTGAACACACTATAAATTGGCACGAATGAGAACCAGGAGACAATTAATTTGAAACTATTCTGGAATTCTAATGGTGGGGTTACACGTCCCGATATCAGGACGATATCGCATACAACGCCGCGGGAGCGCGCATTTTTTCAGCCCTTTTCCCGATATCGCATCGCCGGTTTACACGCTGCGATATCGGGAAACAACGTCCCTCCGATGTCTACGCCCACCAACCCAGTAACGACCATTTAACATGGGAGTTAATGGGTGAGGTGCGAGTAGGCATCGGAGTTGGGCTGTCACACGCAGCGATGCTGGTACAACGGCCTTGCGATATCGGCGAGTTGAATAGCTTTGCTATTCAACTCGGATATCGTTTTGGCATCGTTCCAGCATCGCGTTGTACTGTCAAACAGTACAACGCGCACCCGATATCGGCTCCAACTCGCGACCCACGTGACTTTTTGTCGGAGTTGGGTCGGAGTTGGACGCCGATATCGCGGCGTGTAAACCCACCATAACACAGATGAGTCCTGCACACAGAGAACAGGTCTGTAGGAACCTGTTCACACCGCCAGCATAATTGGAAACAAAAAGCTATTGCGACAAAAAACAACAGTACACTGCAGTAAAAATATTAAAATGCAAGTGCAGTATAAAAATGGTATAACAAATACAGGGTACTTAGTCAATCCTTTTTTTGCGCAGAAAAAGTTATTTTAAGCCACGTCACTATCTTCAAAGTGTACCCATCTCAGACGCGGTCCTAACTGTTGTATTAAAAACCTGACTGGTGTGAATACTTACCAGTAAACAGGAGCCAGCATGACCTGTGTCTGAAATGGAATGAAGGCGACGGGGCTATATGTGTGCAGGGCCCAGAGAGGGGCGGGAACTCCATCTCTTGCATGGCAAGAGGCAATTAATTATAACACAGATGAGTCCTGCACACAGAGAACAGCTCCTGTTTACTGGTAAGTATTCACACCAGTCAGGTTTTTAATACAACAGTTAGAACCGCGTCTGAGATGGGTACACTTTGAAGATAGTGACATGGCTTAAAATAACTTTTTCTGCGCAAAAAAACGGATTGACTAAGTACCCTGTATTTGTTATACCATTTTTATACTGCACTTGCATTTTAATATTTTTACTGCAGTGTACTGTTGTTTTTTGTCGCAATAGCTTTTTGTTTCCTATTCTGGAATTCTGCATCTGTTTACAATCTGTCTGAAGCTCTAGTACAGTATTGAATTACTGATATTTACACGGTGACGTAGTTTACATTCATTTGGTTCAGATGTATACATCATGCTGTGACTATAGGGAAGCAAGAGAATCAGGGCACCTAACCTGACCCGGACCATCCCTGTCCTCAAGATTACCCCTAAATGTGGGGATGCCTGGATCTCATACTTTGCTATTGTTGCGCCCAGGCTATGGGGTACTCGGGTGTCAGGCAGCGAGGGTTAATGTTTCGGTTGTCACGGGGAGTGGCGGCCGCGCCTGACCCCGTGTCCTGGGCCTATCTTTCAAAAAGGGAGTTATATTTACAGGGAACTATGTACAGAGTTTGTCGTGACGCACCTGCAGTATCTGGTGAGATGCCACCAGCGCCGCCACAGGTGGATGGTATTGCGGCTAGTGTGGTAAAGTCCTCCACAGATAGGACTGGACCTCCAGGGCAGCGTAGTGAGAAGGGGCAGCTTGTAGTGGAACTGGGATGGTATAGGGAGTGCTGGAGCAGTCTGTGAGGGGCACGGGGAGCGGAGAGGAAAGATACACGCACACTGCAAAGTCTATTTTACCTTTTACTGATGTTCGGCAGGTAAAGACGTCGAGGGCACCAACAGGTGACCAGGTTGCACAGTGGGTCCCCACAGCAAGTGGGTATAAGGCCTCCTCTCTTCCTTTGTAGTGTATGAAGCACAGCCTTCTTGCAGCCAGACTTGCCTCCTCTCTCTTCCTGACTCTGGTGTCTGTCTCTCCTCCTGGTCGGTCTCCGGGTTACCCTTGATGATCACTGCGGTGCTGTACTGCTTTGTCTGGCTCCCTCTCTTGACCCACAGGGTGGCCGAGGCCTCCACGGTGTAACCGGGAGATTCCAAATGGAGGAGGCGGTGATGAAGGAAGAATAATGCCGCCCAGCGGGGCGTGTGCTGCTGCATCGAGGAGGGGCAGAATAGAGCCTGGGGCCGCCTTTCAGTCCCCAACCTCAGGGACTTCTGTAAGTTATAAGTTATTTTTCTGCTGTTTTATAGGGCGGATTTAGCTCAGAGAGGGATAGATACGGAGCAGCTAGGAAGGTGCAGGGACAGGTGGTGATAGTGTAGGGGCTTAGATCCAGGTGACAGGTTCCCTTTAACCCCTTCAACTTACAAAGAAAGTAAATCCGCAAGATAACTGTCAAGTGGTCTCCACAGAGAACCTCCTACAATCAATTAAATGCTGAGATATACTGATCCCAGATCTCCCAGAAGTAACTTCAGGATGTGACACACTCATGACAGTATGTTTTGCTCTTTATTCATGTCCCTGTGTTTATGTACTGCCGACTTCTATCACGGAGACCAAAGTAACATCAAAATGCAAAAATAGGCTTTTGTGGAGTCTCTAAAAAAGTAATTTCTCGCCTCTTACTAGAAACCGTTATGTCGGTCTTGTTTGGACAGGGTTCTACTTGAACACTGCTTCTTTGGTAAAAAGTATTAAAGAGAATTTACAAAACTCTAAATCTCACGATCTGTCCTTCGGTTGTGACATCCATATCAGATCAAGAGAGTCGAAGTGCCAACATCCCAATGGTTAGCTATCTTAAGTGGCTGACTTGCACTGATAGGGTACCCTTCCGTACATTGTGTAGTGGTCATAAATGGTATAGCAAGTTCTTTATTATTCCCTTGTAGGGGAGATTGGTACTGCAAGCTTTCACTGCCAAAACACAATTTTAAGAGCTGTGCCGCATACTACTGCACGGGGGCAACATTCAATCAGTTGACTGCCACTGAACTTGAAAACCTCTTTAGCTAAAATGTTAAAGCAGAAGTTAAAAACTCCATGAAAAGGCCAGTAATCGGCTACCGCATCGCTGAGGTGACTTTAACGGTTCAACCAATCAAAAAAGACCTAAACCAGGTAGCTTACACTAAAACAGAGGAGGGTAAATAAGGTGTCATTATTATCACTCAGTTGAGAGCTTATGAAGAATACAAAATTCTTGGAAAATACATTTAAATCTTTTACTCTGGAGGAGTTAGCCTCTGATGATGATTTTGCCTTTGATAAGAAATGGTGGAGAATGTCTCTATTTCCTATAGAGGATTTTTACTTATTGCTCAAAGTGGTCAGGTTTAGTACAATTTCCAGAGAATGTTAAGGAGCCAAAATGTATTTCCGATCAGAAGCTCAAAAGCTTGGCTCCCAGGCGCCACATGGATTTTCTAATTGTCTAGAACATTACAATATTTATTAATCAGGATTGCAAAATCCTGATAGGAAAATTTTGTCCTTGCTGTACATTAAAGAAATACTTGGCCTGCCCCAGGGTCTTGGGGTACCCAGTCCCGAGCATTGTTTCATGGGGAATGTCACTGGGGCCTCTGCTCGGTCACGTGGCCCTGGTGTCACTGAAAAGAGTCAATAAAATAATAAAAATAGTGATTTGTGACGCCACCTACGGTTCCGGTAATGTTACTGGTGCTGCGAGACAGACCTCCGGGGTGATGGTGGAGCATCAGGATGGTTATGCTCCCCGAAGGTGGAGCGGGATCCCCGAGGCAGTATTGAATGTTGGGAGATGTGGGACACTCTTTTAATTACACTGAGACGCAGCTTCACCAGGCATTATCACTTGTCCTTCTCATGCTGCGGTCGGCAGCTCATCAGGCGCAGACAAATAAAATATCTCACACCGTCTTTAAGTCTGGATGGGTTTACTGGCAGCTCTTCATAAAAACAGTCTTTTCGGGTCTGCCTGACCTGGGTAGTCGCTAGGAATTAGGATGCCACACTTGGTTCCCTCAGTGGAATGCCTGCTATTCCTGTCCGGTACTTTCCTGCGCTCTCTCTCGTCTTCCTTAGCACTTCCGCGCGCAGAGGCTGAAGCCAGCTCCCTCGGATTCTCTCCTTCTGAGCGACTCCCCTCCGAGTCCTCGGACCCCTATATTGGGCCTTTTTCTGGGTGCGCCGGGTGTCGGCCTCGACTCCCTAAAGAAGCTTGGGCCTCCGGTACCGCGGCTCGGGGGTGAACACCCGCACTGCTCTCGGACCCAGGCCTCCGTTCCAGGACTGAACCTCTCCGGTTGGTAGTCGTACCCCATCCAGATTCGGGTGCACCAAAAAAAACCTGGTGCCCCTAGGGTCCCTTTCTGTCCTGACGGCTCCTCCGCCATCTTCTACTCCTTGCTCTCCATTGGAGCTCTCACTCTAACTCCCTGACTCTCCTCCCACCCACACACTTTTCTACCCTGTCAGTCCTCCCATGGGACTGGGTCCTCCCTACAGCGAGTCCACCCATGGTCCCCTACCTAGGGTGTGTGTGGATGTGGGTCATGAGGGTCCTTTATGCAGCCTCTCAATTCCTCAGCCACAGGAATACTACACACACTTTTATGGGTGCAGTACCCCTTTGTGGCATTCCGACCAGTGGGGCGCCACATACTCCCATTAAAATTTTTATTTTAACTTGTGTTAATGTGTGTACTGCAGTGTAGGCGCATTAATATACTTACTGGTCACCAACTTCCCAGGTTTCCAGTGGACCCATCATCCCTTCCACTTCACTCTCCTAATCTACACCATTGTCTCTTATGATTAAGGGTGGAGATTGGGTGTTGCCTCATGCCAGATGACTGCTGGGAGGCAGATTTAAACCTGCCATTTCCTCTGTGTGTTGTTGATCATTTCAGTTCTGTTGAATGGTAGAGGTTAGTGTTTGTGTGCTTCTGAGGTGGTTCTTGCTCTGTTCTTAGATTTTAGCTTGTCTCTGCTTCACTTGGTTTGAGGTCTGCACTGCTTCTTTTGGTTTGTGGTGTGTCCCCTGCTTGTGTGCCCAGTTACTAGCCACTGTGCTGCTTGTCTTATGGCAAGAGCTCTGCCAAAGTCCCCCCTTACCAGGATTGAGAAGCGGGTAAAGAGTACTCCGGCCCTCAAGGGTGCACAGTAGCACGGCAGCTGGTGCAAAGTTTGACCAGCACACCACACTTACTGGCTTGCAGCAGGTAATTTCACCACTACCCAGTGTTACAATTACAAAGAAATGTATGTGAGAGCCAGAAACAGCGGCGTAACTAAACTCCAATGGACCTTAATGCAACATTTGGACACATGTTTGTCAGATATATGTCCCTTGTAGCCTTCTAAATCCTATGAAGGCTTATGAATTGGGTGGTACGGTGGCTCAGTGGTTAGCACTGCAGCGCTGGGGTCCGGGGTTCAAATCCCACCAGGGACATCTGCAAGGAGTATGTTCGCCCCGTCTTGGCATGGGTTTCCTCTGGGCACTCCGGTTTACTCACACATTTCAAAGACATATTGATGGGATGTTTAGATTGTGAGCTCCAATGGGGACATTGTTTCAAATGTATGTCAAGTGCTGTGAAATTAATAGCGCTATATAACTGAATAAATATTGTAATTATGGATTCCCCCCTCCCCCTTTATTATTTATTAATGTCTCCCATCCTGTTATATATGTCTGTCCCCATGCTGGTATATATGATCTCCATTATGGTATAAATGTCCTTCATCCAAGTATATATGGTCCTCATCCTGGGCCCATCCTGGTATACTTGATCCTCATCCTGTATATATGTTCTACATTCTGGTATGTATGTCCCCCATGCTGGTATATATGTCCCCCATCGGGGTTTTTATGTCTCCATCCTGGTATAAATGTCTTTATCATAGTATATATGTTCCCATCCTGGTAAACATTGTCTCCATCCTGGTATATATGGGCTCATCCTGGTACATGATTCTCTTCCTGGTACATATGGTCCCCATCCTAGTATATATGTCCTCATTCTGGTATATATGGGGCCTCCTAGTATATATGAGGCCTCTTGGTATATATGTCCCCATTTTGGTATACATGGGGGCATCCTGGTATGTTTGGATGTATGGTCACCATCCTAGTATATATGTGCCCATCTTGGTATATATGGGGGCATCCTGGTATATACATCCCCCATCCTAGTATACATGTCCCCATCTTGTTATAAATTTCCCCATATTGATATAAATGATCCCCATCCTGGTATACATGTCCCCATTTTGGTATATTCGGAGGCATCCTGGTATACATATGTCCCCCATCCTGGTATCTATGATCTCCTTCCTAGTACATATGTCACTATTCTGGTATATATGTCTCTATCCTGGTTTACATGGACCCAATCCTAGGATAGATAGATAGATAGATAGGGATTGAATGGGGATATATTTTATATCTAACACATAATTAATAACAAAAACATTCTAGTCAACTTTCCTTCTGCTCCAAAGTCGCCCAATTTCCTCTAGAGCCAGTTCACAGCCCGGCCGCTGACATCGAATTGCACGCCAAGCTGCACCCCATCACTTTCAGGCACTGTACCCTGTTGCTGCCCCTCAGTCGGCAGTTCCCAGACGCTCAGCAGGCAGCATGTATTGCGTGCATGGTCTCTGCAGCGCGATGCATTCCAGCTGGATCTGCGTCCTCTGTGAGGATGTAAATCCAGCAGAAGCAGGCGCTTGGGTCAGCGGGCCCTTGTACCCGTAGGCCTGGTCGTGGCCATGACCCCTATGACCAAGTCTGTTAGGCTCCTGGCCAGAAGTGTTACAATGTAAGTCTAAATGCAAATTTTCACTTTATTGAGGAAATAGACAAACTCTAATGCCTCCTAATAAAGAAACCATCAAAAAAGACCCCAGAGGGACTAAGGAATATCTTTAAAAATCCCAATACTTTATTAAAGAGCTTTAAAAAAGCATAACAATGCAGAGTTGATTACCACAATTACAAAAGACAATACAGTTATTCACTGAGGAAACAGTGAGGAACCATTGTATAAGTGCTTGTGTTTAGGATTAGTATACAGGCAATAACAATAGGTATCTGCAGAGGCCACTAGGCATGTATTACATACTTATGTCATAAAATAGAGGAAGCCTAATCAGGACTACTTACTACTGTATGAATCATGATAATATTGGTTATAGTACAGAGTATCAGATGCTGAATGTAATAAAGGATGTCACTAGATATTCAAGCAGGACAGAGTAAAGTTATCTCCCTTGTGAGCCTTGAGGTACCTAATACAAAATTCTGACCTCTTTATCATCTTTCCAGATTTATGTTGATTCTGTTTCCTCAGTGAATAACTGTATTGTCTTTTGTAATTGTGGTAATCAACTCTGCATTGTTATGCTTTTTTAAAGCTCTTTAATAAAGTATTGGGATTTTTAAAGATATTCCTTAGTCCCTCTGGGGTCTTTTTTGATGGTTTATATATAAATGGAATGCATTTAAGTAATAAGATTATGATCTAAATCGTTTTTCTGTTTTAATACAGATTTCTTGTGGTATTTACTGAAAGCAATATGGATATGAGGAACAGGGAACTTAGTTGGAAAACGAAAGCGGTGAATTTGTTTAAAAAGGGTACCCAAGGCAGCCAGTCAGAGGTGTCAACAGTCAACAGAGAACTCATGTACAAGTACAAAAACGCCCTGTATAGAAAAACGAAATTATGGTGGACAAAGACATCTATAGATAATTATATAACAAGTAAAATAGTACCTAGGGGCCTTCGTGTACAGTTGTACCCTACATTCACGTTAGAAAATGAAACCCTGACGAATAAATGGATGGAAGCAGCTTCTACTTGCTCCTTCTCCTTTATGGGTATCATTAATGAACATAATGCTATGAATTTACAAGTTTTGGATGAGGAGATAGAAGAGATGTCTAAGACCTTGAAATCAGGCATGTCTAAAGAATCTCTTGAGGTGTACACTAAAGAAATAGAGAAAGAGATGGAAAAATGGGAACAAGACATCAGTACCAGTAAGATGAAGAAATTTAAGAGGGATGTAGGAGACTATGAGCACAATAAGATATTTAGGTGGCAATTTAATAAGACACCAAAAAATCCGGTGGCTCCACCAGAACCACGCAGAGATTCACTATCATCAGTCTCATCGAATAATGATGGAAGTGTGAAACAAGATGGTGGCGGGAACGACTCTAAGGAACGACCACATGGGAAATCTAAAGTGAGACCTTCTCCCGATAAAGGTAGCGATAAAAAGAAAGTCAACAGGGAACAGAAACAGGTAATCAACCTGTCACTCCATAAACTATCAAGGGCTCAAGAGAATGTTTTGAGTAAAGGTCTAACGTTTTCTCCCTCTCGTTCATTAGATCCGTTCCTAACTATCAAGGACGTTCATCTCTTCGCTAGGAAGGTGATCCTTAAAAAGTTGCACTTTAAGGCTG
Source organism: Allobates femoralis (assembly GCA_033576535.1). Lineage (NCBI taxonomy): Eukaryota > Metazoa > Chordata > Amphibia > Anura > Aromobatidae > Allobates > Allobates femoralis. Next base: position 246,488,630 of record JARQOC010000002.1, on the reverse strand, counting down.
ACCACAATCTTAGCACCGATAGTGAAAAAGAAACATTGAGAATCCTGGAAGCCCTGGTGGAAGAAAATGCTGACCCAGACCCGTATGGTAAGTTTCCAAGTCAATTGTTTAGTAAATCTAAATCCTTCCCGGCACTGAGTACATGTTCCAGTGTCGAGGTATTTACAAAAATGGTTACAGCTGACATTGAGAAACTTGCCAAAAAGAAGGATTGGTGTCACAATTTAACTAGTGAGGAGAGAGGGGCTTTAAAAGAACTTAGAGAGTGGGAAGATGTGGTATACAAACCAGCCGACAAAGGGGGTAATGTGGTAGTTTGGCCTAAGGACATGTATGTGAAACAAGCACAAAAACTGTTAACGAACACAGACTGTTATAGGAAACTGCCATATAACCCCCTTGTGCAATTTAAGGAAGCTCTTATGGAGATATTGATGAAAGCATGTGAGGCAAAAATCATACCTAAAGCGATGGTAAAAAAATTTAAGGAAATGAAACCGAGGATGCCGACCTTTTATATCATCCCTAAAGTTCACAAGAGTATTGTGGATCCCCCTGGGAGACCAATAGTCTCGGGGAACGATGGTCTTTGTGAACTTATCTGCAAGGTAATTGATGAGTACCTTAAACCATTAGCCTCTACATTACCATCATACATCAGAGATTCAACAGACGCACTCAAAAGGTTGGAGGGCATACAGATGTCGGAAACAGCACTTCTAGTGACTGCGGATGTGGAAGCGCTATACACCTCTATAAGGCACGATGATGGTATAGCTGCTACACGGTGGTTCCTACAAGGAAGTGATATAGAACCACAAATGGCGGAATTGATTCTGGTCTTGCTGAAGTTCGTACTCACACACAACTGCTTTGTCTTTGATGGTCAGGTGTTCCTGCAGCTCCAAGGCACCGCAATGGGGGCCTCCTGTGCACCCTCGTATGCAAATTTATTCTTGGGTGCATGGGAGAGAGAGGTATTTATCAACAACCCCATTGCTGGTAGCGAGAAGATGCAGGGATGGATGCGTTTCATAGACGATGCGTTGTTTGTGTGGGAGGGAATAGGTGGCGAGCTAGATGACCTCATGAAAAATCTAAATAACAACGAGAGAAATATTAAGTTAACATATCAGAGTGGCCGGAAGATCAGTTTTCTGGATATATCAATTGAGACTATGATGGATGGTGGGTTGAGAACTGATATTTTTAGAAAAGAAACCTCTACGAACTCAGTTCTAAGAGCGGACTCCTCACACCTGCCTTCGACGATCAGAGGAATTCCAGTTGGCCAGTATATACGAGCCAGACGAATCTGCTCAGATGAGCAATCATTCGAGCTTCAGGCTAAGGATCTAAAAAGCAGATTTCAGGAGAGGGGATATGGTTGGAAAACCATCAAAAATGGGTACCATAGAGCAAAATCCCACCAGCGGGTGGATCTCCTACACAATACGAGGAAGAAAGTGTTGGACTCGGAACAGCATCCTCGTTTAATTATGTCATACAACAAACAATGGAAGGAATTAACACAGGTGGTGGATAAACATTGGAACATATTGATGTGTGACCCAATCCTGAAATCGTGTATACCAGAAAAACCACTCATTACTGCTCGACGATCTCAGAACCTGAAGGATATACTGGTGAGGAGCCACTTTGTACGTGAGAAACCTAAAAGAACTCAGTGGTTGGAAGTGAGGGGATGCTACCCGTGTCTAAACTGTGTGACATGTCCGAACATAAAAAAGAGCAAGACCTTTCACAACAGTGATAATTCCAGGACATATGACATCCGCCACCATATTACTTGTGGCACTAAGGGAGTCATCTATATGGCTGAATGCCCTTGTGGTAAAATCTATGTCGGCATGACAACAAGGGAACTGCGTGTACGGATACGAGAGCACGTACTTGATATAGAAAAAGGAGCCGCAGCAGAAGATCCGTCAGCATTGAAGACTATTCCAAGGCACTTCTATTTGAAGCACCAAAGTAATTCCAGCTTATTGAAGGCAGTGGGTATAGATAAGATCAATATGGGACAGAGGGGAAGAAACATGGGCAAACTACTTGGAAAGATCGAAAGTAAATGGATCTATAGACTAAATTGTGTCACACCTAATGGGTTGAATGAAAACTTTGGGTTCGGGGCGTTTTTGTAGGTACATGACTAGTAGGGTTCTCTGTGTACTATGTACTTTTGACACCTCTGTCTCTGGAGGCGGTCATTCAACCATATAGGTTTTTTTAAATATTGATTTTAACGGTGTGTTTTTTTATTCTTTACAGTTATTTCACATCGTGATACTGAATTCTAATGACCTTGAGTTTTGTCTTTGTCTTGAATGGAGACTGGAGGATTGGAGAAGAGGCTTGGCGTCCTAATAGCTGTACGGGTTGCGGGGGAGCATCACTTTATGTCTTCACTTATATTTATGTATTTGTGGTTGTTATTGTAATATATTAGTAATGTAATGCGCTAATATTAATATGCATTTATTGGTTTATATTTAGGTGAAATGCCTTAACAATTCTAGTTATGCACAGCACGAAGCACTTTATAGTAATTTATATTATGTATTGGCACTTTTCATTATGTATGTAATAAGGTATTCATTATATATATCATTGAGCGACAAGCACTAGTTTCACTTTAGATGTCCCTGCCCAACCCGGTAATGAGCTTTAGATGACGCGGCCTCCTCCCTGAGCACAGCTTCCCACCCGCCCAGTTTGCCTGCGTCACGTGTTTGCACTCCGGCCCCGCCCGCTCCCGGCGCATCGATCGCGGGCGACGGTGGCGCGCAGCAGCGCGTCACTTCCGTTTGCGTTCCAAGGACCGGTAGTGGCCGGGCGCACGTGATCGGAGGCTGTCACGTGACGCACGGCGCGATAATGGAGCGGATGGGCGGCTGTACACACCAGCTCCAGGGTGAGCTAATAGATCACACTATTTAAGACCGCCAGGGGAGCCTAGGAACTGGCGCACTGACCCCCTGAAGAAGTCACACCAGACGAAACGGCGTCGGGGTGATAGGAGCTCTAACTACTCTGAGGATCAATCAGCCTGCTGGGTAACATGTGAGGAATAAGTCCTATTATATTGTATGTCTGGCTCTTGAACCAATAATGGGGCACTGATTAATAATTTGTCATGATATATAGATGTGGTGATCGGGCACTGACCATCTGTGGATGAGAACCATTGTATAAGTGCTTGTGCTTAGGATTAGTATACAGGCAATAACAATAGGTATCTGCAGAGGCCACTAGGCATGTATTACATACTTATGTCATAAAATAGAGGAAGCCTAATCAGGACTACTTACTACTGTATGAATCATGATAATATTGGTTATAGTACAGAGTATCAGATGCTGAATGTAATAAAGGATGTCACTAGATATTCAAGCAGGACAGAGTAAAGTTATCTCCCTTGTGAGCCTTGAGGTACCTAATACAAAATTCTGACCTCTTTATCATCTTTCCAGATTTATGTTGATTCTGTTTCCTCAGTGAATAACTGTATTGTCTTTTGTAATTGTGGTAATCAACTCTGCATTGTTATGCTTTTTTAAAGCTCTTTAATAAAGTATTGGGATTTTTAAAGATATTCCTTAGTCCCTCTGGGGTCTTTTTTGATGGTTTATATATAAATGGAATGCATTTAAGTAATAAGATTATGATCTAAAGCCTCCTAATAAAGGTAGCAATCCTAAAAGTCATAATTGACTCTTTAAAGCCTTGTAGTATCACTTAGGATATGTGCCAGATGAGAACCTGAAACTGAAGACGCTGCATTTCGGGGTGATTGCCCCTCATCAGTGCAGTGTGGGAATTCTGATCTGGGTGTATGAGAGGCTAAGATGAGATCTGGGGAACAGCTATTCTCCTTGTGGAATGTAAATCTATGGAGAATCAAAAGGAGACTTCATAGATTTACATTCTAAAAGTGACTCCTCGCTAAAGGGCCCGTTTCACACAACATCACTAAAGATGTCGTTGCTACCTCACTGTTTTTGTGAGGTTGAAGTGATGTCGAAGCGACATCGCTGTGTGTGACACCTATCAACGACCAACAAAATGTTGTTGATCGTTGATCGCAGATTTATGGACAGGACCATAAATCCGTCGTTGGTCACCCTCTGGACACGCAGCATCGTTGTGTGTGACAGCGGGAGAGCAACGATCAGCGAGCTCCCAGCGCTGCACACCAATCGCTGGGAGCTGGTATTCAAGGTAAACAGCGGGTAAATAAGCAGAGCGCTGTGCTCAGTTACCCGCTGTTTACCTTGGATACCAGCACGAACGCTGGTCCTAATCGCTGATGAGTCGGCCTGTGTGACAGCTCCCCAGCGATCAGTTCACAATGTGGCAGCGATCCACATTGTTGGTGGGATCACTCTCACATTGCAACATGTAATGGGCCCTTAACACATAGAGCACTCAAGTTGGAAAAGCCCTCACGTGACCCTGAAGAAGACCAGAGCTGTGCTGGGAAACAAGACAGATGGTGATCGGTGAGTATAGTAATGCACCTACAATACAGAACACACATCTACACAAGTTAAAAAACATTTTTTAGTGGGAATTCTTCTTTAAAAGGTGCCATTTTTTCCATAGCATGCATCAGTGGTGCTGCTACTTGTAGAACATTAAAGCTAAAAATCTTGGAAAGATAACCAAGAATGTAAAGCTAAACTCTGTGTCATGCCTTATGAAGGCAAAAGAGCCGAAAACTTTAAGACAAAAGCTTAGATAAAAAGAAAATAGTCCCTGGTTCCACATAAATGAGTCTCCTTCTCCTATAATCAACTGTTGTTTTAGTAGACAGATACATAAACATTTTCTAAAAAGATGTAAATGATTATTTTAATTCAGTTGCTAATTAACAAATGAAATATTGTTTTAAATGATCTAACCATTTCATGTGGAGTACATCTATGCCAAGAAGAGACTGGTAAATGTGATCACTGTTCAACCACAGTTTTTAAGAATTGGTTCTTAAATGTTTTTATTCAGCCTGTGTGTCTGCCATAATTGTATGGTGAAGATTGTGAAATTGTCACATAACAGCAGTAAAGGAAAATGTCCAAGAGTCTATGGTGTCCTTTAATTCCCTCAGACCTGGGAGAATATTTACACAAATTAAAAATAGTTTTCAAAAGGTCCTCAAGATAGAATTTCACTTAGGCTGAGTAATCCAGACCAGTTATCTGAATGATCCAGTCAAATATCTAGTCCTAAAGTCCGATTCAGGGAAGCCCGACCTCTGGGCACTGGGGTCTGGGTGGTGGGGGAGATAGAAAGAGAGGGTGCAAATCTAAGTGTAGAATATAAAGTATGGTGATAGATAATAGGTTTTATGCTTATCCTTTTGATGTCTTTATTTTCTCATGTAACAATTCCTTGTGTGGTCACTTGAGGTACCTGAGGAAGGCTTATCCTTACTGTAAAGCCGAAACGCGTTGTATGTTCTCCAATATATATGGATGGCATAAATTACTTCTTTGGAAAATAAGAAGAATTTGGATTGTGTCTTTCTGGACCTGGGAACGTTCGTCTATACACCAGATAATCTCTTTCTGTGGATAACCCTAAAGTCTGAGATTTAATCATTGACAAGGGAGTGGTCCCCAAGGCAGACGTAAGATATCCAGGGCCGTATGTGGCCTTCATGCTGGCCTAGGCACTTTTCATGGTCACTCTCATTACTGACATCACACACTATGTCTGTGCACACAACATCTATTTAAGGCAGATCTACTCTGTAGAACGCTTTAAAAATCGCTTATTAAACACTAAACGAATGAACGTCTGCACTTGATGCGCATAGGTTCAGTCTTTTGAGTGTTTTAACACCTTCAGCTTTTCAAAGTCATCAAGCAATGACAATAGGTGACCTAGCCATTGTCATGTCTTCAGTGAGGAGAGGCCTAGTGATATGGAGACATGATGTATGCTCATTCAACACTCTTCTTCTTTACTGAAGGTTTTTTTAAATTCCCGCCTCCTCCTCATAGTGTGACATGCGGCCGGAACGCCATATGCAGTACTGCGTAGGGTGCGGGTGTATGGGCTGCACGGTCCAGCTCCAGTGCATGCGCATATTGAAGACGGGCTGTACACCTGATAAGCCTCTACAATGCACCAGAACAGATGTCCGGCTGCACATCATACCGTGTTTCCCCGATAGTAAGACCCCCCCGAAAGTAAGACAGGGTGGGGGGGGGGGGGACGGGGGAGTCTGCTAATGTAAGACCCCCCCCGAATGTAAGGCAGGGTAGGGGGGAGGGGGGGTCTTACTATCGGGGAAACACGGGGGGGGGGGGTTTACATACATACATACACACGTACAGACACAAGCATACACATATATACACACCATACACACCATACACACCACACACACCACACACAGACCATACACACACACATTCTTACCGGGTCCGGTGTGGGGTCCCCGATGGTCCTGTGTCGTCCTCTGTGCTCCGGTCCGGTCCCCGAGATGATCCGCTGCCGTCCGCCGGGTTCCGGTGCCGGTCCTAGGCTCCATGGTCCCTGCTCTTCCGGAGTTCAGGCCTAGCTCCGCCCAGGTCATAGTGTGGGCCAATCAGCATAGCGGCGCTGACGTCAGAGGCAAGCGCCCGATGACGCTTGCTTGAGCGCCGCTATGCTGATTGGCCCACACTATGACCTGGGCGGAGCTAGGCCTGAACTCCGGAAGAGCAGGGACCATGGAGCCTAGGACCGGCACCGGAACCCGGCGGACGGCAGCGGATCATCTCGGGGACCGGACCGGAGCACAGAGGACGGCACAGGACCATCGGGGACCCCACACCGGACCCGGTAAGAAGCGGTGCTATGTGTGTGTGTGGTGTGTGTGGTGTGTATGGTGTGTATATATGTGTATGCATGTGTCTGTCTGTATGTGTGGGAATGTGTGGATGGATGGCTGCAGTGTGTGGATGGATGGATGGATGGTGGGGCCTCCAATGTAAGGCCCCCCCCGAAAGTAAGACAGGGGGCCACTTTTGGCCACAAAAAGAATGTAAGACCCTGTCTTACTTTCGGGGAAACACGGTACTATGAGGAGACGGGAAATTAAAAAAAAGAGGACGAGAAGAGAAGGAATGATGACGCCCAGAAGGGCGTGATAAGAGGCTGCGAGGATGGGAGAATGGTGCCTCCCCTGTCACCAATAAATAGCAACACCAGCCTCCCCTGTCACCAGTATAGCAGCTGCCTCCCCTGTCACCAGTATACAGCAGCAGCCTCCCCTGTCACCAGTATACAGCAGAAGCCTCCAGTGTTTACCAGTATACAGCAGCAGCCTCCCCTGTCACCAGTATACAGGAGCAGCCTCCCCTGTCACCAGTATACAGCAGAAGTCTCCAGTGTTTACCAGTATACAGCAGCAGCTTCCCCTGTTAGCAGTAAACTGCAGCTGCCCCCAATGTCACCAGTATACAGCAGCTGCCTCCCGTCACCAGTATACTATAGCAGCCTGCCCTGTCACCAGTATACAGCAGAAGCCTCCCTTGTTACCAGTATATAGCAGCAGCCTCCAGTGTTTACCAGAATACAGCAGCAGCCTCCCCTGTTACCAGTATACAGCAGCAACCTCCAATGTCACCAGTATACAGCAGCAGCCTCCCCTGTCACCAGTATACAACAGCCTCCAATGTTAACCAGTATACAGCAGCAGTCTTCCCTGTCTCCAGTATACAGCAGCAGCCTCCAATGTTTACCAGTATACAACAGCAGCCTCCAATGTTCACCAGTATACAGCAACAGCCTACAATGTCACCAGTATACAGCAGCAGCCTCCCCTGTAACCAGTATACAGCAGCAGCCTCCAATGTCACCAGTATATATCAGCAGCCTCCAATGTCACCAGTATACAGCAGCAGCCTCCCATGTCACCGGTATAAGGCAGCACAGCCTCCAATGCCACCAGAATACAACAGCTTTCCTGTTCACCAGTATATAGCAGCATAGCCTTCTATGCCACCAGTATAAGGCAGCAGCCTCCAATGTCACCAGTATATATCAGCACAGCCTCGTATGCCACCAGTATATAGCAGGAGACTCCCCTGTTCACCAGTATATAACAGCACAGCCTCCAATGCCACCTATACCAGCATTGCCTCCCATGTCACCATTATACAGCAGCCTCCCCTGTTCACCAGTATATAGCAGCAGAGCATCCCATGCCACCAGTATACAGCAGCACGGCCTCCCCACCAGTATATAGCAGCAGCCTCCCCCAGTATATAGCAGCACAGACTCCTCCCCAGTATATAGCAGCACAGCCTCCCTTCCCGCATCCTCCATCTTCAGCTCTATGAGCACTCACCTTTCCTGTGTCCTCCTCCCATGTCGTCGTCCTCCTCCTCGACCCTGCTGTGACGTCTGCAGTGGGAGAAATTATTTCATTGTCACCACCTACAGATGCCGCAGCACCTCGGAGCGGGACCTCTCTGACCCCGGAAGTGCAGGCAGTACTTCCAGGGTCAGTCAGCTGCCTGTCTGCTGTATCCTGAGGTGAGTGGAGGTACCCCTGCCTCCTCCTCTCGAAGAGAATGTATTTCCTAGATTTTCTAACGGAGGGGAGGTTTTTAAAAAAGAAAAATTCCCTATCCTGGTGCTGCCCCCTGCAGCCCGGCGCCCTAGGCACATGCTCTCCAGTACCTTAATGGCAACTACGGCCCTGAAGATATCCCCTCTTTATTCTAGTAAAAGAAGTTGGCAATGGAGACCATTAGAGATGAGCAAATCCTTTCCTGAAAGATTAAGTCAATTCCCTGAATTTCATGATTCAAATTGACCACCATGCATTTTGATTTGCGATGATCACCCAAAAAATGAATTGATTGGCATCAATTCACACACTGCTGAAGGTTCAGAGAGCTGACAACTGGTGACCCCATAGTGCACTGCTGATATCACATCATATGGTCTAGCAAAGCCGCACAGGAGCTCCATTATATATATATATATCATTGTGTAGAGATACGTCAGAGCACTCAGCTTAATCCACCAAGGGATAGAATAAACCTAATCTGATCGTGGTGTTCTATATTCAGTGCTCAAGCAGATGGAAAATGGAAGTGCTAATGTCAGCTATGAATAGTAATCCAAAGATTCAAGGGCTTTATAGACTGACATGTACAGAATTGATTGGTCTGAGATATTTTATAGTAACAGCACCTTAAGTGTCACGATGACCTAGTCAGGACCTGCAGCTCTCTGGCGCCCCCTTAGCCTGCTGGCCAAATCCGGTATTGCCAGAGGATAAGAAAGGAGCCCAGCTGCTCTAATTTATGTTGTCTACTGCGGCATGTGATGTAACGGGATGTATATATACCACCAGTTCCTGCTAGAACGTATATATACCTCGATCCAGTCACCCTCAGGCCCACAATATCACATAAATACAAAAACGTTATGCTGCCACCACTGATCTCTTTCAGGCGGATCAGTAACCTGTGCGATAGCGTAAAAACGAGCAGTGAGGTCGTGAGAGCTCGTTCATAGGACAAGGAGATCGAGACTAGTAAATTATAATATTTTACTCCCAAAAATATAGGCAGTGGTTATATAAAAGATTTACAGAATATTACATAAGAGACAATATACATGTATGCATAAAACAGTTATAAAAATAAAAGGAATAAAAAAAAATGTTCAGACCTAGTCATGCATAGGTAAACGTAGTTCCGTGGAGGGGGCCTCTCCCCTGAAAGGTAGGATTCCGTCACACAGCTGGTATTGACTGTCAGGCCCCTGGATCAGAATCAACCCAAAAATGGCTTCCCTGGTTTTATTACCGGGATAGAATCCCTGGCCCCTCCTAGTAGAGTGAGCCCTCCCTTGTGGGCTTGTCTACTGAGACCTCCTCTTTCACCATGCTTAATAATTCTTCATTCTTCATATCTGGGGATGGGGTGGCCTCACAGACATGAAATATAACTCATATTTACTTTCATGTGATTCTGAGAATATTGATCCAAATATGACCCATGTATGAGGTTTAGAATAGCCGGGACTCCATTCCCAGGTTCCTGATGGTGACATCGATATACAAGACATATCATTGAATGCGCAAAACGGTGAATAATCTAAAAATATGAATCATGTGTAAGTGGCATGAACAGATCTTCTTAAATCTGACATTGAAAACACTGTAGGTTTAAACAAAGGAGTTTCTTTAGGAACAGATCTGGTTGAAACTTGTAAGCCCTGCTCTTCTCAGCTTTGGTATTTCCGTCGTAAATAGTTCTAATTGGGGGTCGGTGTGGAGAGCAAGCAAGGATCTATGTAACTCACTCACAAACCAAAAGGGCGGAGAAATGAGTGAACTATTGTTGGCTGACTCTTCCAGCATCCTAAAATCATGAGCAATATTCATACATTCATGACATTAAGGTTTTTTATTTATTCTTCATACACACTGCAAACAAAGAGGGCAGTATTAAAGGGTTGTGATGAGTCTGTGATCAAGCTTGTGATGAGTCTGTGATCAAGCTTGTGATGAGTCTGCAGTCACTATATGTGTCTCTGTGTGGCTGCAGACTTCTGAATTCTCACAGTGCCACACTCTACGCTGTCAGGATTCCCTGATGCTGGCGGTGAGAGTGGGAGGTCCACAAAAGCACAAGTATTTGATTTACATACATGCAGTCCTAATGTGTGTGTAGTGCACATGCTATGAGAATTCAAGGGCCTGACTTTCATCTCAAACCTTGGGAAGTCCTTTCATTATAACATTAAGCCCTGTAGCCCAACCTTAACAGCATGTAATATATTCTCTGTCAGGATTCAACTGTGCTTGCTGGTTCCAGCAGTCATCACATGACCACCGAGCTCATGTGATTTGCATACATACTGTCATGTGACAGCTATTCTTATTGCTTCTCTGTTTTTGAATGAGGCTTTAGGAAGAGCAGCTCGTCAGACATGATCGCAAGTGCGTAAATTGCATATGAATGATTGGTCACATGATGACTATGCAGACCACTTTGGGGGGGGGGGAGGGGGAATGGAGTGTTTGAGTGGAGACAGAGCTAGGTGGCGGAGGGGCTGGGGTGGAGCCTGGGCGCTGTGTCAAGGGGGCCCAGAAATTCCTAGTGGCAGCCCTCGACAGGCGTGACTTGAGTGCAGGTTATAATGGACGTCAATGGGACACCTTCCATTATACCCTATACTCGAGTGGCGCCCATCCTAGCGCCGACCTGCTAGTTTCGAGCCCCTCGTGCATGGTAGTGCCCGCTCATCACCATAGGGCCTATATTTCCATGGCTGTATTGCCATATGGTTGTATATCAGAGCCAATCTTTGGTGTCTGGAGCAATGTGCACAGTTTTCATGTTTTAGTCGTTTGTTTTGTAAATGTAGTAAGCGCCCCGATCTTCCGTACAGGTGTTCCCCCTTATTTAGAATGATATGAGTGCAGGCCCAGGTGAGCATTGTACACTATGTCAGTAGGCAATATTATTAGTGATGAGCGAGTACTAAAATGCTCGGGTGCTCGAAGCTCGGGCCGAGCATCCCGAGATACTCGTGTACTCGGCCCGAGTACCGAGCCCAATGTTATCCTATGGGAGACCCGAGCATTTTTATGAAATGACTGCCGGCAGCATGGAAAAACCCTAAAAATGTCACAAAAGTCTCAGAAGAGTGCTGAAATGACATGGCAACACCATGGGGAAGACCCCTGGAAGCATTTCTCACTCATCTGTTCACAGTTGTGAACAATCTTGTCCGAGTTTCACGCCAATTTTACGGAGTCACCAGAAAACCTTCCAAAATGATACCAAAATGAATATTTAGGGTGGAAATGTTAAGGGCACATACCCAATAGTGAGATACAGCTGGTGTATGTTACTTTTTGTGATTACATGAAAGATTTTACGTGAAAACATTGTGCGGCACTCCGATGTCCCTGAGAAGAGACGTACATGAAGCCCTGTCTTGAAATAATGTGCCCATTTTGAGGAACTGGGTCTATTGTAGTATTTTCCTTTGCCAGGGCAGTCCAAAATTTGGAGGTTCACCAATGCCCCTGGATAGAGACGTGCATGAGTCCTGTAAACCTGAAGTGGGTGTATAGTAGTATAGCCCTTTGGCCAGGGCAGCCAAAAATTGGGAGGTTCAACAATGACCCATGCATACAGACATGTAATAGGGCCTGTAACCCTCAAGTGGGTGTATTGTAGTATAGCCCTTTGGCAGGGCAGCCAAAAATTGGGAGGCTCCACATTGTCCCTTGATAGAGACGTGCATGAGGGCCTCAAAACATTTTTCCCATTGAAAAGGAGCGGGTATCCTGTCGTTGTAATGGCCATTCAAAAAGAATGGGCGTAAAAATTTACCACTGGGGGTATACCTGAAACAAAAGCATAACTATTGTAACGGTCATCATGGTGGCACATGGGGAAGGAGGAGCAGTCCAGCGATTAGCCAAGGAAGAGGAAGACGACGTGGTGGATGATCCAGTAGCTGACCCAACCTGGTAGGAGGATATGCAGAGCGAGGACAGCAGTGTACAGGGGGAGGGAGGCTTAGCATCCCAACAGGCAGTACGAAGCAGGGTCGGGTCCACAGGCAGAAGGCAGGCAACCGTTCCCCGGAACAACAACACGTCACAAGGTGCCTGTGCAAATGTTAGGTGTTCCCGAGTCTGGCAGTTTTTTAAGTTGGCTCCAGATGACTCTAAAAAGGCCATTTGCAACACCTGCCATGCCAGCAGCAGCAGGGGTACGAAAACTAGCAGCCTGACCACCACCAGCATGATCAGGCACATGTCAGCCAAACACCCGACTTTGTGGGAAGTACAACAGAGTCGAGGAGCGGTGCTTGCTGATGTCACTGCTACGTCTTCGCGTGTTGTGCGTGCGAACCAATCCCCTGTACATGCTGGCCGTGAACAAGCCTCCGGCCCTGCACCTGAAGTTGCCCACGCACAAATAACACCACCATCAAGCACGTCCTTGTCCCAGCACAGCGTTCAATTATCCATTCAGCAAACCTTTGAACGCAGGCGCAAATACGCTGCCAAATGCCCCACATGCCACAGTCCTGAATTATCACATTTCGCGACTCATAGCGCTAGAAATGTTGCCTTTCCGGCTGTGGAGACGGAAGCATTCCGCGACCTGATGGCGGCTGCTGTCCCACGTTACTCGGTCCCCAGCCGCCACTATTTCTCCAGATGTGCCGTCCCCGCATTGCATAACCACATGTCCAACAGCATCACACGTGCCCTGAACAACGCTGTTTCAGTCAAAGTCCACCTAACCACAGACACGTGGACAAGTGCTTGTGGGCAAGGCCGCTACATCTCCTTGACAAAACACTGGGTTAGTATTGTGGAGGCTGGGACACAGTCTGAGCGAGGGACGGAACACGTCCTTCCCACAGCAAGGATAGCAGGCTCTACCTCTGTCAGGGTTTCACCGACACTCTACAGCTCCGGAATGTCATGCTCTTCAGCCTCCTCCTCCTCCTCATCCACTGTACCCTCCACACCAGTCCCAAGCTGGAAGCACTGCAGCACTGCCTCCGCAAAGCGGCAACAGGCTGTGCTGAAGCTAGTCTGCATAGGTGACAAACCCCACAATGCAGAAGAGGTGTGGACAGCTCTGAAACAGCAGGCAGATCACTGGCTCACACCTCTGAACCTAAAGCCAGGAAAGGTCGTGTGTGACAATGTCCGGAACCTGGTGGCAGCTTTCAGGCGAGGCCAGCTGACGCATGTTCCATGCGTGGGCCATGTGCTCAACCTGGTGGTTCAGAGGTTTCTTAAGTCATACCCAGAGCTGTCTGAACAGCTGGTAAAGTTTCGCCGTCTGTCTGCACATTTTCGCAAGTCACCTGCTGCTTCAGCCGGCCTTGCCGGCTTTCAGCGCCGTTTGCGTCTTCCGGCCCACAGACTGGTGTGTGATGTCCGCACGCGTTGGAATTCAACTCTGCACATGTTGGTCAGGATATGTGAGCAGAAGAGGGCAGTTGTGGACTACCTGCATCACCTAAGCCGTCGGGAAATGGGTCAAACTCCACACATAACACCTGAGGAGTGGAGATGGATGTCGGACCTATGTACCGTCCTCCAAAACTTTGAGGACTCCACCAAGATGGTGAGCGGCGATGACGCCATTATTAGCGTCACCATACCACTACTCTGCCTTCTAAAATGGTCTCTGCTGAAAAACAAAGAGGATGCATTGCAGGCCGAGCGCGATGACTTGGAGCAAGAAACAGTAGTGGGTGTGGGTGTAAACACACAGCCCAGCCTCATCTCATCACAACGTGCAGTGGAGGACTATGACGAGGAGGAGGAGATGAAGACATGGAGCAACTCTCTGGCCAAATTGAGGATATGACATGCACACCAGTCATACCCTCGATTCTGCGTGGCTGACCAGAGGACAGTGGAGATGAGGAGGAGGAGGACAGCATGTTCAGTCATCGTGTTGGTCTGGATACTGAAGTGATGGCTGTTGAGAGTCTGGCGCACATGGCTGACTTTATGGTAAGCTGCCTGGCTCGTGACCCTCGCGTTCACAACATCTTGGCCGACAATCAGTACTGGTTGGCAACACTGTTAGACCCAAGCTACAAGGAGAACTTTATGTCTCTCATTCCTGAGGCGAGAGGTCAGCCAAAATGCAGCATTTCCAGAAGGCCATAGTCACGGAAGTAGGCAAATCATTCCCCTCACAAAACGCTACCAGCATAGGTCAGGAATCGGTGGACAACCAAGGCGTACGGCCGAGAGGGGCACAAGTCCAATCCGCCAGAGGTAAGGGAACAGTCTTTACGATGTGGGACAGTTTTCTCAGCCCCTCACGTACCACAGCCCTAAGGTGCGGGGTAGTGCCACAAGAAATGCTAAGTTTGGCCAGATGCTGAAGGAGTACCTTGCAGATCAAACAACTGTACTGCTAGATTCCTCTGTGCCTTACAATTATTGTGTCTCCAAGCTGGACACGTGGCATGAATTGGCTCTCTACGGCTTGGAAGTCCTGGCCTGCCCTAGCCGCTAGCGTTTTGTCAGAGCGTGTTTTCAGAGCCGCAGGTGGAATCATTACTGATAAACGCACCCGCGTGTCAACTGAAAATGCTGACAGGCTGACTCTGATCAAGATGAACAAGGGTTGGATTGGGCCAGACTTCAACACACCACCAACAAATAACAACTGAATTTAAATTTTGTTATGGGAATTTGCCATGTACCTCCACTCACCCATGGGTACACACTTCTGGACTTCCGAGTGTCCAAGTGTGGGATCAGTAATGTCCATGGACGTGTACTCGGCCTGGTGGTAGGAAGGAGGATCAGGTTGGGAAATGTGCGGTGCAGTATCACGGCTACTGACGCTTGACCGTGTGGAAGACAGGGTGTTTGTGGAGATGCCAGTCTGACTTGAAGCATTATCCGCTATCCAAGTAACAACCTGTTGACACTGGTGTTGGTTCAAGAGCGGTGTACTGCAGCGGGCCCCAAGAATTTGGGACAGGACGTGTGAGTGAGTAGATATGCCCCTTTCTTGTTGCGAAATTAGTGCTTGCACACGACCTCGGCCTCTGCTGCACCACCATCACGTTCACTTCCTTGTTCCTTGCCAACGCCCTTGCGCATTTTGCTTGTATACAGCGACACCAGTCTGGTGACTGTAATGGTCACAGGAGAGTAGGATTTTAGTCCCTAACCTGTATCAAGGTAGTAAGTACACCAGTCTGGTGACTGTAATGGTCACAGGAGAGTAGGATTTTAGTCCCCAACCTGTATTAAGGTAGTACGTACACCAGTCTGCTGACTGTAATGGTCACAGATTATTAGGATTTTAGTCCCTAACCTGTATTAAGGTAGTAAGTACACCAGTCTGGTGACTGTAATGGTCACAGAGAGTAGGATTTTAGTCCCTAACCTGTATCAAGGTATAAGTACACCAGTCTGGTGAATGCAATGGTCACAGGAGAGTAGGATTTTAGTCCCTAACCTGTATCAAGGTAGTACGTACACCAGTCTGCTGACTGTAATGGTCACAGATTATTAGGATTTTAGTCCCTAACCTGTATTAAGGTAGTAAGTACACCAGTCTGGTGACTGTAATGGTCACAGGAGAGTAGGATTTTAGTCCCTAACCTGTATCAAGGTAGTAAGTACACCAGTCTGGTGACTGTAATGGTCACAGATTATTAGGATTTTAGTCCCTAACCTGCATTAAGGTAGTAAGTACACCAGTCTGCTGATTGTAATGGTCACAGATTATTAGGATTTTAGTCCCTAACCTGTATCAAGGTAGTAAGTACACCAGTCTGGTGACTGTAATGGTCACAGATTATTAGGATTTTAGTCCCTAACCTGTATTAAAGTAGTAAGTACACCAGTCTGGTGACTGTAATGGTCACAGATTATTAGGATTTTAGTCCCTAACCTGCATTAAGGTAGTAAGTACACCAGTCTGCTGATTGTAATGGTCACAGATTATTAGGTTTTAGTCCCTAACCTGTATCAAGGTATTAAGTACACCAGTCTGGTGAATGCAATGGTCACAGAGAGTAGGATTTTAGTCCCTAACCTGTATCAAGGTATACGTACACCAGTCTGTGACTGTAATGGCACAGATATAGGATTTTAGTCCCTAACCTGTATCAAGGTAGTAAGTACACCAGTCTGGTGACTGTAATGGTCACAGAAGAGTAGGATTTTAGTCCCTAACCTGTATAAAGGTAGTAAGTACACCAGTCTGGTGACTGTAATGGTCACAGATTATTAGGATTTTAGTCCTAACCTGATAAGGTAGTAAGTAACCAGTCTGTGATTGTAATGGTCACAGATTATTAGGATTTTAGTCCCTAACCTGTATAAGGTATAATACACCAGTCTGGTGACTGTAATGGTCACAGATATTAGGATTTTAGTCCTAACCTGTATATAAAGGGTAATACAGTAACAGTCTGGTGATGTAATGGTCACAGATATAGGATTTTAGTCCCTAACCTGTATAAGGTATAAGTACACCAGTCTGGTGACTGTAATGGTCACAGAGAGAGGATTTAGTCCCTAACCTGTATAAGGTAGTAGTACACCATCTGGTGACTGTAATGTCCAGATTATAGGATTTTAGTCCCTAACCTGTATTAAGTAGTAAGTACACCAGTCTGTGACTGTAATGTCACAGATTATTAGATTTAGTCCTAACCTGTATAAGGTATTAAGTACACCATCTGGTGACTGTAATGGTCACAGATTATTAGGATTTTAGTCCTAACCTGATTAAGGTAGTAAGTACACCAGTCTGTGACTGTAATGGTCACAGATTATTAGGATTTTAGTCCCTAACCTGTATTAAGTATAAGTACACCATCTGGTGACTGTAATGTCACAGATTATTAGGATTTTAGTCCTAACCTGTATAAGGTAGTAAGTACACCATCTGTGATGTAATGTCACAGATATTAGGATTTAGTCCCTAACCTGTATCAAGGTAGTAAGTACACCAGTCTGGTGACTGTAATGGTCACAGGAATAGGATTTTAGTCCTAACTGTATAAGGTATAAGTACACCAGTCTGGTGACTGTAATGGTCACAGATTAGGATTTTAGTCCTAACCTGTATAAGGTATAAGTACAACCAGTCTGGTGACTGTAATGGTCACAGATTATTTGGATTTTAGTCCCTAACCTGATTAAGGTAGTAAGTACACCAGTCTGCTGACTTTAATGGTCACAGATTATTAGATTTTAGTCCTAACCTGTATCAAGGTATTAAGTACACCAGTCTGGTGACTGTAATGGTCACAGAATAGGATTTTAGTCCCTAACCTGTATAAGGTAGTAGTACACCAGTCTGTGACTGTAATGTCACAGAATTAGGATTTTAGTCCTAACCTGTATAAGTATAAGTACACCAGTCTGGTGACTGTAATGGTCACAGATATTAGGATTTTAGTCCCTAACCTGTATCAAGTTAAGTACACCATCTGGTGACTGTATGGCACAGAATTAGGATTTTAGTCCCTAACCTATAAGGTATAAGTACACCAGTCTTGACTGTAATGGTCACAGATATTAGGATTTTAGTCCCTAACCTGTATCAAGGTATAAGTACACCAGTCTGGTGACTGAATGGTCACAGAATAGGATTTTAGTCCTAACCTGTATCAAGGTATAGTACACCAGTCTGTGACTGTAATGGTCACAGATATTAGGATTTTAGTCCTAACCTGTATAAGGTAGTAAGTACACCAGTCTGGTGACTGTAATGGTCACAGATATTAGATTTAGTCCCTAACCTGTAAAGGTAGTATACACCAGTCTGGTGACTGTAATGTCACAATTATATTTTAGTCCCTAACCGTATAAGGTATAAGTACACCAGTCTGGTGACTGTAATGGTCACAGAATAGGATTTTAGTCCCTAACCTGTATTAAGTATAAGTACACCATCTGTGACTGTAATGGTCACAGATATAGGATTTTAGTCCCTAACCTGTATTAAGGTAGTAAGTACACCATCTGTGACTGTAATGGTCACAGATTATTAGGATTTTAGTCCCTAACCTGTATCAAGGTATATACACCAGTCTGGTGACTGTAATGGTCACAGATATAGATTTTAGTCCCTAACCTGTATCAAGGTAGTACGTACACCATCTGGTGACTGTAATGGCACAGAATTAGGATTTTAGTCCCTAACCTGTATAAGGTAGTAAGTACACCATCCTGTGACTGTAATGGTCACAGATTTAGGATTTAGTCCTAACCTGTATAAGGTAGTAAGTACCAGTCTGGTGACTGTAATGGTCACAGATATTAGATTTTAGTCCCTAACCTGTATAAGGTAGTAAGTACACCAGTCTGGTGACTGTAATGTCACAGATATAGGATTTTAGTCCTAACCTGTATCAAGGTATAAGTACACCATCTGGTGATGTAATGGTCACAGATTATTAGGATTTTAGTCCTAACCTGTATAAGGTAGTAAGTACACCAGTCTGGTGACTGTAATGGTCACAGATATTAGGATTTTAGTCCCTAACCTGTATGGTAGTAAGTACACCAGTCTGCTGATTGTAATGGTCACAGATTATTAGGATTTTAGTCCCTAACCTGTATCAAGGTATTAAGTACACCAGTCTGCTGACTGTAATGGTCACAGATATAGGATTTTAGTCCCTAACCTGTATCAAGGTAGTAGTACACCAGTCTGGTGACTGTAATGGTCACAGATAGTAGGATTTTAGTCCCTAACCTGTATTAAGGTAGTAAGTACACCAGTCTGCTGACTGTAATGGTCACAGATTATTAGGATTTTAGTCCCTAACCTGTATCAAGGTATTAAGTACACCAGTCTGGTGACTGTAATGGTCACAGATGATTAGGATTTTAGTCCTAACCTGTATAAGGTAGTAAGTACACCAGTCTGCTGACTGTAATGGTCACAGATTATTAGGATTTTAGTCCCTAACCTGTATCAAGGTAGTAAGTACACCAGTCTGGTGACTGTAATGGTCACAGAGATAGGATTTTAGTCCCTAACCTGTATCAAGGTAGTACGTACACCAGTCTGGTGACTGTAATGGTCACAGAATTAGGATTTTAGTCCCTAACCTGTATCAAGGTAGTAAGTACACCAGTCTGGTGACTGTAATGGTCACAGATTATTAGGATTTTAGTCCCTAACCTGCATTAAGGTAGTAAGTACACCAGTCTGCTGACTGTAATGGTCACAGATTATTAGGATTTTAGTCCTCAACCTGTATCAAGGTATTAAGTACACCAGTCTGGTGACTGTAATGGTCACAGATATTAGGATTTTAGTCCCTAACCTGTATAAGGTAGTAAGTACACCAGTCTGCTGACTGTAATGGTCACAGATATTAGGATTTTAGTCCTAACCTGTATCAAGGTATTAAGTACACCAGTCTGGTGACTGTAATGGTCACAGATTATAGGATTTTAGTCCCTAACCTGTATCAAGGTATTAAGTACACCAGTCTGGTGACTGTAATGGTCACAGATTATTAGGATTTTAGTCCCTAACCTGTATTAAGGTAGTAAGTACACCAGTCTGCTGACTGTAATGGTCACAGATTATTAGGATTTTAGTCCCTAACCTGTATCAAGGTATTAAGTACACCAGTCTGGTGACTGTAATGGTCACAGATTATTAGGATTTTAGTCCCTAACCTGTATCAAGGTAGTACGTACACCAGTCTGGTGACTGTAATGGTCACAGAAGATAGGATTTTAGTCCCTAACCTGTATCAAGGTGTATAGTACACCAGTCTGTGACTGTAATGGTCACAGGAGATAGGATTTTAGTCCCTAACCTGTATCAAGGTAGTAAGTTACACCAGTCTGGTGACTGTAATGGTCACAGATGATTAGGATTTTAGTCCCTAACCTGTATCAAGGTAGTACGTACACCAGTTTGGTGACTGTAATGGTCACAGATTATTAGGATTTTAGTCCCTAACCTGTATTAAGGTAGTAAGTACACCAGTCTTGACTGTAATGGTCACAGATATAGGATTTTAGTCCCTAACCTTATCAAGGTAGTAAGTACACCAGTCTGGTGACTGTAATGGTCACAGGAGATGAGGATTTTAGTCCCTAACCTTGTATCAAGGTAGTACGTACACCAGTCTGGTGACTGCTAATGGTCACAGATTAGGATTTTAGTCCCTAACCTGTATAAGGTAGTAAGTACACCAGTCTGGTGACTGTAATGGTCACAGATATTAGGATTTTAGTCCCTAACCTGTATCAAGGTATAGTACACCAGTCTGGTGACTCTAATGGTCACAGATTAAGGATTTTAGTCCCTAACCTGTATCAAGGTAGTAAGTACACCAGTCTGGTGACTGCAATGGTCACAGAGAGTAGGATTTAGTCCCTAACCTGTATCAAGGTAGTAGTACACCAGTCTGGTGACTTAATGGTCACAGATTATTAGGATTTTAGTCCCTAACCTGTATCAAGGTAGTACGTACACCAGTTCTGGTGACTGTAATGGTCACAGATATAGGATTTTAGTCCCTAACCTGTATCAAGGTAGTAAGTACACCAGTCTAGTGACTGTAATGGTCACAGGAGATGTAGGATTTTAGTCCCTAACCTTGTATCAAGGTAGTACGTACACCAGTCTGGTGACTGTAATGGTCACAGGAGATAGGATTTTAGTCCCTAACTTGTATCAAGGTAGTACGTACACCAGTCTGGTGACTGTAATGGTCACAATATTAGGATTTTAGTCCCTAACCTGTATCAAGGTATAAGTACACCAGTCTGGTGACTGTAATGGTCACAGGAGATGAGGATTTTAGTCCCTAACCTGTATCAAGGTAGTACGTACACCAGTCTGGTGACTGTAATGGTCACAGGAGATGAGGTTAGTCCACAACTGTATCAGTATAGTACACCATCTGGTGACTCTAATGCACAGATGGATTATCAACTGCAAGTAGTACAGACCAGTCTGGTGACTGTAATGGTCACAGAGAGCTAGGATTTTAGTCCCTAACCTGTAATCAAGAGTACGTACAACCTATCTGGTGACTGTATGGTCACAGAGATTTAGCCCGATCGGTTAAGGCCGCAACTGCACACTAAAGGACAGCAGTGAATGTTGACACCAGTCTGGTGGCTCTAAGGCCCAGATATAGGATTTGTAGCCCAACCTGATAAGGTAGTAGTGATCGCAGTGGTGACCTAATGTCACAGATTACTTAGAAGTCCCAACTGACAAGGATGACAGCTACACCAGTCATATGACTTAATGGTCACGTAATGAGGATTTAGCCCTAACTTATCGGTAGTAGTACCCAGTCTGGGAGAATGGTCGCGATGTATTAGATTTATCAGTCTCCGGCTCCTAGTCATATTAGGTATTAACGTACAGTCCATCATCTGGTGACTGTAATGGTCACAGGAGATGAGGATTTTAGTCCCTAACCTGTATCAAGGTAGTACGTACACCAGTCTGGTGACTGTAATGGTCACAGGAGATGAGGATTTTAGTCCCTATGTCCTAACCTGGATCAAGCTAGTAAGTACAACAGTCTGGTGACTGTAATGGTCACAGAAAAGCTTGGACTCCGATCTGGATCACCCTGCCTATATCCTCCGAGATTAGTCCTGAGAAGGACTGTTGTGGTCAGCTCAGCAGCAGTTTGCAGCCCTGATCCGGATCTACCTATGAGGGCCGCAAATCTGTCCCTAAGCAGCAGCAGACACTGTCCCTACACTCACTGTCTGGATGGCTGTGTGCCGAGCACAGCGCGGCCGGGTCTTATAAAGGCTCGGTCACGCTGTGCAGGCCGGCCAATCACTGCAATGCCACAACTAACAGGGCTGTGGCATTGCAGTGGTCTGCCAGCCAATCCCTGCACGTGGGCTGGCTCTCAAAAGAGCGCCAACATGCAGAGATGACGACCACGAGCACAGCAGGAGTATCGCGAGATTACTCGGTGCTCGTCGAGTAGCCCGAGTACAGTGATACTCGTGCGAGTACCGAGTAGTGGCGAGCATGCTCGCTCATCACTAAATATTATCTAAAGCCTCGGTCCCGGTGCATATTATATAAACAGATTCCAGGGCTCCATTTCTCTGCTAAGTAGAGTTTCCGGGAAATGAGCGCTGTCCTGAGCTCAGCCGCGGCTCTCCAGCGCCCTCTAGCGGTCCCTCCCAGCAGTGCTGCCCTCAGCACAGTGTCCTCTTGCCAGTAGTCTCTGACGTGGTGAGGTAACACGCCGCCGTGACGTCCATTCTTCCCGGTGCTGCTGTCACTTATTCCCGGTAGTGAGACACTTCATCTACTGTACTTTCTGTAAGGACACGGGCCCTGGGCAAGATGTCGACCCCAGACGCGATTGCACCTGACGAAGCAGAGGCGTCTAACAAATTCTCCTTCATGGCTGCGGTCAGCAAGACCCCGAAGAAGGTAATGACGTCACTCGTCCACCTGCCACGCCCCCTGCAGCTGACGGCCGTGTGCGTCACACTCACCTGTCCCCGGGGGGCAGCGGCCGTTTTTTTTCCGTTCCCCTCCCCGTGTTGTGATGGCTGCTAATCTCCTGGATGAGCTGGAGATGGAGCAGTGATATGGGGCAGACACTGGGGCTCTGCATGGTAACTACTGGCAGGAGGCTGTGTGGTCAGTGTGCCCAAATAGGAAGGAGTCCTCACCATGTACAGGAAGCCCGGTGTGAGCACCGTCAGCTGGGGCCATGACCCTGGATAAATGAGCCTTCACTGATATGGGGAAAGGGAGACATTGACAACCACAAGCCTTAATCATAACATTGTAACATTCCATATATATTTATAATATTGGTGTATCTTCCCAATAGCTATAGCCCTTATTATGCAACGCCTCGCCCCATGTCAAAGTAAAATACAGTCAGAGGTGGGCATACCCCATCCCCATGGAATGCACCCTCGCCCCACGTGGTATGATACCCGCACAGTGAATTCCCCCTCAGTGCCCTCTAAACAGTATGATGCCCCTACAGTGCCCCCTACACAGTATAAGGTCCCCAATGTCCCTGGGTACTCATGAGGCCCCACTGTGTCCCCATTATACTATGTCCCCACAGTCTCCTTACAGTATGATGATTCCCCTACTGCACCTCTCTCCAACCCCCTCCAGTATAAGGCCCCTCACAAAATGATGGGCCCCATAGCCCCCATACACAGTCTGATGGCTCCCCACACAATATTATGGACACCACAGACCCCCCCCCCCCCATACATTATGATGATCTCTATGGTTCCCACCAAATAGTACAGTTTCCCCACAGTCCCCCTTCCACACTGCATGATGCCTCCACAGGCCCCTCGCTCACATTACCCTACAAACCCCTACAAGTACTGACTGATGAATAATATAAAATCTCCATCCACAGCCCTGTTCCCCTATGCTCCGCTCTGCAGCGTGTGAGCTGAGGCTCCACAACAGACACAATCTAGGGATATCACTCCAGTTTCAATGGTGCCGCAAAAAGTGGTAAATCTGCCAAAGGCTGAAGTGTTCTTCCTAAGGCTGCACTTACAGTAATGTATATTGTCTCATATGAGAGATTCAGCTGTGATATGATAATGACCCTCAGCTCCTGCTCTGCTCCAATCGTGACTGAGTGTTATTCACTGTGATCCGATTCTCTTGCACACGAGATCGAAGCACAGGTGAGGAGAGATTAATTTCTCCATCTTCTTCACTGTCTATGTTGGCGTATATCATGTTGCACTTGGATGATATTACTGCAGTCCTATGATTTGCATGCAACCATAGACTTGTATGGGTGCGCACTATCCCATATACACTGTCATTCGCATCTTTTGGTGCAGAATCAGCCTCGGTTTATCTTGGGATTTCACCTCTGCTTAATTGAAAGTATTAAATCTGCCATAAAAATCAGTATTATCATTTGCCATGGTGTGAAGCTGAGAGTCTGCACTGAGTGCCTTAAAGGTAGCCCCCTTTGGGCATTCTAAACTGTGCCCACCAGCCTTAACATTATGTAATTTGGGTTTTCGTAACCCCTCTATGTGCCCAGACGTCCCTCTGCATACCTGTGAAAAATACTTTTATTGTCTCGCGCGCTGTATTGTAATCACATCTTAAAAGGTCCGGGAGGTCTCCTCTCTAGTCTGGTGTATTTGGGTTCTCGCCGCCCCCTGCATGCAAAACCCGCCCCGCTGTTTCAAAATTGCCCTCCTTCCTGTGGACGGCCGCTGATTGACAGGCATACTCGCCCCTGTGCAGTGGAGCGGGTCACCATTGACGATACAGTGCTTTAAGGTATGAGTGTCCTGAAAATCCCTAGCAGTCTGGGGCAGACCTCCCTTATGGAGCTGTGGCTGCCGTCCATTGCATTATGTTACACATTATCAGGTCTGATGTTTGCTGAGCTAATGAAATAGAAATAACCGAGCGCACTGTGCTTTCTGCCATTTCCCTATTACTAGATTGTATGAATGAAGCCTTGAGGAAACAGCACAAGTTTATAAATGATTAATGGATTTGTGCACTGTGCACGACGTTAATTGGCAATACCTCCCTGTTAGTTCTTAGGCCCATAATAATAAAAAAAAAAATAGTCCTGGATACCCTTTAAAGGGAACATATCGGGGATAGTGTGAATCTCTTGACAGCTTCACTGTAGAGACCAATCCATCATTTGATAATAGGTGGGTGTGTGATCTCTGGGACCCCCATCAGTCCTGAAAATGAAGAGTTTACTATGCAGCCACCAATAAGATGACTTCAGCCACGTGGTAGTCCTACGCACATCCTGCAGCCTTTCTTCTGTGATAACCCAGCGCCATCTCGTTATCAGATTGCAATAGCCTACAAATAAAATGCACATGTAAGAATATATAAAAAAGTAAGAAATATAGAAATTATATTGTCAGACTATGCAAATTTTTTTTGTCAAGCTGCCCATCTTCCTCTGGCCTTTCTATTGACCTCAGTTAAAGGGCTGCAAGCATTCAGATCTAAGGCTACCTTCACATTAGCATTTGTGTCTGCATGCTGATGGCATGCAGACACATACGCAGTCAAACGCAGTGTCATTTTGATGTGTCCGCAGCGGAGAATGTCCGCCTGCGGACACATCACTGTGCAGCCCGGCAGCCAATCGGCGGTGTCCGGGGCGGAGATCAGCTCGGAGATCTCCTCCTCCCGGCCGCCGGTAAGCTCCGGGACATGTCGGCAGGGAGAAACAGCTGATTTGACAGCTGTTTGAATCTCCCGCGCCGACACCGTGAGGAGATGTCGGCGCGGGAAGATTCAAACAGCTGTCAAATCAGCTGTTTAACCCCGCCGACACGCTAGGGTATTACCGGCGGGGGGAGGAGGAGACCATCAGAGGATGAGCTGATCTCCCGGTGGCCGTCGGTGAGCTCCTGTGACATCACTGTCAGCCACCGGGAGATTTTTTCAATGGGTCCGCAGCGTTCTCCTGCGCTGTCAAGCGAAGAACACTGCGGACCCATTGACGACAATGCTTTTTTTTGTGCGCTTGGGGACGCTTGCTGATTTTCCAAGGTCCCCGAGCGCACAAAAAATGCAACATGCTGCGTCCCGGGTGTGGACGCTGGACCCCGGAAGGAGCAGATATCATCCGCATCTGCCCGAACGCAGCAAACGCTGACAAACGCAGGCACTATGCGTTCCTATGTTAAACATAGGAACGCAGTGCATGCGTTTGACTGCGTATGGGAACGCAGCATAAGCTGCGTTCACATACGCTTATGTGAAGGCAGCCTTACTTGTTAGAGAGCATTAGTTGGGTGCAGTGAACCTGTATATTAGGGCCTGCATATTTGTGCATTCAGTACAGTTGTGTATTTACCACTGATCAGTGTATAGACGTCCTTCCTGCACTGAACACATTGGGAAAGGTCTATGACCTGAGCCTGTCTACATTACCCACAAGGAATTAGGACATCTGTAAAATCCTAGGGCCTGTGGGTACACAATGTGCAGCTGGAGTAGGGGAAAGGTTGTGCGCAGACCATTAATAAAACAAAACCCAGTGCTGCAGACAAGAGCTGCCAGAGGAGGAAGGTCACGGAGGACAAAAAGCCATTTTCATGAAGCCTGTGCGTATAATTGGTGACAGAGCATTCCAGCGTCCTTCAGAGCGCTAATACTTTCCTGCTCACTGTGATGACACAATAACACCACTTTTAACACAGTTCAATGAGTCTTAAAGGGTGTTTGAACCTGTCCGGCGCCTTCACATAGAGCCCCACTGCCGGAAGGAAATTAACTTTATTCCTCCTGGCAGCATTCGGCTTCTTATCATCAGAGTGGTACCAGTGCAGGACCAGTCATTGCTTGGCATATAGTTAGCGACAGCTGTAACCACGTCTCTGACATTGGCACCGGCTTTAATGCTGATCCAGCTGACAGGCCTGGCGGTGTGATTAGAGCTTTCACTCACTATATGCTAAGCTATGACTGAACCTGCTCTGGTGCCACCCTGATGACTGGAAGCTGAATGCTGGCAGAAGGAATAAAGGTAATGTCCTCCCAAGAGTGGAGCTTTTTTTATTGCAGGCAGTACACTCTTTGTGTGTGGTGTCAGTTGTATGCACAACTTTAATAAAGCTTGAACGTTTTGCACGTTATACTTTGGTAATCGCCCCTTTTGTACATGTTCCTCTCCTCTTTCATTAATATACACTCCCTGACAAAAGTTAGGTCACTTATCCTTTTATGTAAATAAAAGCTTATAACCTGACATTAGATTTATCCATTGGTTTTATAAATTACTCTTTTAAAAGCTGAAAACCTCCCAAATTTGGTTTAGGTTAAGAAAATAAATTGCATCATGCTGAAATGTTGATCATTTAATGAACACAGAATGGTCAGATTTTGGCAGGACAAAAGTTTTGTCGCCTGGTGATATAATGCACCCAATCCATGTTTACATCCTCACCTGTGCTCAATAAATGATCGGTTAATTAGTGAGTGTGTTTAAAAAGTAAACCCAGCACCCCAGACCTTCACTTGAACTGCAACTTGAGCTCTGACAACATGCCAAAAATCCACCCTGCGACCAAAGCTTCATTGTCAAGAGGCTGAAGACCAGATCCACTGCAGAGGTGGCTGGAACTTTTATGTGTCTTAGCATCGAGTACAAAGAATTAAAAAAAGATTTGAAGAGACTGGAGATGTTTGACAAGCCAAGGTCCGGCAGACCCTGCAAGACAACTGCTCAGGAAGAACATTTGTTGATTAGAAAATCCAAAGCAAGCCCCTATTCCACTGGAAGCAGAGCTCCAACAGGCCTGGTCACCTCAAGTCCGTTTGTCAATAGAACAGTTTGTAGGATTCTGTCTTGAAATGGCCTCTATGGTTGATTCAGTGCCCAGAACCAGCACTAAACAAAAGGCAAATAAAAAAAGCATGTGGCATTTGCAAAGTCCCACAGCTTTCTAAACAGATGGATGCTGGAAAAGTGGCAGAAGGTGGATTTCTCTGATGAATCGTCAGTGGAATTACACCACAGCCACCGCAAATACTGAAGGAGACCTACTGGAGCCCGTATGGATCCAAATTTGGTGGTGGAAAGATCATGGTCTGGGGTTACATTCAGTATGGGGGTGTACAAAACATTTGCAAGGTGGAAGGAAATGTCAATAGCCTAAAATATCAAGAAGTATTAGCTACCTCTTATATTCCAAATCATAAAAGGAGTCAAATTCTTCAGAAGGATGCTGCTCCATCTCATACATCCATCTGTACAACAAAGTTCCTCCAGGCAAAAAAAATCAAGGTGCTCAAGGACTGACCAGCCCAGTCACCAGACAGGAACATCATTGAGCATGTTTGGGGTAGGATGAAAGAGGAAGCTTGGAAGACAAAACCAAAGAATCTAGATGAACTCTGGGAGGCATGTAAGACTGCATTCTTTGCTATTCTGATGACTTCATTAATAAATTGTATGAACCATTGTTGAACCCATTGATGCAGTCGTTCAAGCTCATGGAAGTCACCAATGTTATGCAACATATATTTATATTTTAAGTAATTATTTGTTTGAATATCACATTACTTTCTGTGGGCGACAAAACTTTTGTCTTCCAAAATCTGACCATTCTGTGTTCATTAAATGATCAATATTTCAGCATTGATGCCAATTTATTTTCTTAACCTAAACCACATTTGGGAGGGTTTCAGTTTCAGAAGAGTAATTTATAAAACCAATGGATGGATTTAATGTCAGGTTATAAGCTTTTATTTACATAACATGGATAAGCAAACATACCTTTGTCAGGGACTGTAGCTCCCTTGACTTGTTGGGCAGAACCCACTTGAAACAAATTTGTGGTGCCCTGAGTTTTCTCTGTATAAGGAGTGGAGCTCTAAGTACAGTTATGGGTCAGATTCAGAACGCTATTAACCTGCAGATTAACCCCATATCTGCAGGTTAATGGTATTTGTTAATATGACCGAGTTCCTTTAAGTCTCATTAAACTCTGTCACAAGTTTCCATCACAGTGAGCAGGAAAGCATTAATCAATTCCCCGACATGGCGGTGATCCAAAGCACATGTTTCATTTCTGAAGAACGCGGTGACAGTGGTTCAGTGGCCATATATGGACCCAACTGAGCACCCATGGGGAATACTGAAGAGACAAGAGGGAACGTCACTTTCCATCAAGCATCCAGGCTGTAAAAGAGGTCGTTCCTTGAAGAATAGAAAAAGATGTTGCAATGTCATCAACTTGTTTATTCCAGGCCTAGAATACCTGGTGCTCTCCATAAAAATCATGGCGGTCATACAAAATACTAGATTTGGATTATGGGTGTACTAATTTGAGTAAAACAGAAGATTTTGTAATGAAACTCCTATTCCTAACCTTACCTTCATGTTATGGGTTAATAAAACATTCTACAAATCTCTATATAAAATGTTTCCAGCTGACCTTTCCTGCCATAAAATCACATATTTCGACCCATTTTTAATGTGTTTTAGACCTGTTTTTATGTGTTTCTTTCCCATTCATGTGTTGGGTGAAAACCTCTGATACATTTGATATGCTGCAGATATACAGTGTGTGATATACAGAGATGGCCGTGGTTTTGCTGGTTCTGTACTCTGACGCTCTTGGTGCAGACATTTCTGCTTTACTCGCTGACCGTGTGCACGTTGCCTGATCTCTTGATACGTGTGACCTACATGCTATTTTTACGTCTGCCTTGTTCTTACATTCCCGGCTGCCCATCAATACCTGTGATATGGATTGGACGTCTGTTAATATCGTGCGTCGGTTATAGGCTCCCTGCCCCCATGTCTGTGTTCTGAATGCTTTTGCTGTAATCCGTAAGTCTGTGCTGCTCGCCCCATTGTTCAGACCTCTGGCGGACGCTGGTTTAACTCTAGAACCTCTTTAAGCTGCTTTGGACATATTTAATATGTGTAGAATTTGTTAAGCATTGCTGCGGCCCATGCAGGGGTGAGGATTAAGCTCCGGTAATCCGCAGCGCCCCCTCTTGTGCTCAGTGCTGTACTCTATGACTGATGCGGCAGAACATGGAATCCAGAAGAGCTCTGATTTTCTCCAAAAATTCCAGAATCTCAGAAGGCATTTTCCTGTGTCTCCAGCAGACATTGCACAGAATCATGACCCTGGTGAGCCAGCGCCTCTCCTCCCTCTATTCTCCCTCTCATGTATTATTTGGGTCATGTGGAATGTAGAACAAATGTTCTCCAACTTGTTTGCTCTCATGGTATATTATAAAATAGTTCAGTGATAGAGTATTGGGATTTTACTTTAAGGAGAATCAAATCTATACACATTCTGGTAATTTGGCCATTGCATGCATACCGAGCCATCATTTCAGATGGATTACTGCTTGTCACTCAGAGCACTGCCGGGTTGTGATTTCTTACCTCTATGAGAGCCCAATCAGATGCCATAACTAATGCCATGGTGTATCTGCTGCTGCTCTACAGCACTTCACATGGCATAGGCAGCCACATCTCACCTGCAAAACACCTGCCAGATACAACTTAAAGGGAAGCAGTTACATCGGAAACTGGTATTTACTTGCAAAAAACTGTTTCATTTGCAGGTAAATAGTGTTACAATGCTTTTTGGCCCTCTTACTGACTGTGCGGCTACTGTATCAGTTGAAAGTGATCTCCTGGGAGCTGCCATCTTTCAGTCATGGGGGGTGGTGTAGGGACGACTACAGTGACTGCTCACTGTACTGAGGGGCAGTTGTAAGAACACACTGACACCTTGATTGACAGCTTACTGGGCACAGATGAGCTACAGAGCCGGCTGTCAATCAGTTTGTTGGACTGAGATTGCAGTCACTGCTCACAGTACAGTGCATTGTGACTGGTGATTGTAATCACTCTGTGCACCACCCATGACTGAGAGCCAGCTGTCAATCAGTGTGTCAGGGTGTGTTTACAGTCACTGCTCACAGTACAGTGCATTGTGAATGGTGATTGTAATCACTCTATGCTCCACCCCATGACTGAGAGCCAGCTGTCCATCCGTGTGTCAGGGTGTGTTTACAGTCACTGCTCACAGTACAGTGCATTGTGAATGGTGATTGTAATCACTCTGTGCACCACCCGATGACTGAGAGCCAGCTGTCAATCAGTGTGTCAGGGTGTGTTTACAGTCACTGCTCACAGTACAGTGCATTGTGAATGGTGATTGTAATCACTCTATGCTCCACCCCATGACTGAGAGCCAGCTGTCCATCCGTGTGTCAGGTGTGTTTACAGTCACTGCTCACAGTACAGTGCATTGTGAATGGTGATTGTAATCACTCCGTGCACCACCCCATGACTGAGAGCCAGCTGTCAATCAGTGTGTCAGGGTGTGTTTACAGTCACTGCTCACAGTACAGTGCATTGTGACTGGTGATTGTAATCACTCTGTGCACCACCCCATGACTAAGAGTCGGCTGTCAATCAGTGTGTCAGGGTGTGTTTACAGTGCATTGTGAATGGTGATTTTAATCACTCCGTGCACCACCCCATGACTAAGAGTCGGCTGTCAATCAGTGTGTCAGGGTGTGTTTACAGTCACTGCTCACAGTACAGTGCATTGTGACTGGTGATTGTAATCACTCTGTGCACCACCCCATGACTGAGAGCCAGCTGTCAATCAGTGTGTCAGGGTGTGTTTACAGTCACTGCTCACAGTAGTACAGTATATTGTGTGATTATAATCACTCTGTGCACCACCCCTATATCTGAGAGCCGGCTGTCAGTGTGTCAGGATGTGCTTACAGCTGCTGCTCACAGTGCAGTGCATTGTATGATTGTATATAATTAATCCGTGCACTGCCCCCATATCTGAGCACAGGCCGCTCCCGGTAGGAAATAAGTTCACTTTCAGGGTTTTAATACTATTTCTCTGCCATTCAATACTATTTATTTTATAGATTCACTTTAAGGTATGTTCACATACCAGCGCAGTAAACTCCAAAAACTACAGCTGCGGGTTTTGCAGTCCAGAGGGGCGGCGAGGGGTTTACCACCATGACCATATTGCAGCCTGCCTGACTCAATAGGAGACCACCGCTGGAAATAATAAAAGTTGTTTTCACAGGTATGAGTGGCACGTCTGGGCACATACAGGGGTTACTAGAACCCCATTTACATGATGTTTAAGCTGGTGGGCACAGTTTAAAATGCCCAAAAGGCAGGGGCGGACTGGCCCAGGTGGCAAGGGGGCAAGTGCCCCCCAGGCTGGTGATATTGGACTCACCTAGGGCCGCCCCCATACTGAAATGGGCTGGTCCGGCTCTGCTTTGTGGCTGCAGCCGCTAAATTCACAGCAGCCGACGCGCCGGGCAGCGTGGTCGGTGGCAGCAGTGCCCCATAAACCCCCTCCCCGCTCCTCAGGTCTCCAAGTTCACTAGCACCCCCCCACCCCAGCTCCTCAGGTCTCCAAGTCCACTAGCACCCAAACTCCTCTTCTACTGCTAGGACTGCCAACATGTCACTGCCTCCCGAGTCAAGTTGCACCAGCGCGCCCCTGTCAAAAGGGGTGACTGGTTCCCTTTAATGAAAGCAAATGTGTAGGACACGGTTCAGATATGGCACATCAGGCTATTGGGGAGTGCTGGGAATTGTAGTTTTATAAATTGTTGAGCCCTGATATCGGATACTTAGAGAGGCACAGACAAGTGCAGTATATGATGTGGACTCAGAGCAATGTGATAAAGAGTAGCAGTGACACGTGGAGCTATACATGTCGTACCAGGTATGACAGGTTTACACTTTGACACCAAGGACATTTCTATGGCCGTCCTGAAGTGTCCTCAGAACATCTGTCAGGTCTGCGCCAATTCCCACATCACCCTCAAGAATAGAAGTGTTAGCCAAGTGTAAACAATAAAAGCGATGTCCATACGGAAATACAGAGCTATTTTGCGGCCTGTCAGTTTTTTTCTATATAATGTGATCTGTGCAGTTCATAGAGCCGATAGATCATTGTGTCTCCATTTGTCTCTTTCCTGAAGCAGATCCAGTTTGCAGATGACATGCAGGAGTTCAGCAAGTTTCCAACGAAGACGGGGCGGAGATCCTTGTCACGCTCCATCTCTCAGTCATCTACTGACAGCTATAGTTCTGGTATGTATATATGTACATGTCTGTATATCTGTATATACAATATACTTATATTTTTAATGGGGGGTTTTACTGTTAACCTCAGCCACAATAAAGAATAGCTGGTAGCCTTGATGTGTGTTTCACCTCTCATTTCTTTCAAAATTCTATTTATTGGTTTTTAGTAGAACAATAAGAAGTAAGAACAAACAAAAAAAATATTCAGACATGTTGTTACAATAAATTGAGGACGATAAAAAGATATCTAAGGCCTAAGAGTCGGCGTTGTCGGTCATTATTGTCACGCATACGACATTTACCTCAACTGGGTTGCAACTTAATGTGCTAATACAAATACAGTATAGGAAGAGATAGATTAGAGGGGGAAAAGATAGGATAGTAATGAAGAGGGGTAGGGGAAGTATACTGGCTCACATCACAACGTATAAATGAATATTAGATCAATCAGGGGATAAGCAGTCATTGATTCTGAAGTGTATCCACGGACGCCGGAGTTCTTTAAAGGATCTTTGGGTATGGTTTACACCTGCCACCACTTCCACCATGTAATATAATTGGTAAATTTTCTCCAAAAGCTGTTGTCGAGATGGGATATAGGTCGATCTCCAGTAAGTGGGGATAAGTAATTTTGCTGCAGCTAATCTGTTATTCACCAAAACCGTGGCCTTCTTATATTCAGGCCAAATTGGGAAGTTTAACCACGCTATTTCAGGGGATAGTATGACTGGTAATCCGGTGATGTCCCTAATGAGTCTTTCAGTTATTTCCCAGAAGGGGTGTAGAGTCGTGCAGTCCCACCAAAGGTGGAGATAGTTTCCATCTTCTTTTTCGCATCTCCAACACTTAATCTACGCATTGTCCCGCCATGTCTGAGACTGCAGCGGTGTATTATACTACGGGATACAATTTTAAAAGAATTTTCTTGTGTTTTAATGCAACTCGTTGGGCTGTGTGAGCATGCATAGAAATGAAGGATTTGTGATTGTGTGAATTGATAGCCCAAGTCCTTCTCCTACCAGGTAATGTATGCTCTTTTTAGGCAAAGATCACTTGATAGGAGAGCCTGATATGTCATGGAAATAACTTTGGTGGGTTTCGACTCATTAGCACAGAGAGTCTCCTATTGTGTGAGCTTACAGGACAAGTTAGAGCAGAAATTTATTTCACGAAGCATAGTCTTTAGGGAATTATGGTGAAGAAAATTAAAGGTCGAGAGACTGAGGAGTTTTTGAATTTCTGGTAGTGAGAGAAGTGCCCTGTCAGGTACCAACCGATCCATAGAAATATTATTTAGCCGTCGGCTATGTTTTTCCCCTAGTTTAGAGACTGATACGGGCCTCATGTCATAAAGTGTTGGTAGAGGGGTGGAGGGGAGAATCAGAGCGGTATGAGTTTTTGACCAAAAGTTAAAGAGGACCTGTCATCCCCATGCTGCATGGCAATCTAAATGCAGCACTGAATGCAGCATGTCTGCTGCATTCAGGGAAGGGGTCCCCCATGTGTCTGTGTGCTGTGTACTTCGAGATATAGAAGAATATGATGGGAGTATGGTGTGTCACGGTCCGCGCTGCTCAGGGTTCAGAAATAACTCACCAAAGAGCCGGGCTACTTATCATCTTCTTTATTCCACCTTATCCAACGCGTTTCAGCGCCAAAACCCGGCGCCTTCCTCAGGGATATCCCTGAGGAAGGCGCCGGGTTTTGGCGCTGAAACGCGTTGGATAAGGTGGAATAAAGAAGATGATAAGTAGCCCGGCTCTTTGGTGAGTTATTTCTGAACCCTGAGCAGCGCGGACCGTGACACACCATACTCCCATCATATTCTTCTGGAACACACCACTATCCAGTGGTCGGTGGAGGTCCTGCAGCAGCTTGGAATTTTGTTTCCTAAAACGCCTTCAAACCAGTTGTGGGGACCACAACTGGATCAGGTGAGCGGCCACATAGCACCACCTTTTTCACTAGTGTCACTAGTGATAGGGCACTATTGCGCCTCTTGTTCCCCCCTTTATATTTTGCAGTTACTTCGAGATATAGTCTTAGGAAAACTCACTATTAGAAGCCATGAGGGCAGTACCTGTGGCTGGAGTTAGCTGTATTCACGGGGGCCATTCCCTCCCCTGCCTCTCTGTGCCGCCTCCTGCTGTGCTAGCTCTGCCCTCCTCCTCTCTTGCTCTCTGTCACTCATCCTGCCTCACACAGCTTGTTCACAGCGCATGCAAATCATTTGTCCTGACGTCAGTGCCAGATTTCCACCCTGTTTATGCTTTGTTCAGACATGCTGCATTCAGTGCTGCATTTAGATTACCATGCAGGAGGGGGGTGACAGGTCCTCCTTAAGCATCGTCCGAGTGAGTGGGTTATTTTGGACAGGATATGGATATGCTGCATGGTAAGTCAGTAGGCACGACCTAAGCGGGTATGTTGAGGTCTCATATTTTTTATTGTGATCCATGACTTGTTTTGGGAGTTCCGAATTATATCAACTGTCCATGTCAGTACTGCTGCATAATAATAGGACCTAATATCTGAGGCGCCCATTCCCCCTTTTTTTTCGGTAGTGTCAGTGTGCGTGAATTTATGCGGAGATTGGCGTTTTTTTTCATATATAGGTGAAAAATAGGGAGTTGACCTTTGCAAGAAAGGTATCAGGTATATGTATAGGAAGCATAGAAAACATGTAAGTAAATTTATGTAAAATCAAGCTTTTAAGTAGGTTTTTTCGTCCTGTCCAAGATAAGAAAGGGTCTCTCCAGGACTTAATGGTAGTGGCTACCATATCTAAAAAAAGGTAATAATTAAGGGGGAGAAGGTTTTTGTGGGTTCTGCTTAACTTAATGTAAGTAATATACCGATTAGCCCAGGCGAATGCGTATAATTTTTTAAGATTGGGTAGAATTTGTGAAGGTATATTCAGGTCTAATGCTTCAGATTTGGATTCGTTTATCTTAAAGTTTGTAAGGGTGCTATAATCCTCGTGAATCCGTAACAAAGCGGGAAGGCTTCTACGTGGGTTGGTCATTAAGACCAATAATTCATCAGCAAAGG
Organism: Allobates femoralis; assembly: GCA_033576535.1. NCBI lineage: Eukaryota > Metazoa > Chordata > Amphibia > Anura > Aromobatidae > Allobates > Allobates femoralis. The sequence goes on along the minus strand of JARQOC010000002.1, from coordinate 246,452,441 downwards.
CATCCGTTTTATGGTGTTTTTTACCCATCTTAGTTCCTTCTATTTCCTGACTCTGTTGTATGGCACTTAATAATGGTTCCATCGTTAATACGAATAATATCAGGGATTGTGGGTAACCCTGCCTTGTACCATTATAGATGCTAAATGCTCCTGTTAGTGAGCTGTTGATTCTAATACGCGCAGTAGGATTTCTATACATTTTACATTTTGATAATGGCCACAACCAGTTGGTGTGGGAACCCAAAGCTTAGCAAGGTCTCCTCTAGATATGTCCAATCTACTCTGTCGAAGGCTTTTTCCGCATCAGCCCTGAGCAATAAAAGGGGGAATTTCCTTTGGTTCACAAAGTGCATAAGGTGGAGTATTTTATGCGCATTGTCCTTCCCCTCTTTACCTCCCACGAAGCACGCTTGGTTTATAGCAACAATGTTTGGTAAGAACTCAGAGACTCGTTTTGCAAATATTCAAGCAAACAACTTCAAGTCTGTGTTTAGGTACCATTACACTGTACGATATCGAAACGATATCACTAACGATCTCGTGGGCGGGGTGGTCGTTAGGACATCGTTTTGACATCGTTGGTGAGATGTCACACGTATAGATATCGTGGACAACGCACCAACGATCCAGCGAAAAGGTATTGTTCGCACAACCCAGCGAACAATACTTGTCCACTGATGTGAATGGGCGAAATCGTGAATGACATTGTTATCGCGGTGTCACACAGAACGATGTAGCGGGTTGGCTGATCGATGATCGTTTAATTTGAGAACATGTTCTTAAATCTGCGATCAACGATCCAACGATTTATCGTAGTCGTATCTCGGTGTTACACGAAACGATGTCCTACCGATGTCGTTTCAAGGACTCCAACCCGTGATGTTTGAGCAATATCGTTAAGGATATTGTGCCGTGTAACGGGGCCTTTTAATAGAGCGATCGGTCTGTAGCTACTATATAATTCTTGATCTTTGCCTTCTTTATAAATTAAAGATATTTTGGCCTCCAAAGTTTGGCAAGGAAAGTGGTCGTCACCTAGTACTGAATTGCACACATTTAACAGGGGTGACAGGAGGATTGAGGGGAAGCACTTGTAATATATAAAAGGGAAACCATCTGGGCCAGGTGCTTTGCCAGGGGGACACTTCAACAGGGCTGACCGGATCCCGTCTAATCGAAAGGGTTTAATCAGCTGATGTTGTTGCGAATCTGAAAGGGTCGGTAGGTTCCTACGGGACAGAAAATATCTAATTGTCTGATTTTTCTTGTTCGTTTTCAGTCGGGCACAAGTTATATAATTGTTTGAATTGGAATTTTTAAATACTACAATTTGGCCATAGTTAGAAGTAGAGATTCCCTTTGAATTCTTAATTGAGTGGACATACGCGTGGGCTTGGCGCTGCCTAATCTTTGAGAGCATGAGTGTGGAAGCCTTAGGGCCACTTTACACACACCAACTTATCTGTCCAACTTCTGAACAACTTACTGGTTGCAGTGAAATCATGGACACATTGCTCCATTTTGTGGCTGTGTACAAATGGTACAATGTGTCCATGATTTCACTGCAACCAGTAAGTTGTTCAGAAGTTGGACAGATAAGTTGATGTGTGTAAAGTGACCCTTATTGCCATGCATGAACATTTTCTGGTCATCATAATGGGAGACCCAGACAATGGGGTTTAGGGCACTGCCCTCCGGAGGTCACACTAGGTACTACAAGTTTGTAGACACCGCCCCCTCCGCTTATAAACCCCTACCGCAGGGAACATCCTCAGTTTTAAACTTAGTGTGCTCGGAGGATCACGCTTTGCTTGCACTTCACTGCATTCTCACAACTTACGTGATGGCGTCTGAAGACAAGGTAAAATGGTTCCGGTCGGGACCTGCGACAGCCTCCCCGCTCACCCTTGTGGAACACGCAGGTGGAGGTACCGGAGGGCCTAGAGCCTGGACACTTTGTGTTCTCCCGGTACGCTGTTGCGCTCCTTTCCATCCCTCTCTGGGGGGCTCTGGAGAGTGGGAGATGGGAGCCTTGCACAGCTCCGCTCCGTCCGAGGCCTCCCTAAATGGTGCTTACAGACCGGACTGGAGCCAGCCCAGTCCGAGGCCTCCCTAAATGGTGCTTACACTCCGGACTGGTGCTGAACCCCCGTCCGAGGCCTCCCTAAATGGTGCTTACAGACCGGACCGGCACTGAGGCACTCTGTGTCTCCTGTGTGCCTGGGGGTAGTGTCTGTCACTTTATGTGTCCTGACACTCAGACCGCGCGTTACTCTCGAGTCCGCGGATCTGGAGGTGTACCCCGTGCTGGGGTCACCCTGGCTGACCGCCCTGTGTGTCGCAGGGGCTGAGGCTGTAGGCTGCGGATGTGTATTGGTGCATGCAGTCTGTGTGATGTATTTCACATTAATTCCCGCGCTGCGGGCTCTGGCGCCTTAATACTGAGGCTGCTTGGAGGATAGGAAGCAGCCCGTGCGGTGACGTCATCGATGGGCGTGTGTGTGTGCTTCCCGCGTGTTTTCGGCGCCGCCCATGGTTTCACTGTCGGCGGCCATCTTTACCCTCACTTCCCGGCTGGGATCTGTATGCAGCGTGCGTCTGCACTCCAGAGGAGACCGGAAACTCTCGCGGAGGTCACACACACACACCGCTTCCTCCTACCGCTTCGCTGCGGTCGGTAAGCCACCGGGATTCCCGATTTTGTCTGTACAATTTGGCTTATTTTCCCCTACTGTGGAGATGTCCTCAGTTAGGAAGCGTGCTGCTAAGGCGGCAGATGCCACCATTACCTGTGCTACATGCAATGGGACTCTGGTGGAGGGGTCCTGCAATAACTGCGGACGCCCAGAGGCCCGGACTGACACTGCTGAGACAGCAGCTCCGGTGCTGTACCCTGAGGTTCAGGTGATCCCAGGGCCATGGGAAACTCAGAATAAGATCAATGAATCTCTGTTGTCCCAGCTGTCCTCCATGTCGCAGTCCCTGGAGGCACTCAATAGGAGGCTGGAAAGCCCAGCTACTCCTTCCAGTTACCCCCGGGTGTCTCCCTCTTCTGCTGTGAGACCCCTTAAGCGGGCTCGTCGTGAGGATTCACCCGAGCTCCAGGCTCTCTCTGAGGAGGAGCGTTCCTCTGATGGTGAGGAAGATGATGGGGGTTCGACTCTCGGGTCTGTGTCTGTGTCTGAACCACCAGACGGGGTGGAGGATTTGGTGTCCTCTATCAACGAGACCTTACGTCTCGTGACACCCCCTGAGGAGGTGACTGTACACCCGAAGGAGGTCTATCAATGGCTGCGGCCGGAGGCTAGACCAAGTGGCTCCTTCATGGACCACACTAACTTTGGAAGGGTGGTTAGAGCTCCCAGGTTACATCCTGGGCGGCGTTATGTCCGCAAACCCAAGGACAATCGCTTCCCCTTCCCCCAGGAGGTGCTACAGGAGTGGTCGCAGTCCCCGAAGGTGGACGCTTCCATGACCAGGATTGCTGCACGCTCCCTTTTCTCTGCCTCTGATAGCTCCTCGCTGAAGGATGCGACTGATAGACAGGTCGAGCAACTCGCCAAGTCTTCCTATGAGGCTGTGGGGTCTTCATTTGCCCCTAATTTTGCCACGGTCTGGACATTACAAGCGGTTACTTCCTGCTTGGATGGTATCACTGACCTGGCAAGGTCCAGTCCTGAGGTCCTGGCGCTTACCGAAAGGGCAAGGGCCTATGCGGACTACGCCAGGACGGCGACTTTAGAAACTGCCACTCGCTCAGCCGTGGCTTCGGCCAATGCTATTGCGATTCGCAGGTTATTGTGGCTGCGTCTTTGGGACTCAGATGCCACATCTAAGAAGATTTTGCAGAATCTTCCGTTCTCTGGTGACAGGCTTTTTGGTACCGAACTGGACAAGCTGATAAAGGATTCTGCTGAGTCTAAGATCCCGCAGAATAAGCCTAAGCCGCGGTATTCCGTTAAGAGGAACCCAAAGCAGTGGTCCTTTCGTTCCAGCTCACAGTCATCAGCACCGTCCGCTCGCACGGACCGAGGGGGCAAGCCCGCTTCTCAGTGGCGCTCTAAGAGTCGTCCAAAGAAGCCGGCGGGGGCAGCGGCTGCCACCCCCAAACCCGCCTCTACATGACTCGCTCTCCCTTCCTGCCTCCCCACAGGTGGGGGGTCGCCTGTCTCGTTTTCAGGACAGGTGGCTACTTCACGTTCAAGATCAGTGGGTTCGAGACGTGGTCTCGCGAGGTTACAGGATAGAGCTGACGTCAAAGCCGATACCCCGATTCCATCGGTCGGTCCCATCCCCAGAAAAGGCTCAGGCCTTTCACCTGGTGTTGGAGGGTCTCCGCAGGGACGGAGTGGTGGTCCCGGTGCCTTCCGGGGAGAGGTTTCGGGGTTTTTACTCCAACCTCTTCATTGTCCCGAAGAAGGATGGATCCTTCCGCCCGGTTCTGGACCTAAAGTTGTTCAACCGTCACGTGTTGGTTCGGAGGTTCCGTATGGAATCACTGCGATCCGTGATCGCAGCTGTGTCACAGGGGGACTTCCTAGCGTCCATAGATATTCGAGACGCTTACCTTCACGTGCCCATTGCACCGGCTCATCAGCGCTGGTTGAGATTTGCAGTGGGGGAAGAACACTTCCAATTTGTGGCGCTGCCTTTCGGGTTGGCCTCGGCACCGCGGGAGTTCACAAAAGTGATGGCCTCCATGATGGCTCTCCTGCACGTGCAGGGGCACGCCGTAATACCCTATCTGGACGACCTGCTGGTCAGGGCGCCATCAGAACACCTTTGTCGGCAAAGCCTGGAGGTAACCATGAAGTCTCTGGAACAGTTCGGGTGGCTTATCAATATCCAGAAGTCGACCCTGGTTCCGACCCAGTCACTGACATATCTGGGCATGGACTTCCACACGGACTCGGCCCTAGTGTCTCTGCCACGAGTCAAACAGATGGCGATCCAATCAGGAGTGCAAGCAGCCCTCCTGTCACCACAATCATCCCTACGGATCTTGATGAAGCTGGTGGGGCGCATGGTAGCTGCAATAGAGGCAGTACCTTTTGCGCAGTTTCGCCTCCGTCCTCTCCAGCTGGAGATTCTTCGCAGATGGGACAAGAGGACGATTTCTCTGAATCGGCTGGTGACACTTTCCCAACCGACCAGGGATTCCCTGCAGTGGTGGCTCCAGCCACGTCATTTGTCACGGGGCCGGTCCTTCCTCAAACCGTCATGGTTAGTGGTGACCACCGACGCCAGTCTGACGGGCTGGGGTGCGGTGTTCTTACACCACAGGGCTCAAGGCCTCTGGACTCCGTCGGAGTCGGCGTTGCAGATCAACGTGCTGGAGATCAAGGCGGTCTATCTGGCGCTCCTAGCGTTTCAGAAGTTCCTGTCAGGACAGCCCATCCGGGTTCAGTCCGACAATGCGACGGCCGTCGCCTATATAAATCATCAGGGAGGGACCAGAAGTGCTCAGGCCCTCGCCGAAGTCCACCGCATTCTATCTTGGGTGGAGGACAACGACTGCCTGATCTCCGCAGTTCACATCCCAGGGGTCGAGAACTGGGAGGCCGACTATCTGAGCCGGCAGGGGATGGACGCCGGAGAGTGGTCTCTTCATCCAGACGTCTTCCAGGACATCTGCAGCAGATGGGGCACTCCGGACGTGGATCTGATGGCCTCGCGGCTGAATCATCAGGTGCCGCAATACATGGCGAGATCATGGGATCCTCAGTCTCTGGGGGCAGATGCCCTGATTCTGAGTTGGTCCAGATTCCATCTTCCGTATGTGTTCCCGCCTCTAGCTCTGATTTCCCAGGGTTCTGTGGAAGATCAGGTCGGAGTGCAGGGTAGCCATTCTAGTGGCTCCAGATTGGCCCAGGAGGTCCTGGTATCCGGACCTGTGGCGACTGTCAGGCGGACTCCGGTGGGCTCTTCCAGAACGCGCAGATCTGCTCGCGCAAGGCCCATTCTTCCACCTCAATTCCAGGGCCCTCAGATTGACTGCATGGCTCTTGAGGCCTGGCTGCTGACGTCCAGGGGCTTCTCTCCTACGGTTGTTGCCACCATGACTCGGGCTAGGAAACCTGTTTCCAGGAAGATGTACCACAGAACGTGGAAGATTTTCTTCACCTGGTGTGCCTCGGGTGGTCGCTCCCCGTGGCCCTTGTCCATTCCGACACTGTTGGCTTTCCTTCAGTCGGGGTTGGAATTGGGGTTATCCCTAGGCTCTTTGAAGGGTCAAGTGTCAGCTCTTTCAGTGCTGTTTGACAAGCGCTTGGCGCTCCTTCCCAAGGTCCGTCAGTTTCTCCAGGGAGTCTCTCGGGTGGTTCCGCCCTACAGGCGACCACTGGACCCTTGGGACCTTAACATGGTCCTGGCGGCACTGCAGAAACCGCCGTTTGAGCCGCTGAGAGACATTTCTCTGTCTCGTCTGTCCCAGAAGGTGGTCTTTCTGGTGGCGATTACATCCCTGAGAAGGGTCTCAGAATTGGCTGCACTATCGTGCAAGTCGCCCTTTCTGGTGGTTCACCAAGACAAGGTGGTGTTACGCCCGCGGCCAGAATTCTTGCCAAAGGTGGTTTCCACTTTTCACCTGAACCAGGAGATTGTTCTCCCATCATTTTGCCCCACTTCCGTTCATCAGGTCGAGCGCGATCTCCATACTCTGGATCTCGTGAGGGCTGTACGCATTTATGTATCCAGGACTGCCTCCTTCCGGAATTCGGATTCCTTATTTGTCCTGACGACAGGTCGCTGTAAGGGGTCCGCGGCATCGAAGTCAACCTTGGCCAGATGGATCAAGGCTCCCATTCAAGAGGCTTACAGGTCTTCTGGTTTGCCTCTCCCGGTGGGATTGAAAGCTCACTCTACCAGAGCTGTCGGTGCCTCCTGGGCTTTGCGACATCGAGCTTCTGCTCTACAGGTGTGTCAGGCAGCCACCTGGTCCAGCCTGCACACTTTCTCTAAGCACTATATGGTGCATGCCCATGCCTCTGCGGATGCAAGTTTGGGCAGGCGGGTCCTCCAGGCGGCGGTTGCCCACCTTTGAGGGGGACCATGTGTTATCCGTCTTTGAGGAACTCTTCCCGCCCTGGGGTATTGCTTTAGGACATCCCCATTGTCTGGGTCTCCCATTATGATGACCAGAAAAAAGAGAATTTTGTTTACGTACCGTAAATTCTTTTTTCTTTAATCATCAATGGGAGACCCAGCACCCACACAGTTGTTCCGTTGCATGTTTTGCATTTGATCTGTTCCCTGTTGGGACAGTTTCTTCCGGGTTGTTGGACCGTCTGTGCACGGTTTCTTTCCCGATGTTTCGGGTGTGGTTTATTTGTCTCCTCGCAGCTTATGGACCAAACTGAGGATGTTCCCTGCGGTAGGGGTTTATAAGCGGAGGGGGCGGTGTCTACAAACTTGTAGTACCTAGTGTGACCTCCGGAGGGCAGTGCCCTAAACCCCATTGTCTGGGTCTCCCATTGATGATTAAAGAAAAAAGAATTTACGGTACGTAAACAAAATTCTCTTTTTTGGTACGCCAGGAGGAATACCATTTCGTGGATTTCGCATTTAAAATATGTTTTAGTTCTTTTCATTTTTTAATTAGTTGAGATAATATTTGTGGTTCCACCTGTTTCTTATGTTTTGGATTTTAAATCGAATATTTCTGTATAGAGTTTATCTATCTGTTGTTGTTTCTTACGGATGTAAGAAGTGATCGAAATTAATTCTCCCCTGATTACCGACTTACTTATGTGCTTCCCATAAAGTGTGCGCCATCATCTCCCCAGTATCGTTTGGTTCAAAATACTGGTTTAGCACCTTGATAATACGGGTTCGTGTTGTGGGGGTCATTCAGCGCCAACTCACTGAGTCGCCACGATCTGCAGGCAGGGAAAAGGTTTGGTTAAGACCATTTTAAGAGTGGCGATAGCATTGTCTGATATCGGGTAACATAGCTGAACTTTGTGCCGTCTGAAGTGAGTTTATAGGTATGAAGAGATAGTCAAGCCTGTGATATGATTTATGGGAGTAAGAATTGAAAGTGTAATCGCATTCTGTCGGGTGTAGATATCGCCATACGTCTGATAACTGAAGAGTCAGGAACTGTGTTTTAATTCTACCAAGGTCCCTAGAGGATATCAGACTTTTTTTATTTGAAGTATCAATTAGGGGTTCTAACGCCACACTAAGGTCTCCTCCTATAATGAGGATACCTTCTCGGAAATCTCTAATTTTTCTCAGGGTCACCAGCAACCATTTCAAAAGTTTTTTTGTTACAAGCATATAAACTGCAAATTGTAACCAAGTTGCCGGCCATAAGGCCTTTAACGAAAATATAACGTCCGTTCGAGTCTATATGTGTCTCTCACACCTGGAAGTGCACTCCCCCGCTATTACCACTGAGACGCCTCTCGGGCCTGACTCTGTGGATGTGGCATGGAACCAGGTGTCATAGTGAGATCACTCAAAATTAGGGATCTTGTCGGGCTTAAAGTTGGTTTCCTGCACTAGCAAGATATCAGCTTTTTGTTTTTTGAGTAGAGCTTCTGGTTATAGGGGAATTCGAGTAGAGTTTGTCTTCTGGTTATAGGGGAATTCAGTCCATTGGCATTAAAGGTGGTAAATACCTTATCTTGAGGATCCATCACTACAGTAGGCGGGTCGGAGATGTAAGCATAGAGTGCCCATCCGATGATGGATAGGTCGCGTTATGGAGCCAGGGTGAGGTATAGAGGTAGTAAAGAACAAAAAATAGGGAGGGGCGGAGAGAAAAAAGGAGGAGAAATGAGTAAAGTTAACAAGAAAATTTAAATCAACATAACATTAAACATATTATCACAAGCTACGTTAAGCGAACAGATCCCTAGATATGTAGGCTAACAGAAAAGGGGGATTGGTGCTGAGTCCTATAGCTGTTAAAATATTTTCAGTGCAAAGGTGGGTGGAGTAAGGATAAGCGGGAGGATAGAGGTGCTGAGGAAAGGAGGATATGGGTTAAGGATAGGAGAAGGGTGCGGTTCGAAGGGTAGGGATGGAGGAGCCGGGTGGGGTGGTTAGTGGAATAGGGGGACCTTATGAGAACACTCGTGTTAAGCATCTTGACATCAAGCTGGTCACAGGCTCTTTGGTTGGTTATGCCTGGTATTAGCTAGATAAAAAGCCATGACATAAATTATTTAGTCCCAAGTTCAAGCGGTGTCTGCATTGCCCTTGGATGGTGGTGTCTTGTCAGATTTTCTCCCAAGTCGCTGGGACCTAGGGGTCCCCACCAAATGCCAAGAGGGTGAATTTTGCAGAGGTTGGTGAAGAGATGCGGAGTGGAAAAGTTCCAGATCTGGATAGACCATTCAGTTGATGTGTGGCACCTCGCACACCTTTTTAACATCGGACGAGGTTCTGGCGAGCAGATTCTTATCACCTGCAGTAATAAAGATCTTAAAGGGAACTAGCCATCTAAAGCGGTGGCCTTTTTGTGCAAGGACATCCGTAAAGGGTTTGAGGAGCCGTTCTTTTTCTTAAGGTTATGGTGGACTTGTCCTGTAATAGTTTTAATTGGGCGCCTTCATAGACGATTTCGCCTGCTTCCCGGGCTCCACGTAGGAGTAAGTCTTTTGACCTCCCAGACCTCCTCTCACTTGCCTTGATGTGACTCCAGAGAACCCCTTTAGGTTACCTTTATATCCCACCATTTTCCAGGGAATAGAGCACAGCATTACATCATAGCTGGGACATTAAGGAAATATAAAGCACAGTAAAAAATTGCATTTTTTTTATCAGTTTTGTGTATTTAATACTTTTAGGCGTTTTTCCATAGCCTATTGTACAAAATAAAACACACGAAAAGTGTGTGACCAAGAGCATCAAGAAAAGAGGTCGACCGAATAAGTGTTCACAGTATTCATATACAGGCAAAGGTACATGGAGAAACATGTGCAGATGAGAAAACCTCTTTAGGGTGTAGTTATTGCCAAAGCTGTGTCTGTAAGGCATCGGTCATCAATGTCAGAAACAAGGAAGCCGAGCGCTGTAATCACAGGTTACTGTGAGTCACGTACAATGTCCGATGGTTACTTATTACCCCTTGTTGTTAAACATATACTATTAATTCACGGGGAAAAAAGGCTAAAGCTAAGTTACACTGATCATTAGTAGCAGCTATCTCATATTCAGGAGCTGACATTTTAAGGGGGTTTTCCAGTTCTGAAAATCCCTGTCCCCAGGTCAATTTGTTATTTGTAATTTTTAAACTGAACTTTAGTCACCCTTCCTCGGTCCAGCATTGAGTCGCTGCCAGTGCCTGTTATTGCCAGCATTGCTGATGTTGCAGCCAATCACTGAGCTCGGTGGCATCACCTAAGTAGCCTACATGGGCCGCTCAAGCTGCTGACCTCAGTGATTGGCCGAATCATCAGCATGCAGCCAATCACTGAGGTCAGCAGCTTGAGCAGCTCAGGTAGGCTACTCAGGTGATACCACCAAGCTCAGAAATTGGCAGAAGCATCAGCACTGCAGCTAACCACTGAGCTCAGTGACATCACCTGAGTAGCCTACCTGAACTGCTTAAGTTGCTAAACTCAGTGATTGGCCACTGAATCCGCACTGCATAATAATGTTTTTTTGTTATACTTTAAAGCATAGTGAGTCAGGGACAGAAGATTTCTCAAACTGGAAAGCTTTTTTAACTTGGGCTCCAAAGTTTTGAGATTTCTATTTTTCAAAGTATCATTTCTCCGTTGGGCACAGCACATACATAAAATATAGCCCAGTGCTGTTCCCTGTCTTCCCTAAAAATGAGTTTCAATATTTTTTTATTACTGCAATGCTTTGCTTTCAGAGGCACAAAGTTCCAATATAATCCTGACCATAAATGTGGCACACACTGGATGTCATTTTTCTTTACTTTGTTCTTTTGTTAGTCGCGTCGTACACAGACAGTTCAGATGACGAGACATCTCCACGTGACAAGCAACAGACCACCTCGAAGGGCAGCAGCGACTTCTGCGTCAAGAACGTCAAGCAAGCCGAGTTTGGACGGAGAGAGATTGAAATTGCAGAGCAAGGTGAGTCCTGATGCTCGTGGAGAAGCGGGGTGGAAGCAGTTTACACAGAATAAAGTTTATCATTACCTGAAATGCGCCGGTATTCATCTATGTCTCATTTACAGAGATGACAGCTCTGATCTCTCTGAGAAAAAGGGCACAAGGGGAGAAACCTCTAGCAGGAGCGAAGATAGTAGGGTGTACACACATCACCGCACAGACTGGGGTTAGTCTATCTGGACTCCTGTAATATTAATAGCAGTCTTCTTGTGTATATATAACACTTCTATTTTCTCTTAATTTTCAGGTTCTTATTGAGACTTTGTGTGCACTTGGGGCTCAATGTCGTTGGTCTGCTTGTAATATATACTCAACTCAAAATGAAGTGGCTGCTGCTCTGGCGGAGACAGGTAAGTGACTGGATTATGTGTTTGATTCTATGGAATCTAAGAGCAATATGATGTAGGGGCAGAAAGTCTGATTCCAGTGATGTATCATTTACTGGTCTGCTTGGTGCAGCTTTGATTAAATCCCTGTTTTCTTCAGTAGATCTTGCAGTGCTATGAATGCTGAGTTCTGTATAACTCCGCCCACACCCCTGATTGGCAGCTACCTGTATACACTGTACATTTTCAGCATGCAGCGAATCGGTAGTGAGGGAGGGGTTAAACAGATTACTTGGACTGCCTGGCATGCGACACCTAGTCCTCTAATAGTAATCTTCCATTAATCAAACCTTGATGTTATTAAAACTACAGCAACTTTCTGAGCAAGTGACACATCACTGGGATCAGGCTTTCTATATTATGCTGCTCTCAGATTACATGGAAGAAGCTTGCTGACAGATTCTTTTTAAATCATACTGTAATTGAAACACAATAGTGATATCAATGTGGATTGTACATAACGGCAGCAGTGGTCATTGGCTTTTTTTGGGCGCCACATCACTTTGCAGTTATTAGAAGATAGATTCTGCTGATGGTGAGATTTGTTCTTTAATTTTAATATTTTAAATTTTTAATATACATACACTTAAAGGGAACCTGTCACATGGAAAAATGCAATTACCCTTCAGATATGGGGTTCATTTTCAGTTTAATAGTCGAACCTGCACATGTACATTAAACCCTGCTGCCGGGAGGGAATAAACTTTACTCTTCCAGGCAGTGTTCCAGTTTCAGTCATGGGGGCGTGGCTGGGCCATGTTCAGTTACCACTTTGGTTACAGTCTCCACTCACTATACACAAACCCTTTGCACTGACAGCCGTCCACCATTAGACCCAGATGTCATTCAGTGTAGATGGGCCGAGGTTACAGCCGCTGCTCTCCACACACGCAGTGACTGAAACTGTGCCAGCACTGACCCCGTGACTGACAGGAACGTTACCAGGAGGACTAAAATCCATTGTGTAGGTGGCCGGGTTCAATGTGCAGGTTCAGAATGCTATCAAAGTAAAATAGTTTTTAACAAATCAAAATGTTAATAGTTTATTTTTTCTGTTATGAAAATGCAAAGTGAATGAACAAGAACATTTCAGTCACATCAATTGGTGTGACCAGCCTTTACCTTCAGAACAGCATAATTTCTTTAACATATACTTGCACACAGTTTTTGAAGGAACTCAGCAGCGAGGTTGTTCCAAACATCTTGGAGAACTAACCACAGACTTAATGATGTTAAGATCAGGGCTCTGTGGTTGCCGTATCATAAACTCCAGAACAGAGGTCCCAACTCCAGGCCTCAAGGGCCGCCAACAGTGCAGGTTTTCAGGATTTCCTTAGTATTGCACAGGTGCTAATGTGATCATCTGCACAGGTAATGATTCCAAGCCCTGTGCAATACTAAGGAAATCCTGAAAGCATGCACTGTTGGCGGCCCTTGAGGCCTGGAGTTGGGGACCTCTGCTCCAGGACTTTGTTCTGTTTTCATGTCACAAGTCATACACCTTGGCAAGCTGTAGAGCAGTAACAAAACACAAGGTAGTTGTACCGCATTAGCAAGGTCTCTCCTCAGCATAGGTGACTTCAATGCAGATTAGGTTTGTGCTGTTCAAGCTCTTTTAAGAGACCCCAAGAAATGAGTAACGATTGAGACTGTAAAAGATTGCACATGACAGAACATCACACTCCAGTCAGAATCGAAGATGACCACATGTGCATTAGCTCAGATGCAGCATCGTGCGACCCACAACATTCACTACTGTTCATAATTTGCCAAATAAGAATGCATACAAACCCTACCTCACATGAAGCGAGGCCAAGTGACTCAGCTAGAAAACATAGGATCTGGGATAAAGAAAAATGGCATCAGGTGGTCTGGACTGAGTCAAAATGTAACATTTATATTTTGCTGTAACATCATAGCATAACAATTTGTTCACTGCGAGGTTGAAGAAGAGAACAAGTACAATAATGAGTCTCTGCAGGCAACAGTGAAGCAAGATGGAGGCATATTGCAAATTTGGGGCTTTATTTCAGCCAGTCAAGATTAGGCTTGTTCAAGATTAATAATGTCTGCAATCCTGAGAAATACAGGGAGGCATCTGATTGACTCCAAATTTATTCTGCAGCAGAATAACGACCTTAAATTTACAGCCAATGACATTAATGGGATCCCTTCACGTGGAAAAATGCTATTTACCTGCAGATATGTGGTTAATCTGCAAGTTAATATAATTTTGAAACTGCCTGGCTCCTGCACATTAAAACCCGCTGCAGGAGGAAATGAACCTTTATTCTCCCAACATGTTCTGGTTTCAGTCATGGAGGTGGGTAGATTAGTCACCACTCCATGTATGGAGAATGACACCTATAATCACGACCCCCCACCCTTCCCGTTCTGACCGACCAATGGTTTTAATACAGAGCGACTATCAGTTAGTATGGGAGGCAGTGATGGCCGCCACTCTCCATACACAGCGGAAACTGAACCTGCGCCACCTCCGTGACTGAATCCGGAACCTGCCAGGAGGAGTACATTTAATTTCCTTTCACAGAAGGGTTCAATGTCCAGGTGACGGGCACTTTCAGATTGGTGTTGACCTGCAGATTAACCCCATATCTGCAGGTTAATAGCATTTTTCATGTGTCGGTTCATTTTGAGAACTTTAAAAAAGAACAAGGAGTTCTAGAAGTGATTTTATGGCCCATGTCAAGTCTCTGTGGTATTACATGAGAAGGCAGAAGGATTTGAGCAGGCCTACATCCACAAAAGATCGGTAGTTAGTTCACCAAGATGTTTGGAACAACCTCTCTGCCAAGATCCTTCAATAGGTCTGTGCAGGGGCGAATTAAAGCTAGCCAGGGCCCTGGGCGGTTTAGGGCGCATTGGCCACATGCACTCGATGTTTCATATGACATGTCACATGATATTTTTGGAAGGTCATGTGACAGGTCATGTGATTAACACACAGGTGCCTTAGGGCACACCTGTAGACACAAGGAGGCAGAAACAGAGAGGCAGGGTTATACATAACAAGAGGGGATGCTATGGAATAAGAGAACAATTTTCCCATTTGTGCAGTGCTGAAGATAACAAGAGAATACCCTATATACTGAGGGACAATGCTCTATATGGTAGGGGAGTTTCTTTTGAAAAATAAGTATTACTCTCATCATCTCTCTGCAAATAAAGCTAAAATGATCATCGCTGAACAAGCGTTCTAAAGACCGTCTTTCAGTGTAAACAGATTGCTGATCTCTATTAATCTCTATTAATCAGGTGAAATGATCATTTGATCATCATCCTCTGTAAACAAGATCTGTGCAGTCAAGCACAATGGCGGCCCATGTGCAATGGGCAATCTATAACAGATCACTCAGTGTGCATCTTTTACTGCAGTTTGCAAGAGTAAAGAGGCAACTAAACATCCATCGATCGATAAAGGTTTCCCAACCAGTGGTGTCCTAGTGCAGCTGGTCATCCATGTAAACAGACCTTTGTATGATGCAGATACAGAATAAATATTTGCATCCAGTTACCACTGACATCTTATCTGATCAGCCGTCTTCCTGATTTCTTCTCAATTTTGTAAAAATTCTTGTCAATGTCCTAAACCATGATGTGGTCACTGCAGAGTTTGCTGAACTAATCACTGCATCCATGAAAATAAAAATGTTTCATACTAATATTCACACATACTGTACATTTGTTTCCTGACACTGCTCTGTGGAATATAAATATGTACTGCACCATTAATGTATATTTAGCCATTGTGCAACCCAAAAACACTTGTGCATGCCCTAATCATCTCCCATCTCGACTACTGCAACCTTCTGCTCTCTGGCCTCCTTTCTAACACTCTCAATCTCCTGCAATCTATTCTAAACTCTGCTGCCCGACTAATCCCTTTGTCTTCCCAGCCTCTACTCTCTGCCAAGCCCTTCACTGGCTTCCCATTGCCAAAAGACTGCAGTTCAAAAGCCTAACCAAGCCACATGCATCCTGTCTTCTCCGTACATCTGTGACATGGTCTTCCGGTACTTTCCTACACGCATTCTCACAAGATCTTTCTCTCCTGTCTTCATATCTCATCTTCCCACAATCGCATACAGGATTTCTCCCGTGCTTCACCCATACTCTGGAACTCTCTGCCCCAACACATCAGACTCTCATTTACTGTGGAAACCTTCAAAAGGAACCTGAAGACCCACCTCTTGTGACAAACGTACTGCCTGCAGTGATCCTCAGTTCACCAAACTGCAGCACAAACAGCTCTACCCTCTCCTAGTGTATCCTCACCCATCCCTTGTAGATTGTGAGCCCTAGAGGGCAGGGTCCTCTCTCCTTCTGTACTTGTGTGTGCCTTGTATTACTCATTGTTATTGAGTCCCATGGCCTCCAGTACCACCTCTACGCCGACTACACCCAAATCTACCTGTCTGGACCTGACATCACATCCCTACTATCCAAAATTCCACAATGCCTGTCCGCCATCTCATCCTTCTTCTCTGCCTGCTTTCTTAAACTGAACATGGACAAAACCGAGTTCATCGTCTCTCCCCCCCAAGCAGCTCCCCCCCCCCCACTACCCAACCTATCCATCCTCGTCAATGACTGCTCTCACTCCCCTGTCCCCCACGCCAAGTGCCTCGGAGTAATCCTTGACTCTTCCCTCTCCTTCCAGCCCCACATCCATGCCCTCGCCACCTCCTGCCGACTCCAGCTTAAAAACACTTCACAGATCTGCACTTTTCTTGACCATGACACTGCTAAAACCCTCATTCACGCTCTCATCATCTCCCGCCTCGACTACTGCAACCTCCTGCTCACCGGCCTCCCTGCTACCTCATTTGCATCTCTCCAATCTATCCTAAGCTCCGCTGCCCGTCTAATCCACCTGTCTTCCCGCTACTCCCCTGTCTCCCTCCTCTGCCAAGCCCTTCATTGGCTCCCCGCTTCCCAGCAATTCCGGTTTTAAACACTAACCATGACATACAAAGCCATCCACAATCTTTCCCCTCCATACATCTCTGACATGGTCTCCCAATATCTTCCCTCACGCAACCTGCATTCCTCCCAAGAACTCCTCCTCTACTCCCCCTCATTCCCTCTTCTCACAACCGCATACAGGATTTCTCCCGTGCCTCTCCATACTGTGGAACTCTCTTCCCCACCACATCAGACATTCTCCTACCCTGGGATCCTTCAAAAGAAGCCTAAAGACCCACCTCTTCCGTCAAGCCTACAACCTGCAATGGGACACCGGTCCACCACGCCGCCTCACGACCGACACCTACCCCTCCTACTGTATCCCTACCCGCCCCTCGTACACTGTGAGCCCTTGTGGACAGGATCTTCTCTCCCCTTCTGTATCTGTTCGACCTGATTGTCCACATTTATTGTACTTGTCCTAGTCTGCCCTTTCAACATGTATAGCGCCATGGAATTTAATGGCGCTATATAAATAAATAATAATGATACCTATCCATGTATGCTCCTTTTTCACATGTAAAGTGGTATGGAATACATAGCTCTATAACAATAATATCCCACCGTTCAAAACATAAATTAATGAACCAGCACTATGCCCCCTGGTAACTATTTCATGCTCTAAAAATGTATGAATTAACTAGCCACTGTGCTGTCTCCCACAATTAATTACCAGTCATTCTCTTGTGTTTTCAACCCCCACCACCACTGCGCACTTCTCCCTCCCCAAATCATTATAATACACTGTGCTCTCATCCATCTTCCCCTAATTTTATATAATATATACTAAGCTCTCGCACATTCTCTGCCCCATCAATTCATTATAATGCACTGTGCTCTCATCCATTCCCCTAATTTTATACAATATACAAAGCTCTCGCATATCCCCCGCCCCCACCAAATCATTAAAATACACTGTGCTCTGATCCATCCCCCACCCCCCAATTCTATATAATACACTGTGCTCTCACCCATTCCCTACCCCAATTCCTTCACGTTAGCCCATATGCACCTTCTAAAGAAATCCCACCTTTGTTTGCTGAATACTCTTCCTCTAAAGTTTTCATGATGTCATCATCCATATATAGCTTGTGCATCGAAGCGGGTCTTGGGGGTAGGGTCTTTTTCTTGTTCTCTGCCCCTCTGCCTGCCTCCTCTGTTTCTTCATTTTGTAATACTTTGCTGCCACCGTAATTGCAGTTGGAAGCGCATGCGCAGTGTGATTCTGAGGTCTACAGATCTGATATGACACCTGTACAGACCAATATTTCAGCTCAATTACTTATTCATTAAGCTGAAATCTCAATGGCACCATTTTATTGAAGACAGTCTGTAGAACCACACTGCACACGGTCTTCAAGTAAATGGTGGGGGCGCATGTGCAGATAGAGTTTTTAGCTTAATAAAGAGGTAATTGAGTTGCAATCTTGATAAGCGCACAAGCCTCACCTGGTGCCATTTTATTGAGAACCTCCAGACTACCCGCAGAATCACACTGCATATGCACTCGTGGTAGCGACGTGGACTTTGAAAAAGGAGACAGGCTCTGTAAAAGAAACAAATGAGGCAGGCAGAGGGGTAGAGACCAAGAAGACCCTAACCCGAGTCCCGCTCCAATGCACAAGAAATGGACAAATGATGTGATAAGTTCTCCTTCAATGGAAGACTTCAAACAGAGGCTGGACAGACATCTGTCTGGGATGATTTAGTGAATCCTGCTTTGAGCAGGGGGTGGGACCAGATGACCCTGGAGGTCTCTTCCAACTCTACCATTCTTTGCAGGGGCGTAACTAGAACTGGCAGGGCCCCATAGCAAACTTTTGAACGGGGCCCCCTCCAAGACACGCCCCCAATGACACGCCCCCTTCAAGACACACACCCTTACCGAATCGGTGTTAACAGTCTGACGCCACCCAGTTTTACCGTATATACTCGTGTATAAGCCGACCCCCCCCCCTACTTTTGCCCCCAAAATCTGGGAAAACCTATTGACTCGTGTATAAGCCGAGGGTGGACCCCAGCACAGGTATACAGCCCCCAGCAGTGTGGTATACAGGCCCCCCAGTGGTAGTATACAGCAGCCTCCCCAGTGGTAGTATACAGCAGCCTCCCCAGTGGTATATACAGGCCCCAGCAGTATATACAGCAGCCCCAGTGGTATACAGCAGCCTCGCCAGTGGTATATACAGCAGCCCCAGTGGTATACAGCAGCCTCCCCAGTGGTATATACAGGCCCCAGTGGTATACAGCAGCCTCCCCAGTGGTATATACAGCAGCCCCAGTGGTATATACAGGCCCCAGTGGTGGTATACAGGGTATACAGCTCCCAGCACAAGGTATACAGCTCCCAGCACAGGGTATACAGCTCCCAGCACAGGGTATACAGCTCCCAGCACAGGGTATACAGCTCCCAGCACAGGGTATACAGCTCCCAGCACAGGGTATACAGCTCCCAGAGTCCCAGCACAGGGTATACAGCTCCCAGCACAGGGTATACAGCTCCCAGAGTCCCGGCACACACAAGGTATACAGCTCCCAGAGTCCCGGCACACACAGGGTATACAGCTCCCAAATTCCCAGCACACACAGGGTATACAGCTCCCAGAGTCCCAGCACACACAGGGTATACAGCTCCCAGAGTCCCAGCACAGGGTATACAGCTCCTAGCATAGGGTATACAGCTCCCAGAGTCCCAGCACAGACAGGGTATACAGCTCCCAGAGTCCCAGCACAGACAGGGTATACAGCTCCCAGAGTCCCAGCACAGACAGGGTATACAGCTCCCAGAGTCCCAGCACAGACAGGGTATACAGCTCCCAGAGTCCCAGCACAGACAGGGTATACAGCTCCCAGAGTCCCAGCACAGACAGGGTATACAGCTCCCAGAGTCCCAGCACAGACAGGGTATACAGCTCCCAGAGTCCCAGCACAGACAGGGTATACAGCTCCCAGAGTCCCAGCACAGACAGGGTATACAGCTCCCAGAGTCCCAGCACAGACAGGGTATACAGCTCCCAGAGTCCCAGCACAGACAGGGTATACAGCTCCCAGAGTCCCAGCACAGACAGGGTATACAGCTCCCACTGCTCCCAGCACAGACAGGGTATACAGCTCCCACTGCTCCCAGCACAGACAGGGTATACAGCTCCCACTGCTCCCAGCACAGACAGGGTATACAGCTCCCACTGCTCCCAGCACAGGCAGGGTATACAGCTCCCACTGCTCCCAGCACAGACAGGGTATACAGCTCCCACTGCTCCCAGCACAGACAGGGTATACAGCTCCCACTGCTCCCAGCACAGACAGGGTATACAGCTCCCACTGCTCCCAGCACAGGCAGGGTATACAGCTCCCACTGCTCCCAGCACAGGCAGGGTATACAGCTCCCACTGCTCCCAGCACAGGCAGGGTATACAGCTCCCACTGCTCCCAGCACAGGCAGGGTATACAGCTCCCACTGCTCCCAGCACAGGCAGGGTATACAGCTCCCACTGCTCCCAGCACAGGCAGGGTATACAGCTCCCACTGCTCCCAGCACAGGCAGGGTATACAGCTCCCACTGCTCCCAGCACAGGCAGGGTATACAGCTCCCACTGCTCCCAGCACAGGCAGGGTATACAGCTCCCACTGCTCCCAGCACAGGCAGGGTATACAGCTCCCACTGCTCCCAGCACAGGCAGGGTATACAGCTCCCACTGCTCCCAGCACAGGCAGGGTATACAGCTCCCACTGCTCCCAGCACAGGCAGGGTATACAGCTCCCACTGCTCCCAGCACAGGCAGGGTATACAGCTCCCACTGCTCCCAGCACAGGCAGGGTATACAGCTCCCACTGCTCCCAGCACAGGCAGGGTATACAGCTCCCACTGCTCCCAGCACAGGCAGGGTATACAGCTCCCACTGCTCCCAGCACAGGCAGGGTATACAGCTCCCACTGCTCCCAGCACAGGCAGGGTATACAGCTCCCACTGCTCCCAGCACAGGCAGGGTATACAGCTCCCACTGCTCCCAGCACAGGCAGGGTATACAGCTCCCACTGCTCCCAGCACAGGCAGGGTATACAGCTCCCACTGCTCCCAGCACAGGCAGGGTATACAGCTCCCACTGCTCCCAGCACAGGCAGGGTATACAGCTCCCACTGCTCCCAGCACAGGCAGGGTATACAGCTCCCACTGCTCCCAGCACAGGCAGGGTATACAGCTCCCACTGCTCCCAGCACAGGCAGGGTATACAGCTCCCACTGCTCCCAGCACAGGCAGGGTATACAGCTCCCACTGCTCCCAGCACAGGCAGGGTATACAGCTCCCACTGCTCCCAGCACAGGCAGGGTATACAGCTCCCACTGCTCCCAGCACAGGCAGGGTATACAGCTCCCACTGCTCCCAGCACAGGCAGGGTATACAGCTCCCACTGCTCCCAGCACAGGCTGGGTATACAGTCCCACTGCTCCAGCACAGGCGGGTATACAGCTCCCACTGCTCCCAGCACAGGCTGGGTATACAGCTCCCACTGCTCCCAGCACAGGCTGGGTATACAGCTCCCACTGCTCCCAGCACAGGCTGGGTATACAGCTCCCACTGCTCCCAGCACAGGCTGGGTATACAGCTCCACTGCTCCCAGCACAGGCTGGGTATACAGCTCCCACTGCTCCCAGCACAGGCTGGGTATACAGCTCCCACTGCTCCCAGCACAGGCTGGGTATACAGCTCCCACTGCTCCCAGCACAGGCTGGGTATACAGCTCCCACTGCTCCCAGCACAGGCTGGGTATACAGCTCCCACTGCTCCCAGCACAGGCTGGGTATACAGCTCCCACTGCTCCCAGCACAGGCTGGGTATACAGCTCCCACTGCTCCCAGCACAGGCTGGGTATACAGCTCCCACTGCTCCCAGCACAGGCTGGGTATACAGCTCCCACTGCTCCCAGCACAGGCTGGGTATACAGCTCCCACTGCTCCCAGCACAGGCAGGGTATACAGCTCCCACTGCTCCCAGCACAGACAGGGTATACAGCTCCCACTGCTCCCAGCACAGGCAGGGTATAACAGCTCCCACTGCTCCCAGCACAGGCAGGGTATACAGCTCCCACTGCTCCCAGCACAGGGTAGCTCCCAGAGTCCCAGCCAGCACAGGGTATACAGGTTCCCCCTCACAGTAAGGCCTCCCCATGCTGCCGCTGCTCACTGACTGTACAATAAATAGTGGTAATATTAGCGCCTCTTACCCTCTCTCCGGGCTCAGTGCAGCTCCTTCCTGCTTGACCTGTGCAGCTGTGCTGTGACCGGTCACCGGCCGGTTAGTAAGGAGGTAACAGGCCGGCCAGGCGGAGACCAACTCCGCAGAGAACACACAGGCAGGCAGCAGGCTACAGTCTGGCGGCGGCAGCCCCTTTGATCTGTGTGCGGCCGGCGCCTGCGGCCGCTTTGAATGGGAGCGGCATCCACCTCGCCGGGGGGCCCCGCCGGGCGTGGGCACCCCCCGCTGGGCCCCCACCCCCGCACCTGACGGCCACACAACAGGAATCGCAGCTGGTATAGCAGCGTAGCGGCGCTGGGTCCGGGCCCCCCATAAGCGCCGGGCCCCAAAGCGACCACTATGCCGGTAGTTACGCCACTGATTCTTTGATTCTATATGCAAATCGAGTCTGTGGAGCCTCATTTAGGAGTCTCAACACAGAGCCACCCCTTGGCTAGGTCCTTCCCTGGAGGGATATCTGGCTAGTCCTGGGTTGAGACTCCTAAACAAGGCTCCACAGACTCTATTTGCATATTTGAAATTCTCAGGGGGCAATGCGCCTAGGAATTCACTGTGTTGAGCGCTTTAGCCGGCTGCCTGCAGTGTTTTCTTAGACTGGTCTCCCTGAGATCAGTGAGTGCTTTGTGTTGTTGCTCTACTAGGCATTGCTCCCACTTAGCCACAATCCTAGTCCACACTGATGAGGGGCAACACCCCGAAACAGCTGTCTGTGGATGGATACCTGGCCTTGGTATTCCCTTGTCATATCTCTAAGCTTGTAAAAGAGCTGGATATTGACTCAAAGGGCCACTTAAAATGGTGGTTATGGTGGTTTCCTCAAAGAACCACCCCATGGGTAGGTCCTTCCCTGGAGGGATATCTGGCTAGTCCTGTGTTGAGACTCATAAACGAGGCTCCACAGACTTTTTTGCATATTCGTAATTCCCAGGGTACATTGCACCTAGGAATTCACTGTGTTGAGCACTTTAGCCGGCTGCCTGCAGTGTTTTCTTAGACTGGTCTCCCTGAGATCAGTGAGTGCTTTGTGTTGTTGCTCTACTAGGCATTGCTCCCACTTAGCCACAATCCTAGTCCACACTGATGAGGGGCAACACCCCGAAACAGCTGTCTGTGGATGGATACCTGGCCTTGGTATTCCCTTGTCATATCTCTAAGCTTGTAAAAGAGCTGGATATTGACTCAAAGGGCCACTTAAAATGGTGGTTATGGTGGTTTCCTCAAAGAACCACCCCATGGGTAGGTCCTTCCCTGGAGGATATCTGGCTAGTCCTGTGTTGAGACTCATAAACGAGGCTCCACAGACTTTTTTGCATATTCGTAATTCCCAGGGTACATTGCACCTAGGAATTCACTGGGTTGAGTGCTTTAGCCAGCTGCCTGCAGTGTTTTCTTGGACTGGTCTCCCTGAAATCAGTGAGCGCTTTGTATTCTTTGATTCTATGACACGCTCATGAAAACCTGATTAAGATTATTGAGCCCCCAAAGATCATATTTCTTTACTGCAGCTATGCATTAAATCAGCATCATAGCACCATTATGGTCATGGCTTTACTTTATAGTGCTACATCCTGCTGAAAGGTTCTCTTTAAGCCCTGCCCGAAATTCCAGATAGCAGATTATGGTTTGTGATCCAAGTACTTTCCTGCATAATGTCTACAGAAACAAATCAAGCACAACAGTGGCTGCTTTGTTAAGCCATGTGCATGTTGTTTTAATATCTCGATATTCCCGTCTATTGGCTTTAGTTGTGGGGAAACCTGACTTTCTCTTAAGTTATTATTGATGTGCCAAAAGGAGTATTTAATGAGGCATTGTGAGGATAACACTTACTGTAATCCTTTCCCTGCTTACATACATTGCTTTTCTGCATTTTCCCCAACAATTACGGTAACTCTGATCAGGCATAGATATGGATGGCTTATTTTTTCTGGGATCTATAGTATTTTTGAAAATTAGGTGAAAAAATGTCTTGATTTTTAAAGAGAACTTGTCACAGCTTTCTACTGAGCACAGGGGAGCACACAAAACAGACAACACAATAGGATGACGTAAACCACGTAAACGTACATTTTTTTCTACTTTCTTCCTCTAAATTTGGGGTGCGTCTTATCTGGTGAATCTTCTAAAGCTAAAATACTGTACGGTAGTTTTTAGTATAGTTGCTATTATTTTATATTTGTCTGTATTCAATAAATTATATATACACAAATACTGTGTGCAAGATGATCAATGTCAATTGTATACTTTCATATGTTATAGTAAGGGTAATAACCAAACATAATGTACAAAAATACATTTGTCAGTCTCTCTAATAATCTTTTTACAATCAATTTTTTGGACAGCACCAACCACAGCCCCCCACACACTATTCGGAGAGGTGTACTGTTTTCCTTCACCATAAATATTCCATTTAAGAAGGGCCCAAAAGTTCTAAATGGGGTTCAGGTCAGGTGAGGCAAGAGTCCTGCCATTATTCTTTCATCTTTTGTGCCTTTTACAGGTAGCCAAGCAGTGAAGACTTTGATGCATGTGATGGACTTTGATGACCATTGTCCTGCATAAAATAAATCATGATTTTCTTGAAAGATACAGACTTTTCCTGTACCATTACTTGAAGAAAGTGTTTTCTAAAAACTAGCAGTAGGTTTAGAAATTGGTTTTGAGACCATTTTCAACCCAAAAAAACTCCAATGAGTTCATCTGTAATAATACCAGCCTGTAGCAGTAACCAAACACCACGTTGCTGAAATCGGAGTCAAAACGGAGGTTGTGTCCATTACTGACCCAGTCACGGCCCATCCATTGGTACATAACGAGTTACTTTCATCTCATCAGTCCACAAAGCCTTTGAGAAATCAGTCTTCAGATATTTCTTGACCCAGGCTCACCATTTCCACTTCTGTCTTGCTCGGTGGTGCTTGGGTTTCACCCTTTCTTATCTTGGCTTTGTTTCTGAGCACCGAACACCTTTTTTTGCTGGACACTCCAGGGAGACTGAAGTTCTGGAATATGATAGCACTGGAAGATACTGGATTTCACAATTGATTCTTCTCAGATCTTTGACAGTTCATGTGTGTGTTTTTTTTCTAAACATGATTTTTGTGTTGGTTCTCTGATCCCACCCCAATATCTTGACGATTTCTAGAATGCTGCCTCCCTCTCTAAAACTTGTAACACGTTTTGCTTTTTCAGTGTCAGTTAAACCTCTTTTTTTGGCCCATCTTACCTGAGGGAATTAATCTGCTTCATAATTCAGCATATATGTGGTTTGATTACTTATGGTCACATCCAGTTTTTGACTTCTCTCCATAGACTTCAATTGAGAAGTTGGATGAGTCTAGTCTGCATATGACCACTAATATGTAAAATGCATGTTTGCAGTCACGTGACAGGCTGCTTACATCAGCAATATATAATGATCTCTGGCAAAAAAATAAGAGACCACTGCAAAATATTCAGTTTCTCTGATTTTTCTCTTTATAGGTATATTTTTGAGTAAAATGTACATTCTATAATCTACTGACAACATGTCTCCGAAATTCAGAATTAAAAATGTATTTATTTGCAGCAAATGAGAAATAATCAAAATGATAAAAAAGAAACCGTGCTTTCAGACCTTAAATAATGCAAAGAAAACAAGCTCTTATTCGTATACAAACAACAATACTAATGTTTTAACTCCGGAAGAGTTCAGAAATCAATATTTAGTGGAATAACCATGATTTTTAATCACAACTTTCATGCTTTCCACCAGTCTTTCCCATCTTCCTCTTGATTACATTCCAGAGGTTTTCAATGGGGTTCAGGTCTGGATATTGGGCTTGTCATGACAGGGTCTTGATGTGGTGCTCCTTCATCCACACATTGACCTAGCTGTGTCGCATAGGGCATTGTCCTGCTGGAAAAAACAATCCTGACAGTAGGGAGCATTACCTGAGCAGAAGTAAGCATAGGCATTGTCCTGCTGGAAAAAACAGTCCTGACAGTAGGGAGCATTACCTGAGCAGAAGTAAGCAAGTGTTTTTCAAGGATAACTTTGTATGCGGCGTGATTCATACGTCCTTCCCAAAGATTAACCTGCCCAGTTCCAGCCTTGCTAATGCATCCCCAGTAGTGTGGTCTGCTACAGAGGCACTCATGCACTTTAGGTCACAGTGCAGCTTTTGGTACGAGCACGTTAGTTGGGAAGCAATGGGCAGGAGTTAACTCCATGGTTTATGTGGACATATGGCATCGGTTGTGGTGACGTTTCGAGCACCAAGTCCTCTTTGTCCAGCAACCACCCTTGGTCAGCCACACATTTTATACACTTTTGACATCATTTCCTTTACAATATTAACAACCTAATTATAATATACACCCTATCTTATAATGCGACTCTGTACACTTATTCAAAGTGTTATTAGTGCTCTACTCATTACATCCATAGACACAAGAGATATAGGTCCTTCAGGAAGTCTAAACGCCATAACAATAAACATCATAATCACTATATCCCCTTAATTGGTACAGTTTAATGTGGTTTACCGTCATCCAATACTCCTTCACATGTGCTCACGGCGTCCCGGATATATGCATACACAGTCCGGGCATGCCCAGTGCAAATGCGCACCTCTATGCATGCGCCGAATCTCCCCGCACCCATGGCAACCTCGTACGCGGCCCAGCGCCATCTTGCGCGTCCCGCGCATGCGCACTGCCGCTTCTCCGCCGTCGGCCATCTTGGTAGGGGCATTTTTATCTCAGTCCTGGCGTCCCGGTATTATTATTGTGGATAATGTGCAAAATACATTATAAAGTGTCTTAAGTGCTTCAGTGATTAGTAGGTCATTGCCTGATACAGGACTCCCTACTGCCACCCCTCCTTAGCCGCATGTCCACAAGGAGCAACACCTTTCATAAACCCTCACCCTTCCAGCACCATAATCTCATCCTCTCACAACAAGATATCTGTGTGCCATGTCCACCTGGGTTGGTGAGCCTGCCATCAGCCCTTAATGGGTGGCCAGGGATCCATGGGTTTTCGGTGGCCTCCCTATCCACAGGACACTGCTATCCCATAAGGGTCCATCAAATAGAATAAATATAATAATAATTACCTGATAAATAACAACTTAAATTGTGCGGTACTAGAGGAGGAGCACATCTGTGTCCCACCACTTCCGGATGGTGAGGGAGTGGTGGAGATACATTGATGATGTGTTCCTCCTCTGGAGGGGACGCTCAGATGAGTTGGAAACCTTTTTTGGATACTTGAATACAGTTAACACTACAATTAAATTTACTATGGTATCATCAGCAATGAAACTGCAGTTCTTAGATGTGATGGTGAGTTTGAGTGAGGGGAAGGTCAGTACGGGGCTACATGTTAAACCCACTGACAAAAATAAACTGTTACATTTTAAGAGCCATCGTCCGTTAAAATTAAAAAAAGGCAATACCAAGGGGCCAGACCACGAGAGTGAGGCGAATAGTGAGTATAGAGGAAGTCTGAGATTAGCTGCTGCAGAGCCAACTCGCGCATGCGCAATGCGCAGCGCGAAGTCCTATGATATGGATAAGACACGATTTGCGTCATACAGGCTATACCGCCCATGGAGGCGGGCGAGAGAGCTCACACTGCCTTAGCACGCCCATATGGGTGTGAATAATTGATCTGCAGATGGCGCTGAGAAGCCACAGGGAACGCCCTGTGTGACTTCTCAAGCACTGAGAAACCGCGGAAAGCAAGGTAATAAAAGCACTTTTAGATACTTTACAAATACTTTTTTTTTTTTTTTTTACACAAAGGGATGCCTACAATGCATTCCTGGAGGTGCAGGGACAGGTGTAAATGGTCTGGGGGCTGATTTTTAGGGTCAGGTTCCCTTTAAGCCCAAAACTAGGCTGGTCCTTAAGGCACCTCTCCAGTGCTTTTTGCAGTGCTGAATTGGTGCTTTAAATGTAAGTCCCCTGCCCCTTGTACTATACTCACCCTACAATGACTTCATCTATTTTTGGCACTGCTTTGGCCCCGCGTCGCCATCTTGTGCCCGTAATTTCTGGTTGGCTGGAAGACAGGGTTACGACTCCAGTGCTCAGTGCAACTTTATGACCGTCATAAGGAAGCCAGAACGATGCTTTCATAGAGATGTATTGAGTTGTGACCTCTGGCACGCTCCATGAAACAATAAAGCTGACGGCAGGTAACAAACCACCGAGGACCAACAGCAGTGATAATGGAAAAAGGTGAAGATGGCGGCAGGTGAGTGAAAGACATGGGGCAGTCGACTTGCGTTTAAAGTGCCACTCTAACGGTGAAATAAAAAAATTGTGGAATGGTGCTTTAAAGATCAATAATACAATTATCAGTTCAATAAAAGATACTATACTTAGGTTTTAAGTGGACTATGCAGGCTTACTCTCCTACATCAAACAGGAAAAAGAGGGGCTACCGGGCACTACGGACCGCACCTTTTGCATAGGTTACACTGATTTTGGTGTTGCTCAGCCACATTTAGACCTACTTTTCTACATCATCTAAAGTTGGTGTGGAGAAAAAACAATACATGGTGGGCAAAGTGTCAACCAGCCAAAACCCTGCGATGTCACATAAACTGGCCCTCTTTTGCCTTGACATCTCCTTAATAAATGGGTTACTTTTACTGTCAGCAAAAAACTACTTGACTATGAAGTATATGTTGTCTTTTTTTTACAACCTATTTAAGTTTTTGTTAAAAAATCAACATGAAAATGCATTTCTTGCTCTTCTTTTTCCTTATTTCTTTAGGTGTTGCAGTGTTTGCATGGAAAGGAGAGTCAGAAGATGATTTCTGGTGGTGCATTGATCGCTCCGTGAATGGTGATAGTTGGCAGCCAAACATGGTACGTATGACGTTCCATCATTCCTGTACAGTTCACTATAGATTGGTTTGTATGACACAAGCAGATTTATAAGACCTCAGATCACTACAAGCTTCCTTTTTTTTCTTAGATCCTGGATGATGGCGGAGATTTAACTCATTGGGTCTACAAGAAATACCCAAATGTTTATAAAAAGATCCGTGGTGTTGTGGAGGAGAGTGTGACTGGAGTGCACCGGTACGTTTATTACTTTCCTGACATTTCGTAATAAGGTTTGTAGTTTCTGATATTATCCAGAGACTGATGAGGACATGCAGGCAGAAAAGAGAACAGGATTTGCCAAGGAACTATACAAACATTACTTATTGGTATTGAGATTCTTAACCACTTCTCTAATAATTGAGTACGTTTTCATGCAATCTTCCACTAGTACAGCTGAAGACCCACTGCCAAAAACCAGCAACCCCGCAGTCAATCCACATGATATTTTACACAAACTGCAATTTATGCCAATGTGTATATATACCCGATATAATTGCCTGCATATACCTGGATGTCCTTGTGTATTATCGTGGCTGTCCACTTCTTGGGAAATCCCTTCTATACTATTACTACTTTGTGTAAAATAAAATAACATCTCTACCCCACCAGCGGCATTCCATTGATGTCGGTGTGCTGGGTATCCAAGGATTTGTTAATGTTATTCCACATGAGCACTGCAGCCAATTAGCTGCAGCTAATGAGCTTCAATTCTCACATTCCTTTGGATGTCCAAGGATCTTCTATAAGTTTTTGTCATGTAAACCAGTACAGTTAGGCAGCGGGTAGTCCAAGTGCCAATATGCATGCTGTCTGCAAACTTTTCTTAACAAAAATATAATGATTATTTTGCACATAAACGTCACAAAATAAATGGAAATGCCTCTAGCTCCCCCCCTTCCATAGAATATCATCTGATTCGGCCTCTAGCTCCTCCCCCTCAATAGAATGTTGTCTGGTTCTGCCTCTAGCTCCTCCTCCTCCATAGAATGATGTCTCGTTCTGCTTCTGTCTCCTCCTTCATAGAATGTATTCTGGTTCTGCCTCTAGCTCCTCCCCCTCCATAGAATGTCTGGTTCTGACTCTAGCTCCTTCCTCTCCATGGAATGTTGTCTGGTAGTTCTGTCTCTAGTTCCTCCCCCTCCATAGAATGTTGTCTGGTTCTGACTCTAGCTCCTCCCTCTCCATGGAATGTTGTCTGGTAGTTCTGCCTCTAGTTCCTCCCCCTCCATAGAATGTTGTCTGCTTCTGACTCTAGCTCCTCCCTCTCCATGGAATGTTGTCTGGTAGTTCTGCCTCTAGCTCCTCCCCCTCCATAGAATGTTGTCTGATTCTGACTCTAGCTCCTCCCTCTCCATGGAATGTTGTCTGGTAGTTCTGTCTCTAGTTCCTCCCCCTCCATAGAATGTTGTCTGGTTCTGACTCTAGCTCCTCCCTCTCCATGGAATGTTGTCTGGTAGTTCTGCCTCTAGCTCCTCCTCCTCCTCCATAGAATGATGTCTCGTTCTGCTTCTATCTCCTCCTTCATAGAATGTATTCTGGTTCTGCCTATAGACCCTCCTCCTTCATAGAATGTATTCTGGTTCTGCCTCTAGTTCCTCCCCCTCCATAAAATGTTGTCTTGTTCTGACTCTAGCCCCTCCCTCTCCATGGAATGTTGTCTGGTAGTTCTGCCTCTAGTTCCTCCCCCTCCATAGAATGCTATCTAGTTCTGCCTCTAGTTCTGCCTCTATCTCCTTCATAGAATGTTGTCTAGTTCTGACTCTAGCTCCTTCCCCACCATAGAATGTTGTCTGGTGGTTCTGCCTCTAGCTTCTCCTCCTCCATAGAATGTTGTCTGGTTTTACCTCTAGATCCTCCCCCACCATAGAATGTTGTCTGCTACAGCCTCTAGATCCTCTCTCTTCATATAATATATGGAGGCCTATGTGGAGTGCTTTATAGTATATGTGCAGTGCTTTATAGTATATGTGGAGTGCTTCATAGTATACTACCTGTAGAGCCTGGCGATGTCCGGGCGTAACGCCGATATATGATTGTAATTCTCATATGGTAATATTGCCATATATGCCAATATTGCCAGTATATGGCTCTGTAT
This sequence comes from Allobates femoralis, assembly GCA_033576535.1. NCBI lineage: Eukaryota > Metazoa > Chordata > Amphibia > Anura > Aromobatidae > Allobates > Allobates femoralis. The sequence goes on along the minus strand of JARQOC010000002.1, from coordinate 246,421,739 downwards.
GTCTGTGTGTATGTATCATAGCCTTGCCCCTCCCAATAGCTCCACCACTCCATATAGTCCTGAGGGTGGGGCTATGTGGAGGAAGTGGGGATGCAGGCTGTGGAGTGGGCATGGCTATCTGAGGTGGCTGAACATTTAATATTCCTGTCCAGCTAAAACAGGTTTGTTGCAGTGTTTCAGAGAAAAACATACTTTTAATAGAGACTGAGGACCAAGCTAAACTGAAGACTAGTTGGACAGGTGGGTTCCCAGCAGCTTCTCACTGCCCTGGATTGACAGATCTCTGCATACGTGCTCATATAGAGAAAAAGGGGGATGAAACAAGCTCACATAGTGAGGGGTACAGATGAGATGGGGGTCATGGAGCTGCTCAATCGGAAAAGGTTGTTATTGTAACAACTACAATAACAACCCATGAATATTACGGCTGCCGTAGACCCATCGGCAGGTACACTCTCTTTTACACATTGATTAGTAGAAAAGGGAGATTGATGCTTTCAAAGTAAACCGTGCTGCTGTATATAGGAAGCAGATCCAGAGAGGAATAGTCATTTCATAGTTTATTGTTCCCTGCATTTTGTGCTCGCACCAAACCCATTTTTAAAAACAAAGTGTTATGTAGTTTACTGTTGGTAAAGGGCTTCCTTTCTACCTGTGTGTACAGTGTTGGCCAAAAGTATTGACACCCCTGCAATTCTGTCAGATAATAATCAGTTTCTTCCTGAAAATGATTGCAATCTCAAATTCTTTGGTATTATTATCTTCATTTAATTTGTCTTCAATGAAAAAACACAAAAGAAAATGAAGCAAAAAGCAAAACATTGATCATTTCTCACAAAACTTCAAGAATGGGCCAGACAAAAGTATTGGCACCCTCAGCCTAATACTTGGTTTCACAACCTTTAGCCAAAATAACTGCGATCAACCGCTTTCGGTAACCATCAATGAGTTTCTTACAATGCTCTGCTGGAATTTTACACCATTCTTCTTTGGCAAACTGCTCCAAGTCCCTGATAATTGAAGGGTCCCTTCTCCAAACTGCCATTTTTAGATCTCTCCACAGGTGTTCTATGGGATTCAGGTGTGGACTCATTGCTGGCCACCTTAGAAGTCTCCAGTGCTTTCTCTCAAACCATTTTCTAGTGCTTTTTGAAGTGTGTTTTGGGTCATTGTCCTGCTGGAAGACCCATGACCTCTGAGGGAGACCCAACTTTCTCACACTGGGCCCTGCATTATGCTGCAAAATTTGTTGGTAGTCTTCAGACGTCATAATGGCATGCACACGGTCAAGCAGTCTAGTGCCAGAGGCAGCAAAGCAACCCCAAAACATCAGGGAACCTCCGCCATGTTTGACTGTAGGGACCGTGTTCTTTTCTTTGAATGCCTCTTTTTTTCTCCTGTAAACTCTATGTTGATGCCTTTGCCCAAAAAGAGAGAACATTCTTCCAAAATGTTTTAGGCTTTCTCAGGTAAGTTTTGGCAAACTCCAGCCTGGCTTTTTTATGTCTCGGGGTAAGAAGTGGGGTCTTCCTGGGTCTCCTACCATACAGTCTCTTTTCATTCAGACGCCGACGGATAGTACGGGTTGACACTGTTGTACCCTCGGACTGCAGGGCAGCTTGAACTTGTTTGGATGTTAGTCGAGATTCTTTATCCACCATCCGCACAATCTTATGTTGAAATCTCTTGTCAATTTTTCGTTTCCGTTGACTTCTAGGGAGATTAGCCACAGTGCCATGGGCTTTAAACTTCTTGATGACACTGCGCACGGTAGACACAGGAACATTCAGGTCTTTAGAGATGGACTTTTAGCCTTGAGATTGTTCATGCTTCCTCACAATTTGGTTTCTCAAGTCCTCAGACAGTTCTTTGGTCTTTTTTCTTTTCTCCATGCTCAATGGGGTGCACACAAGGACACAGGACAGAGGTTGAGTAAACTTTAATCCATGTCAACTGGCTGCAAGTGTGATTTAGTTATTGCCAACACCTGTTAGGTGCCACAGGTAAGTTACAGGTGTTGTTAATTACACAAATTGGAGAAGCATCACATGATTTTTGTAACAGTGTCAATACTTTTGTCCACCCCCTTTTTTTTGTTTGATGTGGAATTATATACAGTTTGGCTTTAGGACAATTCTTTTTGTGTTTTTTCATTGAAGACAAATTAAATGAAGATAATAATATCAAAGAATTTGTGATTGCAATCATTTTCAGGAAGAAACTGAGTATTATCTGACAGAATTGCAGGGGTGTCAATACTTTTGGCCAACACTGTATAGTCCTGGTGCAATTGTCAGTCACCACTCAGTACCTCTTTTCTTGTGCAATGGTATTTATGATATATTTGTATAATATGTGTATCTCTTAAATAAAGTGCACAAGACAATTTTCTATATCTTAGCAGTATTTTACAATATACTGTGTTTCTTTCTACAGCCTGTACCAGCTATCTAAGGCTGGTAAGCTTTGTATTCCTGCCATGAATGTGAACGATTCTGTCACTAAACAGAAATTTGACAATTTATACTGTTGTCGAGAGTCAATCCTGGACGGGTAAGACATTTGTGATAGTACCTGCTGTTAATCACAGCCACTTTCAAGTAGTGCCATAATATGCAACTAAAGAAAATATAACTGCTTGTTAAAGATTGTGCCTGTTTGATCCTTGAAGGACATGACTCTACGTAGTGTTCCCATTTATAGAAGGACCTAGAATACCCCAGAAGTGGATGTTTTAGCCGTGGCCACTTCTGTGCTTGTGCTGCTTCCTTTTTATTTAGGCCTTGGAGACGATTCATCAAGGCTGGCTTATTGCATGGTCACAGTATACCAGACTTGATGAAGTAGAAGAATCACCGAATTCAATGCTGAGGAAGAAGTTTTATTATACCGTATTTTAAAACGTGTTGACTAACCGCATTCTTGCATTTTGGTCTCTGGAATTTCCTTTAATATCAAAGAATCCTCACCGTGAGCGGTGCGAGCGATTTGAGGGATTTACAAATCTGCAGCCTCATAGAGTGATACATAGAGTGACTGCAGACTTGTGATTTTTAGACCATACAACCCCCTTAACACTCTGATCAGACTATGAAGCCCACTGCCATGTCACAGCGAACCTTTCACTGGGTCCCTAGTCTTAAAGGTGTGGCACCATGCGCCAACCACCACCAGTGCACTAACAGTCTTACCCTTTGTGTTTTTAATTAGCAGGAGACTGCATAAGGATTTCCGCCTATTTTTTGCTCTCAGCTAACAGTTTGAGACTCATGGCAGATGAGTCTTCTCCTGTTCCTTTCAACTTGTGTTGGTGCTGTGTGGCGCTTATTGCTGCTGTGATTCTGTGCCTGTGGGTTGGAGTGACCTGGAGCCATGGGGGCTTTGCTTGCAGCATGGGTGCTGTAGGGCACCGGGTCGCTTCCCCTGCTAGTGTACTATGGCAGTGGTTGGGGATGGTGCGAAACCTTTAAATGTCAGGGACCAACTGAGAAGTTACATTAATGTGGCAAGTGGGCTTCAAACAGTCCAAATGTGTTGGCTAAGAACCTCACGTTCAGTCTACTAATTTTTCGCACTACAGCATTAGATCAATATATGTTTATTAGATGTATGTCCATGTCTTTCTCTACAGTTATAACATTTACATTTTGTTACCCTTTACATTGGAGATTGGCATCAGCTTTTTTATTATTTTATTTTTCATTTATTTGTTATTCAGTTATTTGTTACATTATGCCCCCCCAAAAGGTCAGAGCCTGGAAATTTATATAGTGTTTTTTTTATGTGATTTCACCTGTAACTGGGGCTGGTATATTGGCCCCAGTTACAGTTGAAGATGTCTGCATAGCAGAACTGACACTGCAACTTCTGTCCTCACTATACCCAGCAATCATATGATCACTGGGTCTGGAGGAGGAAGCACTGTCAGCACTACCTTTTACTGTATATACAGTGCTTGGTGTCCTAGTTTTGTTTACAGTGATCAGGAAGGCAGAGACCATTACAAACCCACTCTGCATTTCCTATGGGATGTCTGTATATGTCTGACAGCCATAGTCTGGCTCCTGTAGCTGCACAATCTCATGCAGCTGCTATACAAGGTTTAGAACTTTACAAATGTAATGTAGAATGTGAAAGTAGCTGAGAGAAGGGAAAATAGTATACAAACAGCACCAAATTATGATTAAAAAAGAGTTTATTCATTGTCCAAAAATAGTGAAACATAAAAAATTGTGTATTTATGTGGGACAGAGCATGTTCTGATATTTTATAGAGAAATGATGTTGATATTTTGTATCAAAAGTTCTTTGAGGGTCATATGTCAATCATATTGGTATTGCTTATTTATATCTTCCTTTGTTCACCTTAACTCAATAATTTAAAGGGTCAAAGGACTAGAGGGTTTGGCACTATAGGAAAATGTTAGGCTACCGCCTTCTGTACATACACAAACACTACATGTATCAGTACAGCACGCTAGATGTGCATTTGTATAGGTTTCACTTCTATTATAGTTCTTTTCATTTATTTCTCTTTTTCATCTCTTCAGACTAAAAAGAAGCACAGATGTTATGTTTGGTGGAAAGCAGGTTATTGTATGTGGGTATGGAGAGGTGAGTAATGTATAACATATACACTATGGGCAGTACATGCTAAGGACTGCAGTCTGGCTCCATATTATACTCACTGATTGGCGTGAGAAACAAGAAGCAATACATCTAGAAGAAAATTGTAGGTTAACCCCTTCACCCCCCGGCGATTTCCCAGTTTTCATTTTTCCCTCTCTTTTCTTCCAAGAGCCATAACACTTTTATTTTTCCGTCAATGTAGATAGGGCTATGTGAGGGCTTAATTTTTGCATCTTGAGCTGACGTTTCTAATGATACCATTTTTACGCTGTTTTTTGATCGCCTGTTATTGCATTTAATGCAACATTGCAGCGACCAAAAAAAAACCTTCATTTTGGTGTTTTAACGTTTTTTTTCCATTGCGTGGTTTACAGGTCTGATTAATTGATTTTTTATTTTGATAGATTGGGAATTTCTGCACTCAACAATACTAAATGTGTGTGTTTTTTAATTTTTGTAATAGTTTTATTTTCAATGGCACAAAAGGGGGGGGGTGTCTGAACTTTTATAGGATTTTTTCATACTTTTAAAAACTTAATTTTTTTTTCATTATTTTACACTGCCCACTAGAGGGCCTCAGTGCTGCACACTACGAGCGTTTACCTTGTCTTCAGATAGGCTACAGAACATCTGAAGATAGGGGAAATAATCACTTACTGTTGGTGACCCCACTGGGACATCACAAGCAGCAAATGCATCAGGACAGCTTCATCCCCAGGACCCCAGGCTGCTCAGGTAAAAGGATGCAGGGCCCATGATTGCTTCATGGGACCTGTGATTCCGGCGGGGAATGACGTGATCCTCACTGGGTGCTTTGGGTCACTGACAGCGTGATCAAAGGTTTAACAGCGCCGATCGGAGCGCTGATCTGATCAGCGCTGTTAGATACACATCTCAGCTGATGACATCAACTGAGATGTGGGGAGGGGAGAATGCGCGCTCACAGCGTTAGCTCACATCAAAGGGATGGGGGCAGCCTATGACGTACGTCATAGGTCATGAAGGGGTTAAATTGCACCATTCACTGAATGTACTAAAAAAAATAACCAATCCATAATTGTGTTTTGGGTTTACTTTTACAGCGTTCTGTGTAATAAATATGACCTGACAACGTGATTCTCCAGGTCACTATAATTTTTATACTTTAGTATGTAGCATAAGCCGTAACTTTCTTCCATCATTAAAGCTACTTGAGGCCTGTCTTTTGCATAGTGAACTGTAAGGGCTTTTTGAAACCAGTTTAGTACATATTGCGTTGTCATCACTTTTGATTGCATTTTTTGGGGGGTAGCAGTGATCAAAACATTGCAATTCTAGAGCTTTGATTTATTGTTTTATTTTTTACAATGTTTACAATATGGGTAACTAATTTTATATTTTCATAGATTAGATCTTTCTAGAAGTCACAATTAGTGATGGGTGAACCCGAACTGTAAAGTTCGGGGTCCGTACTGAACACCTCTGAGAAGTCCGTGTTACTGTTCGGGTTCGGCTGGAGGGCTGTAAAAATAAACAAACCGTGATTAAAAATCAATGTGATTACTCACCAGGGTCCGCATGCTTGTACTTCTCTGGCGGCTCATTAGTTTCCTGGTTATTCAAAGCATGGTAGATGCTAGAATGTATGGGCTGATTCCAGGTCACTGCACTTACTCCAACAGCCAATCACACACACCCACTCTCTGTGACAGCATTTGTGATTACAAGAAAAAAGAGGGGGGGGACAAGAGGCGCAATAGTGCCCTTATCACTAGACACTGATGGGTGTAATGGTGAGTAATTAAATCTGCTCACCTGGTCCAGTTGTGAGACCCACAACTGGTTTGAAGGCTTATTGGTAATGTCCTGATGGCTGCTGCTGGACTCCCACCGGCCACACTCACGTGTAGGTTGTAACAATGCTTAGGCATCCCTAAGCATTGTTACTCGTATTTATTGGAGTGAGTGATCCTGGCAGCGCGGAGTACAGCATTTGTGATTGGCTGCCTCAGCACAGGTAAAGCAGACAGCTGCGGGTTATTACCCAGAGCTGCCTGACTTTACCTTTGCTGGCAATCAAAATACAGGGGAGGCTATTAATTTTTCTAATTATTAAATAAATAATTGTTTTAGCTTTTCCTATTTTTGATTGCCAGCCAAGGTAAAACCCAGGCAGTTGTGGTATTCTCAGTGGTATTCTCAGTGGTATTCTCAGTGTGGTGATAGTTTTCTTTGTGCGAAAAGGCTTCCGTCTTGCCACTCTTCCCCACAGACCAGACTTGTGAATAATACAGGCAATTGTAGTCATGTGCAGTACACTCCCAGTACTTGCCATAAATTCCTGCAGCTCCTTTAATGTTGTTGTAGACTTTTTGGCAGCCTTGCAGATTTCTAAATTGTCTTTTCATCAGTTTTTAAGGGACGTCCAGTTCTAGTTTTGTTTTTTTTTTAATCAGATATATTTTATTAATGAAAAAGCACAAATTATTCATACAAAACATATACATTTTCTATATATATCAGGTCCCTGTCGCAAACTCTTCCCCCCCCCCGGCCACCCTCCCTCCCTTCCTTTTTTTGAATCAGAAAAATATTATTCATATGTAAGGAAATTAATAACATACAACTGTAAAACCGCAATTGTCCATTTTTGATATTATAAAGAAATCCCTTTCCCTCACCACCCACCCCCCTTTACAGAGAGCAACATTTCTTATTTCTGAGCAATATATGTAAGATATGATCAATAATTACCCTAAACATCTGATGACCCTTTACACACCATTAGTCATGTCTCTGCCGGAACATCCTTTCCAATCTCAGCCCTCACACCTTCCACGAAGCCCACAAGTTATCACATAATTTAGTATTTTTACGTTTATGGTAGATTTTTTCCTCCATCCGCACCACATAGTCTACTTGACGTATATATTCCTGTTTAGTAGGAGGCTCCATTCGTACCCAATATCTAGCTATGACTTTTCTAGCAGCATACAAGAGTCTGGCAACTGCTAGTTTCGCAAAATCAGTGCCCACCACCTCTTCCACATATCCCAACAAGCAGACCACCGGGTCTCTAGGGATTACACAATGATAGCGATTCCCAATGAGGGCAGCCACCTCACACCAGAAACCCAAAATATGCGGACACCCCCACATGACGTGTAGGATACCAGTGGCTTCAGCTCCGCATCTCGTACATTCTGAGGTCTCCCGCACCCCTATTTTATACAAAAATTCAGGTGATCTGTATGCCCTATGTACAAGAAATAGACGTCCAGTTCTAGTTAATGTCATTGTTGTGCCAAATTTAAACCATTTCTTGATGACAGTCTGCACAATGTTCCATGATATATCTAATTTCTTGGCAATGTTTTTGTATCCCTCTCCTGACTGATAACTTTCAGCCATGAGATCCCTTTGCTGTGTTGTAAACTGTTTTATGGTCCATGGCTTTTACTGTAAAATGCAGTTGTGAAAATGTCAGGAAAATCTGAGTAGATCAACTAAATTTCATATGACATTAATCAGAATCACTGTACACGATGGCAGCTGTGTGCTGACTACTATTTAAAATCTGAGCTTAAATGTGAGTCACTAACTCTGAACACAACCACATCCCCAATTATAAGACTGCATTTACACTTTTGCAACCATTTTATTTTTTTATATTTTTAGTTCCTCCCTCCAAAATGTTTTCAGTGTTTTTCAGTTTCAAACTCATCTGTGGCAAGTAACAGGTATGGGAAATATGGAAATCACACCTGAAACCGGATAAAAAGGGGAGAAGTTGACTCAATCTTTTACATTGTGTGTACTACACTAAGCACAGAGAATACAAAGAGAAGTGAACTGTCTGAAAACTTGAGATCCAAAATTGTTAAAAAACAAGTAGCTAAATTTCAATTGAGAAGTGTAAGGCTAAATGCCCATGATCGATGCTGCTTCCTGGATGCAGCGTCTCTTCACCTGCAGAGACCTTCGTGTTCTCTGCGGGAGAATGCAGTGTCCTTCCCCCATCAAGATTCTGGGTACCACCGATTTGCATTCTTCTCCCACTGAGAACTGTAGCGCCTCCGTAAGAATAAATGAACATGCTGTGGCATGGGAAGCCACGCCGCATGTCAGTTCTACGTTGCGGAGAAAAGAAGTACAGTGGGTATTTGATCTCTATAAATCGTATCCACTGTGCTGGAAATGTACAACTCAGCGTTTTGGATGCAGTGAAAACACGCTGCATCCAAAACTCCTAATCGTGATTGTAGGCACCCCACCTAAGAAGCTTCTTGATGGTTACAAGCGATTGAAGTGATTTATTTCAAAAGGTGTTCAACCAAATATTAAATTAAGGGTGCCAACAATTTTTTGTCATTTCCATTTTTGGGCTTTTGTGTGAGATTATGTCCAATTTGACTTTTTTTTGCTTTTTTGTATGTATGTGTTGTTCCAATACACAAAGAAAATAAATGTGTATGACAAAACGTGTAATTGCAATACTATTTTGGGAGAAATACTTCATTTCTTTCAACAATTTGAAAGGTGTGAACAATTTTGGCTATCTCTGTATCGTCCTTGCCTGCTTAGGACTATATTGTTGTTAAACAGTGAGTGAGTAGCAGTTTTGGTTCTTGGGTTTATCAGCTCTGTATAGAAATCACTCATTACCCTACCATATGCGTAACTGGGAATTCAACCCTGTGTCTTGGAGTTCTGCAGGTTTATATAGGCCAAATCCTTCTAAAGTTATTGCAACTCCAAACAACACTGAACAAATTACATCTAGTGGTCAGGAATTCTAGAACCTGAGCATTAACTGTCTGCCAAATAGACAACATGTCCACACATTCATCTGTGCTTTTTACTTATCTTTCCTGTACAGGTTGGCAAAGGATGTTGTGCAGCTCTAAAGGCTCTGGGTGCCATTGTGCATGTCACAGAGATTGACCCCATCTGTGCTCTGCAAGCTTGGTAAGAGGCGGTGGGCACTCATAACATTACTAGCTGGAAACTGGTTTAATTTTAACACAATTCATCTACAGTACATCACTTGTAAGTTAACTTATCTAGTTGCTCTAAGCTGGGTTTCATTAATCTTTCTTTGAAAATACCATTTTGAAGGTTGACACTGATGTAAATGACAAGGGTATAAAAGTTGTCCATGGTACCATTTCTCTTTCCCAAGGGTATAAACCAGTGGCTCACAATCTTTTTTGGTTCAAAGGCCACATGTCAAATTGAAGCAACTCAAAGGGTTGAAATAAAGCATGGTTATTATGAGTATTCTCTCTTGAAATAATTATGCCATGTTAAAAATACAGTGTATCCCTTAAATATCTGATCTGTATAAGTTCCTTCAATAGGACTCCCACTTTTCAGGAGTATAGAAGTCCACCATTCGCATTCCACAAAGGAAAAGACCAAATATTCATCTTACTCCATTGACATTCTGAAAGACCCTGAAACAGTCCAGTGCTTCCCTTCTCCAATAAATTACAATGTGTATAGCAGGGGAAACGCCTAGATAGCCACACAGAGCACCATTAATAATTACTCATGCCTGTGGTGCTACCAACACTATTTTCCTAACTGGGAAATACATGCGAGTAGCCATCAGAACATGTCTGTGACCAGGTGGTTGAAGACCACACGGAAGGGCAACATGGGGCACAGGATGGTGAAATCATTGTGTGATGGCGATCTTTTAAGACATTGTAACTTCATTCCAGTTCTGAAGTACTTCCAACAGGTCATGTTTTGAATTCCAGTTGTAGGCAACAGTATTGGCACTGTGTGATCTCTCTTCTGCAATAAAGTGTTTAGTGAAACGGCTTGGATATATATAAACTCATAAATTGAATACAAAAGTTTTATTGACAAGTTAATTTAAAGAATACAAAATTGAAGACACTGTTAGGATACAATGGGACCTTTTGTTTAGATTGAAACAAAGAACAAAATCAGACGGTTGCATGATTAACTAGAATTTAAAGACTTTCCCCGCCTTGTCACTGTGCCCTTGACCTTAAAGAGGTCAGTCACTTTTACATGTAAGTGCAGCAAACTGTCCTGCACTTCGGTCCAGCCTATGGCTCTTGAAGGATTATGTGACCAGAGTAGAGCACCTCACATGGAATAGATGCTTTTTTTGTTTCAGGACACTGATGGACTCGTCTAGTTACATGCTCCTCCATCTGCAGCAATTTTTGGACAGAAGTGCTGGTCAGCTAGTGAAGAAATCTGCACCAAGTGTCCAACCACTTTTAATAAGACTATAAATGTTGGTTTTGATCTTTAAAAAAGCCAGTTTTATTCTCTGTTCCTTGTTTACAATGGCAAAAACAAGATCGCTGCCTGAGCAGACCAGAAATGCTATGATCATCTAGCACAAGCAGTCTACAAGACTATCTCCAAAGATCTTGGCATTCGAGCTTAAACCATTCAAACTCTTATTAAGAACTTTGCTGCCCATGGAAAAGTCAAGAGCCTTCCAGGACATGGCAGAAAGATGAAATTTGATGAGAGAACCCCATGGAAGGAAGCTGGTTTGAAATGACCGTGAAACCAAATGTAACCTCTAAAGAATTTAAGATTGAGCTGCTGAAGAATCTGAAGTGATGGTGTCAACCTGTACAATAAGCAACACACTGAAATATCTATGAATTTATGGCCAGAGGCCCATGAGGTCCCCAGTGCTTAAAAAAAATTAAAAGAGCCACTGATGTATATCAAAATTTGTATAGACAACCCACAATCTTTCTAGGATAATGTTCCTAGAGAGATGATGAAATAAAGCCTATAGAGAAGAATGCCCCCAATATATAGTGAAACGTGCTGCAGGATCCATAGTCTTCTGTGTTTTTTTTTGCACCCTATGGGACGTGAAGCTTTGAATATGTTATAAGAACAATGAAGTCATAGGATTATCGTAGCATTTGAGATTTGAAGGGAATCTTTCAGGTGATTTTCTAGTACAATATTAATGCTATCCTGAAATAAGGCTTGGGCAGCCCTTTCAGAATCAGTAACCTTTATTACTGTATCTTCTCCAGTTGTCTTGCTGTAAGCCCTGGAAAATTTCGTGTCGCAGGCTGGCTAGTCGAATGTATGTAAATCCAAACTCCCTGCTCCCAACACTCGTAATCCTGCCTATTTCTCCGCACCAGCGATAGAAAAATCTTCACCGTCATTTACAATCACTGCTGAGAGGTGGGGGGATTATGTGTGTTGGGAGCAGTGCATATTCAGTTGAGATTTACATATGCTTGAAGCTTAGCCAGTGTGTGACACTGAATTCTTCAGGGCTTATAGCAAGGCAACCATAAAGGCTGCAGCAATAAAAGCTATTGATCCTGAAAGAGGTGCCCAAGCCCTTTTTTGGTATGCCATTAGTGTTGTAATAGAAAATCACCTGACAGATTGTCTTTAAATGTGCTCTGGTTTACATTGGACAGCAATGAGTCCTGATCTGAATCCATTTGAACATATTTGGAGGAAGCTAAATTCTGCAAACATTGAGGAAGACTGCAGTGGAAGAAGCTACCAGAATGCAGGTGCAAATAGATCACAGAAGGCTACAAAAATGTTCGGAGGCATTGTGCAAACAAGTATTAGGAAAAGGATCTTCTAATTGTGTCCATATCTTATGCTATATACCTTATTATTTTTTATTTTAAATGTAAACCGTTCCTAGTTTCATAATAGCTGTATGTATGCTGACACTATTACATCCTATATATTTTTATTTACCTTGTATGTCAATTGTTAAGCAATAAGGTAGTGTCCAAATATAGATCTTCAAGATGCTACTCAATCCATAATTTTGAGGAGCAAAAATTGCACGTCTAAGATTAAATCCATTTTGATACTTCAGTCTTTATGTTGAAATTCCTGTGAGTTGAAAAGAAATCAAAACATTGTACTACACATAGCACTTACAGGGGATCTTTACTGACAATCCTTCCTTATTAGAAGAATAAGCTAATCACAAAGTGCCCCTCGCTGAGACCCCCACTTCACAATCCGTCAGTAGACGCCCAATTCATCAATATAGTCTTCATGAAGGCATGTGTAGGAGTCAGACTTTCCCGATTCATTAAGTGGTGCACGCCTCCCCGTGAAAAGCTAAAAGTCATAAAAATATGGGGCAGCTTGAGTTGCTCAAAAATATTGCAATTTATCAAAGTGTTTTGTGCTAGAAATCTGGTGAAAGTGGGTATAGAAAGGGTTAACCAATGTGCTGCCGTGTGTAGAAAGAAGCTCCTAGAGCTAGATATACTAATAACTCATTAACTGACAAGTTATTACTATATCTAACTCTGGGAGCTTATTTCTACAGCAGCTGAGGATTTTTGCATTCACATGCTTTTATACTAGTTGTGGCTCATCATAACTTCCCAAGGTAAGCAAAGTCTTTGTGACTCTGTTCCCCTATAATACTCAGGTAATATTCTATGGTGTGCCTTTGTGTCATTCTATTTTTTCAGCTTAGAAATTTGGTGAAAACAATTTGATGAATCAGGACTTAAAGTGTAACCGCCAATAACATCTTTATTTAATAATATTGTAGAGCAAGTGATTACAGTGGGTACGGAAAGTATTCAGACCCCTTTACATTTTTCACTGTTTAATTGCAGCCATTTGGTAAATTCAAAAAAGTTCAAAAAAATTCTCATTAATATACACTCTGCACCCCATCTTGACTGAAAAAACAGAAATGTAGATACACTACTGTTCAAATGTTTGGGGTCACCAGACAATTTTGTGTTTTTCTCATTTATCAAATGAGTTGCAAAATGAAGAGAAAATATAGTCCAGACATTGACAAGGTTAGAAGTAATGATTTTTATTTGAAATAATAATTTTCTCCTTCAAACTTTGCTTTCGTCAAAGAATGCTCCCTTTGCAGTAATTAAAGTATTACAGAGCTTTGGCGTGTACTATTTAATGAAGCTGCCAGATGAGAAGCTGTGAGGCGTCGATTTCTCAAACTAGAGACTCAAATGTACTTGTCTTGTTGCTCAGTTGTGTAGCGGGCCTCCCACTTCTCTTTCTACTCTGGTTACAGTCTGTTTGTGCTCTCATCTGAAGGGAGTAGTATACATCATTGTAGGAAATCTTCAGTTTCTTGGCAATTTCTCTCATGGAATAGCCTTCATTTCTAAGAACAAGAACAGACTGTCGAGTTTCGCGTGAAAGTTCTCTTTTCTTTTTCGCTCCATAGGGAGACCCAGACATTGGGTGTGTGTCCTCCGGATGCGGAAGCTATACAAAGTATTACACTTAATAAAAAGTGTAACTCCTCCCCTACTGCCTATACACCCCCTCTAGGAGAAATCCCATCAGTTCTTAGCTTTGTGTGGAAGGAGGCACACACTGCACTCATGCATTCTCACTTAGTCTTTCTCACTCTCTCTGAGAGTATCGGATGGAAGAAAAGAGGATCCATTGGATCCCCAGCATGTCTCCTTCCTCACCCTCGGGCAGAGGCGGTTGAGGTACCCATGGGGTACAACGGGCTGGTACCCTCATGCTGCTTTCCTTCTCCATCCCTTTGGGGCTCTGGAGAAGTGGGATCTTCAAGGGCTTCCATATCAGCTGGAGCTCAGACTCCATCCACAGTCCTTATGGGAATCGTCTGGCCGGAGTTGTGGACCCCCAGGGATCAGCCCCTGCACCTATTAAGGTACTCTGGGGCTTGTGCTGCTGTGCAGCCCGGTCTGGCCACATGGGGGGATCATTGGGGCTCCCCTGGGTCTTTGGGGTCCAGTACCTGTAGCGCCGCAGGGTTTGCGGTGTTTCCGGGAGGCACCGCGCTCTCCCGCTCCCGGGTGCCGGCCGGCCGCAGAAATTTAGTCCCCGGCTTCATTGCAGCCTAGTTTTTCGGCCTGGAGCCCGGGCTCTACAGGGGGCGGGTTCGGCTGCCTCTGTGGGCGGGCTTGGAGCCTCGGCCGCTCCCAGCCTTCGGGTGGTCTCCGCCTCTGTGGGTGGTTTTAGTGCCCCGGCCGCTCCCATCTCTGTCATCCGGGTGGCCGCCCCCTCTGTCAGTCAGGGTCTGTCTGTGCCCTCCGGATTCCCGCGCCCTATCACCACGCCCCTTTGGCACGCCCCCTTATTCAGCTCCGGCGGCCATCTTTGCTTTGGGACTGAGACTGTTCTCAGCTTCTCTCCTTCTCCTGCGGCTGGTAGGAGGGCACGCTGCTTCTAAAAGGCACACAACCTCTCTGTCAGGCTGGTAAGTCACCCCAGGCTCTCTGGTGGTGTCTCCCCCTCCCTGGGGCCTACCTCTGGGTCTGTATTCCCTCATTGCTCTGCCTGCACTTCTCATGAGCCTGAGGTGGACCACAGGGCTCCCCCCAGCTCTGCTGCATCAGAGTCTTCCCCTAGCAAGGGAGACCAGGCTATGCCACCAGCTTGGACTGTAGCCTTTACAAAGTCCTTTTCAGACACTTCTGCAGGATTCTTTACAGGCCAGTCACCGGGAAGGTGCCCCCGGTCCCTCTGCCTCACGCCACAGGCACTACAGCGAGTCATCCCGTTCTAGGGGAATGGACTTTGGTGACATTACAGGTGTCTCAGACTTAGCTCCCTCTCCACGGCCCCATAAACGGCCACGCAGAGATAACTCTCCTGCTTCCTCTCATCACACGGAGTCTCATGCTGAGGGTTCCCAGATGGATGGGGAAGATAGGCAGGATTCCGGGAGGCCTTCGGAGGCCTCAGAGGAAGATTCCTTGCTGGATGACTTAGGTCCAGTACGGAATTAATGGAGGACACTATCTGCTCCCCCCCCCCCCCCCATGGCGGAGACTTCTCCCTCGGAGGAATTGTATCAGTTCCTTCCTCCGTCCAGGTCTCGGGGTTCATTCTTCGATCATTCCAATTTCCTATCCACTGTACAGACACCAAGGGCTTGCCCTGATAAACGCTTTTCCAGGAAACAGAAGGATACTCGGTATCTCTTCCTTCTGATGTAGTAAAGGGTTGGTCGCTTTCTCCTAAGGTGGACCCTCCAGTCTCTAGACTGTCGGCCAATACTCATGTCAGTCGCGGATGGCTCCTCTTTGAAGGATCCCACTGACCGTCAAATTGATCTTCTGCAGAAGTCCATCTACGAGGCCACGGGGGCCTCCTTTTCCCCAGTTTTCGCTGCGGTTTGGGCCCTGCAAGCAGTTTCCGCCTGCTTGGCGGAACTAAATGTTGTAGCTCAGGATATTCCCGAGGTGACTACCCTCATGTCTCAAGCCTCGGCATTCACCGACTACGCTAGGTCGGCGATCATGGAAGCCGCCAGTCGTACTTCTGTAGCTTCGGCTAACTCGCTCGCAGCCCGCAGCATGTTGTGGCTACGAGATTGGAAGGCTGACGCCACTTCCAAGAAGTTCCTCCAGGGACTCCCATTTGCGGGGAACAGGCTTTTCAGATCCTGCGCGGATGGAACAAGAGTCCCTCCTCTCTCGACCAGCACATCCCTCTGTCATCATCGACAAAGGAATCTCTTCTCTGGTGGCTGCTTCCCACGTCTCTGTCATGAGGCAGATGTTTTCTGCCCCCCTCTTGGTTGGTAGTGACCACGGACGCCAGCCTTCTGGGCTGGGGCGCCGTGTTTCTTCACCACAGAGTTCAGGGCTCATGGACGGAACAGGAGTCCTCCCTTCAGATCAACGTTCTGGAGATTCGGGCCATTTATTTGGCTCTTCTGGCTTCTCGGAGATTCCTGGCGGGGAATCAGATTCGGATACAATCCGACAACGCAACTGCGGTCGCTTACATAAACCACCAGGGAGGCATGTGCAGCTCTCAAGCCTTCGAGGAGGTCCAGCGTATCCTTTATTGGGTCGAGGATACCGACTTGCCCATCTCGGCGGTTTTCATTACCGGGGTGGACAATTGGGAGGCCGACTATCTCAGTCGGCAAGGCATGGACGAGGGCGAATGGGCTCTCCACCCAGACGTTTTTCAGCACATATGCGACAGATGGGGAACCCCGGACGTGGACCTGATGGCTTCCAGACTGAACCACAAGGTCCCGGTCTTCATGTCTCGCTCCCGAGACAGCATTGCCTATGTGTTTCCTCCATTTCCTATGCTGCCCAGGGTTCTGCGGAAACTCAGGTCAGAATGTCGTCAGGCTCTGATCATAGCCCCAGACTGGCCCAGGAGGGCCTGGTTTCCGGACCTGTTACGGCTCTCGGCGGGGGATCCGTGGAGACTCCCGTCATGGCCAGACCTCTTGTCTCAAGGTCCGTTCTTCCGCCACAATTCCTCGGCCCTCAGCCTGACTTTGTGATCAGGTATTTTGGACGAAGTACCTTAATGTCCGCGCTGCTGCCAGAGAGGAACATACACCAACGACACTGGGACGTCTGAGTACTGGTAGTAGAGGTTTATTTCCAACGCGTTTCGGAGCCACGTACCGAGCTCCTTCCTCAGGGAACATCCGATGTTCCCTGAGGAAGGAGCTCGGTACGTGGCTCCGAAACGCGTTGGAAATAAACCTCTACTACCAGTACTCAGACGTCCCAGTGTCGTTGGTGTATGTTCCTCTCTGGCAGCAGCGCGGACATTAAGGTACTTCGTCCAAAATACCTGATCACAGCACCGCACCTCGTGGAAGTACAGTCCCTGCAGCAGCTGCATTGTTCGAGCGATTACGCTGGTTGTGTGCTACACAACCTGACCAGGTGAGCAAATCTGATTTTTTCACATTTACCTGCCTATAAAGGATAAGACCCTATGTGCGCATTCTCAACCCTCTAGATATAGCCTGACTTTGTGACACTTGAGGACTGGTTGCTGACATCTTGCGGCTTTTCTTCGGAAGTCGCCGCAACCATGAAACAAGCCAGGAAACCTGCGTCCTAATTGGGAGACCCAGCACCCACCCTGTTGCCTTTTGGGCGTTGTTCTCTGTTTAAGTGACTGGTGTTGTACATGTCGCTGTTTCGGCCATGTTGGCCGAGAATTCTTACCGGACCTTTTGGTCTTGGTGTGGGTTCTTTCCTCCTTCCTGCTTGTGCACCGAACTGATGGGATTTCTCCTAGAGGGGGTGTATAGGCAGTAGGGGAGGAGTTACACTTTTTATTAAGTGTAATACTTTGTGTGTCCTCCGGAGGCGGAAGCTATACACCCAATGTCTGGGTCTCCCAATTAGGAGCTAGAAGAAAAAGAATTTACGGTAAGTAAACAAAATTCTCTTTTTTATGGCCATTTTGAGAGTTTCCCAGAGCAAACAAATGTAATGCTCCAGATTCTCAGGTAGCTCAAAGGAAGGTCAATTTTATAGCTTCTCTAATCAGGCAAACCTTTTTCAGCTGTGCTAACATACTTGTGCAAGGGTTTTCTAGGGTTTTCTAAACATCCATTAGCCTTCTTACACAGTTAGCAAACAGAATGTACCATTAAAACACTGGAGTGGTGGTTGTTGGAAATGGGCCTCTATACATCTATATATTGTAGATATTGCATTAAAAACCAGACGTTTGCAGCTAGAATAGTCGTTTACCACATTAGCAATGTATAGAGTGTATTTATGATTCATTTAATGTTAGCTTCATTGAAAAAAAATGTGCTTTTCTTTCAAAAATAAGGAAATTTCTAAATGACCCCAAACTTTTGAACGATAGTGTATTTGTGCAAATTTGATTAAAAAAGAAAAACTGAAATATCAACAGCAAAAAGAAAGGGCGGCACTCACCGGAGTAGACGGGATAGTTCTTTATTCCAGAAGTTCATGGAAAGACAGGGTGCAGGGAGGGGGCACGAAGGGCCAGTGGACGGACTACGACGCCGTTTCGCGACTTGTGTCGCTTCTACGGGTCCGATCATGTGGAAATGAGAGGGACACGGTGTTAAATACATGTCATGCCCCGCCCACTTCCGCCAACCAGCTTCATGTTTGAAGTAGATAACTTTATCAACAAAGTCAGTAACATTACATGCATTAGTAAAACCAGAACACAAAAACAAATACAAAACCTGTAAAAAAGAGAATAACGATTTAGATAAACTCACAGGCACCTGGAGCTTTGCACACATGTGAACCGATTGCGGGCATCGCATGGGCTACAGCACTCGTGTCTCATCATGCAGGCACATTGCCGCCCCGGCGTTGTCGGCGCTCGACTCCTCTCGGCTGGGTGGAGGCGTGGCGACGGCCGAAGACGAGTCCCAGAGCCAATCGTCATCGCTCTCCAGCAAAACAGACCTGAGTGGGAGAGCGCCGACGCGACAAGGCATAGCTCCCTCCTGATCACTATAGAGACTAGAAGACGCCGTGTAGGGAATCCTCTAGCCGTGACGCTTCCTTTTATAATGCGAAAAGTAAAGGGGCAATGTCAAATGTCTATAGGACAACGTTTATTCATAGGGAAAACTCTCCTTCCATAGGGAATTAGAGCCTCTAAAGTAATAGAAACCGATGACATAGCCCTGCGATACCCAATAGACATATTAGTCAAGTGGGCTAAGTACATGTAGGATTTAGAAGACACTAGGTCTTGCCTCTTCTCTCAACAAACGTTTAAGATGGATTCTGAACACTGATGCTCAGGGAGCATTGGGTCTTAATGAGAAATTGGATCTTGCTGTCTTTCTATAACCTGTGGTTTTTGAACTAACCCTCTTTTTCATTATAGGTTTGCGTTCTTGACCTAGTGTCTTCTAAATCCTACTGGTAACCTTCTGTCTTTACCCTCATGCCGACTCACCACTGTCCTTCAGGCCTCTATTTGATCATAAGTGGGCTGTTTGCCCTCCAAGTGTGGGTTACGTGATTTAATGTTATAATCTGTATGCTATATCTACATGTACTTAGCTCACTTGACTAATCTGTCTATTCTGCTGTTTTTCTGTCTCATTGCATCTCATGACCAAAAGGGTTTTTTAATAGTGAATATATGTGTATACTGTGTATCCTGCATTGTGGGTATCGCAGGGCTATGTCATCGGTTTCTATTACTTTAGAGGCTCTAATTCCCTATGGAAGGAGAGTTTTCCCTATGAATAAACGTTGTCCTATAGACATTTGACATTGCCCCTTTACTTTTCGCATTATAAAAGGAAGCGTCACGGCTAGAGGATTCCCTACACGGCGTCTTCTAGTCTCTATAGTGATCAGGAGGGAGCTATGCCTTGTCGCGTCGGCGCTCTCCCACTCAGGTCTGTTTTGCTGGAGAGCGATGACGATTGGCTCTGGGACTCGTCCTCGGCCGTCGCCACGCCTCCACCCAGCCGAGAGGAGTCGAGCGCCGACAACGCCGGGGCGGCAATGTGCCTGCATGATGAGACACGAGTGCTGTAGCCCATGCGATGCCCGCAATCGGTTCACATGTGTGCGAAGCTCCAGGTGCCTGTGAGTTTATCTAAATCGTTATTCTCTTTTTTACAGGTTTTGTATTTGTTTTTGTGTTCTGGTTTTACTAATGCATGTAATGTTACTGACTTTGTTGATAAAGTTATCTACTTCAAACATGAAGCTGGTTGGCGGAAGTGGGCGGGGCATGACATGTATTTAACACCGTGTCCCTCTCATTTCCACATGATCGGACCCGTAGAAGCGACACAAGTCGCGAAACGGCGTCGTAGTCCGTCCGCTGGCCCTTCGTGCCCCCTCCCTGCACCCTGTCTTTCCATGAACTTCTGGAATAAAGAACTATCCTGTCTACTCCGGTGAGTGCCGCCCTTTCTTTTTGCTGTTGAAATGCTGGTGCTTTGGCTGTGCACCGCCGCTTGAGAACACGCCATTACTGGAAGATTGTCCAGGACCTGACAGTGGTAACGTCTAGTGCCCCGCTCGCTCTCTTCTATAAAAACTGAAATATCACATGGTCATAAGTATTCAGACCTTTTGCCCAGTATTGAGTAGAAGCACCTTTTTGAGCTAGTACAGCCATGAGTCTTGGAAATGATGCAACACCATAGGAGAGACACCTTGTAGAAGGTTTTTAAAAGGTTTTCTTCCAGATTTCTGTTATGAAGTATATTTGAAAGTTTAGTAAAATCACTTGCTTTACATTATTATTATTATAAATTTAAATGGTGGTTACACTTTAAAAGGGTTAATTTTAAAGTTAATTTTAATCAGTAGATGTTGGAATAATAATAGTACTTTCCACAATTGGATGTGTTTAAAAAAAAAATGTTACTGTGCTTAGATAATCTTATATATATGTGTCCCTGCTATGTACTGTGTAATGGTCGTGTCTGACTGTACAGGGACATGGTCTGATCCTACCACATCTCCTGTGCTGAGATAATCTTATATATGTGTCCCTGCTATGTACTGTGTAATGGATGTGTCTGATCATAGAGGGATATGGTCTGATCATACCACATCTCCTGTGCTGAGATAATCTTATATGTGTGTCCCTGCTATGTACTGTGTAATGGATGTGTCTGACCATATAGTGACATGGTCTGATCATACCACATTTCCTTAGCCAGGAAGGAAGGAAGAGTATATAAACATTACAGCACGGCATCACAGCTGATTCTTTTTGTGAGGGTAAGCATTTCTCTGCCTGTTTGTTTTAAATGTTTTACCTCAGAGAAAAAATTAGCTGCAATTCCATGCTGTAATGTCTGTATACTCTATTTTTCTTCCTCCCCTGCCCAGGAGATGTGGTATGATCAGACTATGTCCCTGTATGATCAGACACATCCATTACACAGTACATAGAAGGGACACATATATAAGATTATCTCAGCACAGGAGATGTGGTATGATCAAACCATGTCCCTGTACGGTCAGACACAGCCATTACACAGTACACATCAGGTACACATTTATAAGATTATCTCAGCACAGGAACATTTTTTTCAAAATTAATTTTGGAACTTGCAAAATGCCCAAGATCTATTGATTAAAATGAACTTTGTTCATGTGATGAAGAGAAGCAGAATGGCTCTGGATCCCGGAGGAGACTGTGGAAGGAGAGTATATGAGCACACTCACACTATACTATATGCCCATCTACACAGGTTTAGTAAAAAAAAACTTCATGGGAGGGCTGCTTAAGAACACAGTGCCCATTTAAATTCATGGATTGCCTGTCAGTTGCAGGACAGTACAAGTCCTCCGGCATGAGATGCACTCTGTAACTGCACTCACGTGCTCAAGAAATGAGTGTTCTGAACCTCCCCCTATCATCTAGGTCCTTATAAGACACACAAGAACGGGCTCTCTAACTGGACGACCCCTTTATGCGATAAATGAAGTGTATGTAGAGTGTTAATACCCCTTTATATGTTCATGGGCCTTTACTGCCTGTGTTCTCAGTAAAATACTTTTCTCTCCAATGCAGCATGGAAGGTTTTCGTGTGGTGAAACTCAATGAAGTTATAAGACAAGTGGATGTGGTCATCACTTGTACAGGTAACCAGGTATATGGCAAGTGGGCTTTGTAGGCGTAGACCATGAAATCCCATAACCAGTAGACCTGCAAACTGAAGGCATAGACTACTTTCAGGGGTAACATTAGCATTAACTTTTCAATAAACCTTGTTGTGTTTCTTTGGTCCTTAGGTAACAAAAATGTGGTAATGCGGGAGCATCTTGACCGTATGAAGAATGGTTGCATTGTATGTAATATGGGACACTCTAATACAGAGATTGATGTTGTAAGCACAATATTCTTTTTAATCATTGATTGTAATAGTCACTTAGTATTATTATTCATTATTATGATTATAAGGTAACATAAGAATAACTATCAAAAATCATATGCTGCAAATACGAGTGTAGATGGACATCGTTATAAATGACCTTATTAACCTTCTTTATTTTTTTCCATGGCTTGAATGTAAGTCCCTGATATTGTTTTTTTTCAAATACTGTTAACCTTTTTTATCTGGTTGCCATTAAAATAAAATCTCCAAGTGAAAGCCCCTTTCACATCAGCGGTAAGCGCTGATCGCGGCAGTTGCGGTGAAAAAACGCAACTGCCGCGGTTACCGCATAACGGCCGCACTTGCGGTTCACTTGCGGCAAGTCCCATTCAATGTCTGTTGGGCTTGCGGTAAGTGTGCGGCAAGTGGGGTTTCGGCACTTGCAGCAGATGCAGCCGCGAAAAAAATGCGGCTGACCGCAGTTTTTTTACGGCCGCATCAGCCGCAAGTGCCGAAACCGCAACTACACCGCACCTGCCGCAAGCCTCATAGACATTGCATGGGGCTTTCTGCAAGTGCGGCCGTTATGCGGTAAGTGCGGCAGATGCGTTTTCTTCACCGCAACTGCCGCGATCAGCGCTTACCGCTGACGCGACAGGGGCCTAACTTGTTTCTCAGATGTCTGAACATGTGAAGAGTACCTGCTAACTGTGCTGAATATTCATGACTCATTTGCATATTAAATTTCTCACAAAGTACTGTACACTAGGTGAAGCCATAGATTCAAAGAAGGTCACCTGCATGTCCCCAAATTATATTAATCTGCAGATATAGGGTAAATGGTAATAGAGTTACAAAGCTGTCTGACCACCTTACTAAAACTGTCAGCCGTTTTTTGCTATATAATCTGAGAGTACTGAAAGTTGAGCTGTGCATAACTCCACCCATACCCATCATTGACAACTTCTTGTGTACACTGTGTATTGGCAGAAAACTGACAGTGGTGGGGGCGTGAGAAGACTACCTTTCAAAATATTTACTGGACCTCTGGTGATAACTCCTGCTGATAAAACACAGATTGTATCATAACTACAGCAAGTGACATATTGCTGGAATTGGGTCTACATGCTGCTATCAGATTAAATGGCAAAACTCTGATCACAGATTCTCTTAAAAGTGTGGCTGCTGAAATCAAATAAGTTTTCTCCCTCCTAATAGCTGTTGATTTTCAATCATAGAAGTGTGCCCGAAGTGGTATTGTGAGCGGAGGCTGTAAGCATGCCCCAACACTTTGATATACAGCTCAGATGCACTGCAGAGCAAGCTGTTAAACAAAGTACCAAGGCATATGTGCAGCCGCCTCTCACTGTGTAGTGAGCAGTGACGGTAGCCACTGTGGGCACACCTCTATGACTGAAAGCTGGTGGCACCCAGGTAAAATGAAGTTTATTTTCTCTTAGTAGCGGCACTTTCGGTAGGATGGATGGAGAGCGTTGTGACGCTATTAACCTGCAGATTTTCTCTTTATCTGCAGGTTAGAGGAGTTATCCAGTACTTTTATACTTATAGTCTATCCTTAGGATGTCATCAGTATCTCATCAGTAGGGGTGCGATACATCAGATGTTCCTGGTGTCAGCTGGATGTGTTGAGTTGTGGAGCTGCAGAGCACAGCTCTTTAAACTGCAAAGTGGCTGATGTGGCTGATGCATGATACTGCTTATCTGTTTTCCATTGAGTCAAATATGGGGTGGATCTGCTATACCTGACCACAGTCACTATTCCATTGACGGAGCGGAGCTGTGCAACTCCGTAACTTATCGGAAACAGCTGATCAGTGGGTGTCCCAAGTGTCACACCCTCACCAATCAGATATTGATTACCTGCCTCAATTATAGACCATCAATATAAAAGTCCCAGACAACCCCTTTAACAGCATTTGGGGACATGACAATTTCTCTTTAACACTAAAGTGCCTTAAATCGAAAGTAATAATATAAAACGTAATAATAAATCATAAAACGTTTTTCTGCCTCATTGTCACTATAATTTTTTTTTTTTCTTCAGACCAGCCTCCGCACCCCTGAGCTTACATGGGAACGTATTAGATCTCAGGTAGATCACGTAATCTGGCCAGATGGAAAACGGATAGTTCTGCTGGCTGAGGTAAGCACTATGGCCAAATTGCAGGAGACTTCTATGATTTAACATTTATTACTTACTAAGTTCCTTCTGCTGGGTCCTTCATTGAACATTGGAAGCTTCATATATATAATATATCCACGCTGTGAAATAGGGGAATCTGGGCACTATACACCTGCTCTGGGTAATTCTGAATGTGGTATGGAGGTTTCCCAAAGTCGGTGTTGCACGTACTCCAGAATTAAAGACAGTGATAATATTTAGAAAAATAAAAGAGGCGACACTCACCAGGGAAGGTTTTTTCTTTCTTTAATCAGATGCGGTCATCGGTGTACAGAATGGCTGGGGAGGGGTGCTGGGAGACGGTGGACGACGGTCTACCGTTTCACGGCAAATGCCGCTTCAACTGTCCTTTGTCTCCGCCCTCCGGTCCGGTGTGCTGCTGCACGCAGCTAAAACCGCTGATAGGTCAGGACCGTGGCGCTGTGGTCCTGACTTATCAGCAGCGGGAGCTGCGTGTGGATGCACACCGGACCGCAGGGCGAATTAGCCCTCCAGTTCTGTGTGCTGATCCAGTCCGGGGCTCTCAGGTTCATCCCTGACAGCCCCGAACCGGATCACACCGCAGTGTGAAGCCGCCCTAACACAGCAATCAAACACTGATGTCTGCCCAGCAAGTTGAAAATCCCAGTCACTTTGCTGCCAGACGTTTTGACTGATCTGTTTCTGGTGCAGTTTTAAAAAAAAAAAATGCAGCACCAAAGACAGGTCAGAAATATCCACTGTGAACATGGCCTAAGACTTAAAGATTGACAAATACAAGGGAAAATCTTTTACTCTTTTCTGTTTATTATTATCCTTTGTTCTTACAAACCTGTTGCAGCCAATCAGCGGTCTGTGATTGGCTGTAGCTCATTTAGCGTGTCATCAGAACAGATTTCGACAAAATAGTAAAGGATGCATCTGATCAGCGGCCGCAAATTGGCTGCAGCAGACTTGTGACATAACAAATGTCACATGACCCACCAAGAGTAACGAGAAGGACATCACTGCAATGGTGCCACTGCTGGAGGTGAGTATTAACTACTTTTATTCTAAAGGGACCTGTAATGTTGTCTTTTGTTATTAAACCGCCCCATTGTGTTGTAAATGATGCAATGTGCATCACTAACATGGTTTTCTAAAAACAACATTTCACATATCTATCTTAAAAAAAAGACTTTGTATGCCAAGATGACTGCACAAACATACCTGTCTTCAGTCATAGTGGAGGCACTGTTGCTTGCTGTCACCCAAGATCATTCATAATATTTTTTCAATTTCATTCTGCACCCTGCATTGTAATTGACTGACATCAGTGCAAGACATGTGGGGATTTCACGTCCATGTGATCGTAATGGGTGGAGCTAAACCTAAAGTGTCTTTCACTTAAGGCTTGTTTAGCTCCTCCCATTATGGTCACATGGTAGTGACATCACCACAGGTCCTTCAGCACCAGAGGACCTTCAGTGATTGATGTTAATATATTACACTGCGAGGGGACGTTACTAAATTTCAAAAACTGCATGACAGCAGTGGATTGATGTGACTTATTCCAGCTGAAGTATCCACCCTGATGACTGTTTGTGCAGGTACCTAATGCAAACCTATAAGCACCTAAAGTGCTTTTTATGATAAATACATGGATTTTTTTCCATAACCAGGTTAGTGATACATGGTGCATGATCTGAATAACATCAGGGGTGATTTAAAAACAAATACAGGACATTACTGGTTCCCTTTAAATGGGGTCCTAAAATAAGTAGGCTGGGGTTGTCCAGTAGTTGACAACCCCTTTAAGTAGGTCTTCTCCTGCATATTGTGGAATACAGTGGATTAACCATATCCTCTGATATTGACTGGCTTATGTAATGGAATGTCACTTCTGCAATCCAAAAACTTGAACTTTATTTCATGTGGTTGGCTACAAAAGCAGGATCCAGAAACTGGTGAAGTGAAACGCCAGGGTGAGAGGTGCAGGATGTGGGCATAGCATTATAGAACAGCATAAATAGATGGTAATATATTGGCAACAAGCAATCTGTAAAAAAATAAAGGATTGACGAGAATGTCCACTGTATGTGAACACAGTTGACATTCCATTTCCGGTGTGTTGTCTACAGTTTTATGTACTTTTAATGTGTCTTCCAGGGCCGTCTCCTCAATCTGAGCTGTTCAACTATCCCAACCTTTGTACTTTCAATAACCGCAACGACAGAGGTAAGTTGTCAAAATCTGATTGGATGTTCTCTTTGTCAAAAAAAATGTCTTCATGTACACCAATTTGAATTGAGGGTTGTTCATCATTGGGAAACCTCCATTGCCGAAGTGGAGTACTGGCTGAATATAGCTGGAGCATTGCTAACTCTCTGCTACATCACTGAGCATAAAATCATAGCAAATAGTGGCTTGTACTAGAATAGTGAACTGTGAGCCTGCTAGAACACTGGTGTCATGCGCTTAGTTTGCGCTGACATCGCTGGATGCTGCTGTATGTGTTGTTTTCCTTTAAGGGCTGCATGAGGGATTGGTGTGAAGGTCCTGACTCCTGTGTTGTGCTCTAGAGCTACATTCACTATTATGTTCTTTACTGGTTGAGTGATTGAAGTGTGACTCACCTGGAATCCTCTCCCCCTGGCTTTAACTAGCTTTCCCTCTCCTCTGTCAGACTCCATTTATAGAGTTAGTTGGCTCTTGGTCATTGTACTGAGAAGAAGTCTTGCTGCTGTGCTGAAGCCTCTCCTGGAGTTCTATTGCCGTGGGAGAAGCTGTGATTCCTGATCTGTGGGTGGAGGTAGGGGCCCTCAGCCTAGGGCTAATCAGTAGTTTAGGGTACAGGGTGGCGACTCGGACCTCCTCACCATCAGAGGTACCTCCGAGATCAGGGAAAGGCAGGGACCCCAGCATCAGGGTCAGATTAGGCTCTCCTGACCCCCTTTGCCAATCACACCATCAAGTTACCTGATTCCTTCACCTCCCAAGCGTGACAATGGGTTGGAATTATTTTGATGACACAAGAGCTGCAGGTATATGCAGAGTGTGACATTTATATGGATACACCTAAATAATATGGGAATGGTTGGTGATATCAACTCCCTGATTGTGGCATATTAGTAAATGGGAGGGGGAAAACTTTCCCAGATGGGTGGTGACCATGGTGGCTATATATATATATTTTCTGGTCATCATAATGGGAGACCCAGACAATGGGGTTTAGGGCTCCGCCCTCCGGAGGTCACACTAGGTACTACAAGTTTGTAGACACCGCCTCCTCCGCTTATAAACCCCCACCGTAGGAAACATCCTCAGTTTTAAACTTAGTGTGCTCGGAGGATCACGCTTTGCTTGCACTTCACTGCATTCTCACAGCTTACGTGATGGCGTATGAAGACAAGGTAAATGGTCCCGGTTGGGACCCTCGACAGTCTCCCCGCTCACCCTTTGTGGAACACGCTGGTGGAGGTACCGGAGGGCTTTTTAGCCTGGACACTCGCTGTTCTCCCGGTACGCTGTCGAGCTCCTTCCTTTCCATCCCTCCATGGAGGCTCTGGAGAGGGGGAGCCTGGAGCCTTGCACAGCTCCGCTCCGTCCGAGGCCTCCCTAAATGGTGCTTACAGACCGGACGGAGCCAGCCCAGTCCGAGGCCTCCCTAAATGGTGCTTACACTCCGGACTGGTGCTGTACCCCCGTCCGAGGCCTCCCTAAAGGTGCTTACAGACCGGACCGGCACTGAGGCACCTGGTGTGTCTCCTGTGTGCCTGGGGGTAGTGTCTGTCACTTGGTGTCATGACACTCAGACCGCGCGGTTACCCTCGGGTCCGCGGTTCTGTCGGTGTACCCTGTGCTGGGGTCACTCTGGCTGACCGCCTGTGTGTCACAGGGGCTGAGGCTGTAGACTGCTGATGTTTGTTTTGTGCATGCAGTCTGTGTGTGTATGTGTATTGTTACACACTCTTTTCCCGCGCTGCGGGCTCTGGCACCTCCATTATGAGGCTGCCTGGAGGAGGAGGAAGCAGCTCTTACGGTGACATCACCGATGGGCGTGTTTTGGTTCTCCCGCGTGTTCCTGGCCACGCCTATGACTTTACTGTCGGCGGCCATCTTCTCCCTCTCTTCCCGGCTGGGATCTGGCTGCAGCGTGTGTCTGCACTTTCCAGGGGAGACCGGAACTCGCGGAGGTCACGCACGAACACCGCTTCCTCCTACCGCTTATTGCGGTCGGTAAGCCACCGGGATCTCCGGTTTGTTTGTTACAACTTGGCTTATTTCCCCCTACTGTGGCGATGTCCTCAGTAAGGAAGCATGCTGCTAAGACGGCAGATGGCACCATTACCTGCGCTACATGCAACGGTTCACTGGTGGAGGGGTCCTGCAATAATTGCGGACGCCCAGAGACCCGGACAGTTACTGTTGGATCAGAATCTGCGGGTCTGTACCCTGAGGTTCGGGTGATCCCAGGGACATGGGAAGCGCAGAATAAGATAAATGAATCTCTGCTGTCCCAGATGTCCTCCATGTCGCAATCCCTGGAGGCACTTCATAGGAGGCTGGAAAACCCAGCTACTCCTCCCAGTTACCCCCGGGTGGCTCTTACTTCTTCTGTGAGACCCCCTAAGCGAGCTCGTGAGGCCTCTCCAGAGCTCCAAGCTCTCTCTGAGGAGGAGCGTTCCTCTGATGGTGAGGAAGATGATGGGGGTTCTACTCTCGGGTCTGTCTCTGAACCTCCAGATGGGGTGGAGGATCTGGTGTCCTCCATCAATGAGACATTACGTCTGGTCACTCCTCCTGAGGAGGTGACTGTTCACCCCAAGGAGGTCTATCAATGGCTGCGGCCGGAGGCGAGACCAAGTGGATCCTTTATGGACCACACTAATTTTGGAAGGGTGATTAGAGCACCCAGGTTACATCCTGGGCGGCGTTATGTCCGTAAACCATAAGGACCTTCGCTTTCCCTTTCCTCAGGAGGTGCTTCTGGAATGGTCACAGTCCCCTAAGGTGGACGCTTCCATGACTAGGATTGCTGCACGCTCCTTGTTTTCTGCCTCTGATAGCTCCTCATTGAAGGATGCTACTGATAGACAGGTCGAGCAACTCGCCAAGTCTTCCTATGAGGCTGTGGGGTCTTCATTTGCCCCTAATTTTGCCGCGGTCTGGACCCTACAAGCGATTACCTCCTGCTTGGATGGTATCTCTGATCTAGCTAGGGCCAGCCCAGAGGTCCTGGCACTCTCCGATATGCGGATTACGCCAGGACGGCAACTTTGGAAACTTCCTCTCGCTCGGCTGTGGCTTCGGCCAATGCTATAGCGATCCGCAGGTTCTTGTGGCTGCGTCTTTGGGACTCAGATGCCACGTCTAAGAAGATTTTGCAAAATCTTCCGTTCTCTGGTGACAGGCTCTTCGGCACCGAGCTGGACAAGCTGATAAAGGATTCTGCTGAGTCTAAGATACCGCAGAATAAGCCTAAGCCACGGTATACCGTGAAAAGGAACCCAAAACAGTGGTCCTTTCGCCCCAACTCGCAGTCATCAGCGGCGTCCGCTCGCACGGACCGTGGGGGCAAGCCCTCCACTCAGTGGCGCAACAAAAGTCGCCAAAAGAAGCCGGCAGGGGCTGCAGCTGCCACCCCTAAACCCGCTTCGGCATGACTCGCTCCTTCATCCTGTCTCCCCACAGGTGGGGGGCCGCCTGTCTCTTTTCCAGGACAGATGGCTTCTCCACGTCCAAGACCAGTGGGTCCGAGACGTAGTCTCAAAAGGCTACAGGATAGAGCTGACGTCACAGCCAGCACACCGATTCCATCGGTCTGTTCCATCCCTAGACAAAGCTCAGGCTTTTCATCTGGTGTTGGAGGGACTCCGCAGAGATGGAGTGGTGGTCCCAGTACCCACGGGAGAGAGGTTCAGGGGTTTTTACTCCAACCTCTTTATTGTCCCAAAGAAGGACGGCTCCTTTCGTCCGGTTCTGGACCTCAAGTTGTTCAACCGCCACGTGTTGGTTCGGAAGTTTCGTATGGAATCCCTGCGCTCCGTGATCGCGGCTGTGTCACAGGGAGACTTCCTGGCGTCCATAGATATCCGAGACGCCTACCTTCACGTGCCCATTGCACCAGCTCATCAGCGCTGGTTGAGATTCGCAGTGGGGGAAGAACACTTCCAATTTGTGGCACTGCCATTCGGGCTAGCCTCGGCACCGCGAGTGTTCACAAAGGTGATGGCCTCAATGATGGCTCTCCTGCATGTGCAGGGACACGCCGTCATTCCCTATTTGGACGACCTGCTGGTCAGGGCGCCATCGGAAGACCTTTGTCGGGTGAGCCTGGAGGTGACCATGAAGTCTCTGGAACAGTTCGGGTGGCTTCTCAACATTCCAAAGTCGACCCTGGTTCCGACCCAGTCTTTGACATATCTGGGCATGGACTTCCACACGGACTCAGCCCTGGTGTCCCTACCTCAAGCCAAACAGCTTGCGATCCAATCAGGAGTGCAGAATGTTCTCCTGTCACCACAATCTTCCCTACGGGAGTTGATGAAGCTGGTGGGACGCATGGTAGCGGCGATAGAGGCGGTGCCTTTCGCACAGTTTCGCCTCCGTCCTCTCCAGTTGGAGATTCTTCGCCGATGGGACAAAAGGACGATTTCTCTGAATCGGCTGGTGACGCTGTCACAATCGACCAGGGACTCCCTACAGTGGTGGCTCCAGCCACATCATCTGTCACGGGGCCGGTCCTTTATAAAACCGTCATGGTTAGTGGTGACCACCGACGCCAGTCTGAAGGGCTGGGGCGCGGTGTTCTTACACCACAGGGCTCAAGGCCTCTGGACCCAGGCGGAGTCGGCATTACAGATCAACGTGCTGGAGATCAAGGCGGTCTATCTGGCGCTCCTGGCGTTTCAGAAATTCCTGTCAGGACAACCCATTCGGGTTCAGTCCGACAATGCGACGGCCGTCGCCTACATAAATCATCAGGGAGGGACCAGAAGTGCTCAGGCCCTCGCCGAAGTCCACCGCATTCTAGCCTGGGTGGAGGAAAACGGCTGCCTGATCTCCGCAGTTCACATCCCAGGGGTCGAGAACTGGGAGGCCGACTACCTGAGCCGACAGGGGATGGACGCCGGAGAGTGGTCCCTGCATCCAGACGTCTTCCGGGACATCTGCAGCAAATGGGGCACTCCGGACGTGGATCTGATGGCCTCACGGCTGAATCATCAGGTACCCCAATACATGGCACGATCGTGGGATCCTCAGTCTCTGGGGGCGGATGCCCTGATCCTGAGTTGGTCCAGCTTCCAGCTGCCATATGTGTTCCCGCCTCTCGCTCTGATTCCCAGGGTTCTGTGGAAAATCAGGACAGAATGCAGAGTAGCCATTCTAGTGGCTCCAGATTGGCTCCGGAGGTCCTGGTACCCGGACCTCTGGCAACTGTCAGGCGGACACCGGTGGGCTCTTCCAGAACGCGCAGATCTACTCGCGCAAGGGCCATTCTTCCACCTCAATTCCAGGGCCCTCAGATTGACTGCATGGCTCTTGAGGCCTGGCTGCTGACATCCAGGGGCTTCTCTCCTACGGTGGTTGCCACGATGAATCGGGCAAGGAAACCTGTCTCCAGGAAGATATACCACAGAACGTGGAAAATCTTTTTCTCCTGGTGTGCCTCTGGTGGACGCTCACCGTGGCCCCTGTCCACCCCGACATTGTTGGCCTTCCTACAGTCGGGTTTGGAGTTGGGATTATCCCTTGGCTCTCTGAAAGGTCAAGTATCAGCACTTTCAGTGCTGTTTGACAGGCGCTTGGCGCTCCTCCCGAAGGTTCGTCAATTTCTGCAGGGGGTGTCTCGGGTGGTTCCGCCTTACAGACGACCTCTGGACCCTTGGGACCTCAACATGGTCCTGGCGGCACTGCAGAAACCGCCGTTTGAGCCACTGAGAGACATCTCTCTCTCTCGTCTGTCCCAGAAGGTGGTTTTTCTGGTGGCAATTACGTCTCTGAGAAGGGTCTCAGAATTGGCTGCACTTTCGTGCAAGTCACCCTTTCTGGTGGTTCACCAAGACAAGGTGGTGTTGCGCCCGCGGCCTGAATTCTTGCCGAAGGTGGTTTCAACTTTCCACCTAAACCAGGAGATTGTTCTCCCATCATTTTGCCCCGCTCCCGTTCATCAGGTTGAGCGCGACCTCCATACTTTGGATCTCGTGAGAGCTGTACGCATTTATGTGTCCAGGACCGCCTCCTTTAGGAGTTCGGATTCTTTATTTGTCCTCACGATGGGTCGCTGTAAGGGGTCCGCGGCTTCGAAGTCGACCTTGGCCAGATGGATCAAGGCTCCCATTCAGGAGGCATACCGGTCTTCTGGTTTGCCTCTCCCGGTGGGTTTGAAGGCACACTCTACTAGAGCTGTAGGTGCCTCATGGGCCTTGCGACATCGAGCATCTGCTCTACAGGTGTGTCAGGCGGCCACCTGGTCCAGCCTGCACACTTTCTCAAAGCACTATATGGTGCATGCCCATGCCTCTGCGGACGCAAGTTTGGGCAGGCGGGTCCTCCAGGCGGCGGTTGCCCACCTTTAAGGGGGACCGTGTATTATCCGTCTTGTTGAGGAACTCTTCCCGCCCTGGGGTATTGCTTTAGGACATCCCCATTGTCTGGGTCTCCCATTATGATGACCAGAAAAAAGAGAATTTTGTTTACGTACCGTAAATTCTTTTTTCTTTAATCATCAATGGGAGACCCAGCACCCACCCAGTTGTTCCGTTGCATGTTTGCATTTGATCTGTTCTCTGTTGAGACAGTGTTTTCCCGGGTTGTTCAAACCGTCTGTGCACGGTATTCTTCCCGATGTTTCGGGTGTGGTTCATTTTTCTCCTCGCAGCTTATGGACTAAACTGAGGATGTTTCCTACGGTGGGGGTTTATAAGTGGAGGAGGCGGTGTCTACAAACTTGTAGTACCTAGTGTGACCTCCGGAGGGCGGAGCCCTAAACCCCATTGTCTGGGTCTCCCATTGATGATTAAAGAAAAAAGAATTTACGGTACGTAAACAAAATTCTCTTTATATATATATATATATATATATATATATATATATATATATACATATATACAATATAATGTGTGGGTGTTTATGTATAAATCAAGCTGGTGTTACCTTTTTTAATTATTCCTTTCAATTTAGGGATTTTAGTCCTGTCATCCAGTCCCATGGTGACATAAGGAATAATTGCACTTGTATTATTTGAAGGGAGCCACTATTATAGTCACCAAAAGGTGCCAGTTTAATGAAACTGTGAAGAATGTATCACACTCTTTCACTACAGAGGTGTAGGGCAAAACTACTATCACTGTTCCTACTGATGATTGGACAGGTTGTGTCGCACAGGAATAATGAGGTAGATCACTGGTAAACTTAAGTTTTGTTTCTGGCCTGTAAGAGGGAAATTAAATGGGGCAGAGATAGCAGTGGCTTTAACTGCCTGTGTGATTCTTTGCTGACAATCTTCATGGTATTTCTAACAGAGCATAATGGAATAATGCAATTTGAAACCTGGGAATCAAGATGGATTTTAAGGCTACGTTCCCACTAGAGCTTTTCACTTAATCAAAAATGCAGCTTCTTACAGTCTCAGCAAAGTGGATGGGCTTTATAGAAATCTCCTGCCTGTTTTGCTTCTTATTGTTAAGCATAAACTGACCTAGGGTGCGTGTTTTAAACCCACAACATGGACATTTTTTTTCTGAGTTTTCTGTGCAGATCTTCTTCATAAACTTGTATAAAATGCAGAAAATCAGCAGGTAAAAGACAAATGTTTTTAGTGCATTTCAGCATCGGAAACACATCAAAAATGCATGTAATCTGCAATAAGTTACCAATAATGTTTTTCCGAGCGAAATACAATGAGGTATCATAAACAAAGCAGCTTTATTTAAAGCTTGACACACCAAGAAGAGGCAAAAAACACTGAATCAATTTGCTAAAACCAAAAATGCAATGAAAAAACACAAGTAACCTAATGTACATAATAGGTGCAGAAATTCTACATCAAGACGTATTTTTGTAAAAACACTGGCGCTGGTATGGAGGAAAATCCAATGTCTCTCCACTATAATTGTTGGTAGTGTTTCAGCTGGACGTTTTGTAAGTTTTATGCTTAACTTGCAGAATATGCAAAATGTAAATCTAGTAAATGAAGTCATTCAACGCTAAAAATTCTGTCGCTGAACAAGTATTCTATCATATTTAGTGTCATATTTTCCTTGGTCATACCTAGTTAGTGCAGCGCGGAGTTCATTTACTATATTAACATCAAAAGCTCATCATGGGAATGTAGACGAAAAGGAAAAGACAGAGGAGATCGATACAGCATGTATTAAAGGAGTGCAGAGTGAAAGAGTGTGTTTAATGGGTTAGGGTGCTTTCACACTGGCAGTTTTGCCAGGATCCGGCGGATCTAGATAAAAAAGCCGCATCTGCCGCACACTTACCGCAAGCCCCATAGACAATGCATGGGGCTTGCCTCAAGTGTGCCGCAAGTGCGGCCATTAGACGGCACTTGCGGCAAGCCCCATGCATTGTCTATGGGGCTTGCAGTAAGTGTGCGACAGACGCGGCAAGTGCCGCATCTGCCACAACCGCACTTGTCACATCTGCCGCACACTTACCGCAAGCCCTATAGACAATGCATGGGGCTTGCGGCAGATGAGTTTTTTTTGTCCGGATCCGCCAGATCCGGGCAAAATTGCCAGTGTGAAAGCACCCTTATTCAGCCAAAAATGAAGTTTTTCTCCATCCATGGGATAGAGGATAACTTACTTATTGCTATTAGTCTATATTATCTTGCAAACCATGTGTCCTACACTAATCCACACTTCCTCCCCACTTCAATAATGCCAACCTGTCTATTTTACAATGTGAATTTACTGCATGTATTGTCATAATCTCTCGTCTTTTTCAATAGGCATTAGCATTAATTGAATTGTATAATGCTCCTGAAGGCAGATACAAGCAGGATGTGTACCTGCTACCCAAGAAAATGGGTAAGTTATTGAATAGTGGGAGCATTTTACACATTGGAGAGATTACAGCTTCTTATCATTTCACTGGGTATCAATAAACTGTGCAGCAGCCTCTCTTGCTGAAAGGAGAAATTTACAGATACATTAAAAAGATCTCCAGGTGCATCTCAATGATAGAATATCATCAAAAAGTGAATTTATTTCACTAATTCAATACAAAAAGTGAAACACATACAATATATAGAATCATTACACACAGCGTGATCTATTTCAAGTGTTTATTTATGTTAATGTTGATGATTATGGCTTACAGTCAATAAAAACCCAAAGGTCATTGTTTCAGAAAATTAAAGTAGGGAGGATAAAGGGTTAAAACCGCGCTGTCATATTCCATGAAACATCAAAGGGTGAATATAATATTGATCTATTAGTCAACGTGTTATAGGGCTCCCAGAAAAGCCCTGAAACATGGCAATATGACATTTATTTTTGATGATATTCTAATTCGTTGAGATTAACTAGTATATGATACCACCTCTTCCTCTCTGGTACTTCTCCATATTTTCACCATGCTCATCACTAGCCTTCCTTCTCTCCAGATGAGTATGTTGCCAGCCTACATTTGCCATCTTTTGATGCCCATCTAACGGAGTTAACCGATGACCAAGCCAAATATCTGGGACTGAACAAAAATGGACCATTCAAACCCAACTACTACAGGTAAAATGTTAAAATCAGTAAGCGGCCTAGATTATGTAAATCTAATAATAAATTACAGACAACTACTGAAACATAGATTCCTTACAATGTAAAGGGGTTGTGCGGTGAGAACAAGTTATCAATTATGCATAGGCTAGCTGATAACATATTGATCGG
The DNA here is from genome assembly GCA_033576535.1 of Allobates femoralis. Taxonomy (NCBI): domain Eukaryota; kingdom Metazoa; phylum Chordata; class Amphibia; order Anura; family Aromobatidae; genus Allobates; species Allobates femoralis. Next base: position 246,385,466 of record JARQOC010000002.1, on the reverse strand, counting down.
TGTGGGTCCCACCACTGGGAAGCCCACAGATCAGAAAAACAGTAATTCGCAAAAGGGTGCTTTTATCCTCACTATAATTAAGTGCTAATATGTATAGGGCTTATGAGCTCTGAGCACCTCTTTTTTTCAGCAGTCCCATGTAGAATTGAATGGAGTACTGGTCAGGCATCTGACCTGCAGTACCACTTTGTAACAGGGATAAAAGTGCCCTGTCAGGGTAAAAAATTCCCCCATCTGCTAATCAAGGCATGCCCCAATAGTCTGACCCCCACCGATCAGTAAGTTCTCACCTATCCAGTGGATATCCCCTCTAAAGTAGCATGACATTAAGAAAGAAAAATATATAGACACCTTTCTACAGCTAAAAGGTTGTCCAGCCACTCGAAATAAAAACTCGTACCGTAACATAAGAAGAAATAAATAATACATCTTAGCGCTCAGCCTTCATTCCAAATCTGCCTTGGTGCCCTGGTATCTGCACTTCATCTTTGGTCTAGACGGACATGTAAGTGCTGTGGCCAATCACGGGCTGTAGCAGGGTTGCTATAGTCTGCACTGAAGGGAAGCACGGTACACAAAAAGAAAGGAACACACATATGGAAGAAATAGAGGAGAGTCCATTTTAATCCAAGTGGAATTATTATTATTATTATTATTATTTATTTATATAGCACCATTATATTCCATGGCGCTTTACATGCTAAAAAGGACAGACTAGGACAAGTAACATAGTAACAATACAAGTAACAATAAATGTTGACAATTCGGTTGTACAGAAACAAGAGGGGAGAAATCCTGTCCACGAAGGCTCACACTCTACGAGGGGTGGGTGGGGATACAGTGGGAGGGGGAAGTTCCAGTCGTGAGGCGGTGTGGTGGACCGGGTCTTATTGCAGGTGGTAGGCTTGGCGGAACAGGTGGGTCTTCAGGCTTCTTTTGAAGGTTCCCAGGGTAGGAGAATGTCTGATGTGTTGTGGCAGTGAGTTCCAGAGTCTGGGTGAAGCACGGGAGAAATCCTGTATGCGGTTGTGCGAAGAGGAGATGAGGGGGGAGTAGAGGAGGAGCTCTTGGGAGGATCGCAGGTTGCGTGAGGGTAGGTATCGGGAGACCATGTCAGAGATGTATGGAGGGGACAGGTTGTGAATGGCTTTGTATGTCATGGTTAATGTTTTAAACCGGGATCTCTGGGAAGTAGGGAGCCAGTGAAGGGCTTGGCAGAGGGGGGAGACAGGGGAGTAGCGGGGAGACAGATGGATTAGGCGGGCAGCGGAGTTCAAGATAGTTTGGAGAGGTGCAAGGGAGGTATTGGGGAGGCCGGTGAGCAGGAGGTTGCAGTAATCGAGGCGGGAGATGATGAGAGCGTGAATAAGGGTTTTAGCAGTGTCGTGGTCAAGGAAAGCGCGAATCCTATAGATGTTTTTGAGCTGGAGTCGGCAGGAGGTGGCGAGGGCCTGGATGTGGGGCTTGAAGGAGAGGGAAGAGTCAAGGATAACCCCGAGGCACTTGGCATGGGGGACTGGAGAGAGAGAGCAGTCGTTGACGACGATGGATAGGTCAGGTAGTGAGGGGGAGCGTCTTGGGGGGAAGACAATAAACTCAGTTTTGTCCATGTTCAGCTTAAGGAAGCGAGCAGAGAAGAAGGATGAGATGGCGGACAGGCAGTGTGGAATTTTGGATAGAAGGGAGGTGATGTCAGGACCAGACAGGTAGATTTGGGTGTCGTCGGCGTAGAGGTGATATTGGAGGCCATGGGACTCAATGAGTTGCCCTAGGCCGAGAGTGTAGATTGAGAACAGTAATGGTCCAAGAACCGAGCCCTGGGGGACCCCGACAGATAGGGGGTAGGGCGGGGAGGATGTGTGGGAGTGGGTGACGCTGAAGGTGCGGTCCGTTAAGTATGAGGAGATCCAAGAGAGGGCAAGGTCCGTGATGCCAAGAGATTCCAGGATCTGTAGTAGAAGGGAGTGGTCAACAGTGTCGAAGGCGGCTGACAGGTCGAGGAGGAGGAGAACAGAGTAGTGGCGCTTGCTTTTGGCAGTCAGTAGGTCATTTGTGACTTTGGTCAGGGCTGTTTCAGTGGAGTGGAGGGGTCGGAAGCCAGATTGCAGGCGGTCAAAGAGGGAGCAGGAGGAGAGGTGAGAGGACAGCTCAGAGTGGACATGCTGTTCAAGTAGTTTAGAGGCGAAAGGGAGGAGAGATATAGGGCGGTAGTTGGAGACAGTTGTGGGATCGAGGGAGGGTTTTTTGAGGATGGGTGTGATCAAGGCGTGTTTGAAGGCTATGGGGAAGGTGCCGGTGGTGAGTGATAGGTTGAAAAGATGAGTTAGGGCTGGGATGATAACGGAGGTGAGGTTGGGAATGAGGTGGGATGGGAGTGGGTCTTGGGCGCTGGTGGTGAGGTGTGATTTTGACAGGAGGGAGGAGAGCTGGTCTTCAGTTATAGGGATGAAGCAGTTGATGGAAGTAGAGGGCAGTATAGTTGAGAGGGGAGGCTGTGGGGACAGTGGATCAAAGCTGTCTCTGATTCTGTCAATCTTTTCTTTGAAGAAGGAGGCAAAGTCTTCTGCAGAGATAAGGGGAGAGGGAGGGGGAGCAGGTGGGCGGAGTAAGGAATTGAAGGTTTTGAAAAGTTGCTTGGGATTGTGGGACAGGGAGGTTATTAGGGATAAGAAGAAGGTTTGTTTGGCGGTGGCAAGTGCAGTCTTGAAGGCAATGAGGGACTGTTTGAACAGCGTAAAATGCTCAGTGGAACGTGATTTTTTCCATCGCCTCTCGGCGACCCTGGATGCCCGTCTCAGGTCTTTAGTGAGGGTGGTGTGCCAGGGTTGCCTATTAGTGCGTGGAGCGTGGTGTGTGAGGGGGGCTGCTAGGTCTAGCGCCTTGGTTAATGTGGTGTTGTAGAGGGTGGTGGCAGAGTCTGTGTCACATATAGATGTTATGTTGGCAGAGGGAGGAGGGATTCTGAGAGTGAGTGTAGATCAATGTGTTTTAGGTTTCTGCGGGGATGATCGAGTTTGCGGAGAGGAGGTGATGTAGTAGGGGAGGTGAGGGAGGAGAAGGTCAGCAGATTGTGGTCAGACAGGGTGAGGGTTGAGTTTGTGAGATTAGTAATACTAAAATTAGGAATACTGGAAAATTAAAGAGGACCTGTCACCCCCCTGGTGCTATGCTAACTGAATGCAGCACTGAATGCAGCGTGTCTGCTGCATTCAGGGAAGGGGTCCCCCATGTTTCTAGCCCCCCTGTAAGCTTTAAAAAGACTTTATAAAGTGTACAGATAACGAGTCCAGAGGGACTTACTCAGTAATGAGTCCTCGCTGTTGCTGGTGCCCTCCCTTCCTCCAGCCCTCTCTGTGCCACCTCCAGCCCTCTCTTGTTCAGCCTCCTGTATGTGTCATTGCTGAGGGCTTGAGGTGGCAGAGAGAGGGCTGGAGGCGGGGAGGACACCAGCAACAGCGATGACACATACAGGAGGCTGAACAAGTGAGGGCTGAAGTTGGCACAGAGAGGGCTGGAGTAGGGGAGGGCACCAGCAACAGTGATGACTCATTACTGAGTAAGTCCCTCCGGACTCTTTATCTGTACACTTTATAAAGTCTTTTTAACAGCTCACAAGGGGGCTAGAAACATGGAGGACCCCTTCCCTGAATGCAGCAGGCACGCTGCATTCAGTTAGCATTAGCACTAGAGGGGTGACAGGTCCTCTTTAAGGAAATCTATATTAGCAATGCTGGAGTGAATTCCTTTTAGGGATTATCTATTACTTTTTAGGATAGGTTATTAATCTCAGATTGATGGGGACCGACACCCAGCAGCCCAAGGGGTAACCGCTATTATCAGACCCTTGGCGGACAGAAACTGTACGGAGCACACTGTGTGCATTGAAGGCAGTAGGAGCTGATCTGCAACACCTGGGAGCGGCTACTAAACAGTGTTACGTAGCTGTGCTGTTCCACTTTGTACAATGTTTATATCCAGCCACCACCAGAGGTGATAAAAGCTGATCAGTTTGACCTAAGAATACGTCATCAATATGAGAGTAGTAGACCACTCGTTCCAGACCTATGGTTATTGCCTTTAATTTAAGGGCTCTAAAACTCACTTAAAGAGGGTGTCTAGTACTTTTACATTCATGGCCTATCTTTAGGATAGGTCAATATCTAATCTGTGGGCATGCAACGTCTGGTATCCCTGCTGATAATTTGTTCCTGGCAGCAGGCAGATATGCTCAATTGCGGAGCTCCGTCAATGCTATAGTGGCTATGATTGAGTACTGCACATGCACCTCCTATTCAAATTAATAGGGCAGCTTCTCACTATAAGAGAACATCCTTAGGCAGATCAACTTTATTGAACCAGTGTGAAAAAGGCCTATTTAGCAATCATCTGGGTACTATTCACCTTTACATTGTAAGCTTGCAAGCAGGACCCTCAATTCTTCTATAAGTGTTGAACTCTGTGTTACTTTAGAACAGAGGTCTCCAACCTTTCTGACCTCGCAAGCCACATCCAACTCTGAGAGAGGGTCATGAGCCCCCTCACAGCAGTGACACCCAAAGCTCTCATTATCAGTATAATGACAGCCAGAGCTTTTCCACAGAAATCACAATAATGCAGTATACCAAGATCCAGGGGTTCTTGCCTTACCCCATTATGTCTGCTCCTATACAGGGCTACTCACAAATGTCACCTGCTGGAGACTGGCTCTTCATAGCTGTTTGCTAGACCTTGTGCTAATGTATCAAGCTGGAAGACAGCCGTAAACCACACATACTGGGCTGTGAGCCACATGACCCCTGCTTTTGAATGTCATTATTGTCTGTACATTTTACCCACTTAATTGTAAAGTGCTGCGAAATATGTTGGCACTATATAACAACATTATTATTACTGTTCTATACATATCAGGCACTTTATGGGAATAATGCTTGCTCAGCTGGTCAAGAAAAATGAAAAGTTCTATATAAATGTATCTAATGCCATGGCGATCACTCTGGCCCTGAAAACATAGTACATTTTGCATAAAATTAGTTGTAAGTAAACAGTGTATTTATGCTATATTGTTTCATTTTCTTTCAGATACTAATGCTTGAAATATGACAATACATCTGTGAAATCTCAAGACAGAACAAAAATCACCAGCCTTGTTTGTCTGCGTGTTTCTACATCTCTATCATATCTGTTTCATGTGTTTGTTCTTGGTCACTTCTTGTGTTGGAACAATCATGTTTATTTTGCAATGCCGGGCTCCAGGAATGGGATTCTAATATTCCAGTGACAGTATAAAAACTTAGTGTAACCACTGTTTACATTTTCATCTAATAGTAATGTAGAGCAAGTAATTATAATAAAGCTTCAAATATATTTTAAATCTGGAAGAAAACCTTTCCAAAACTGTCTAGAAGATGTCCCCACTAGGCTGTTTCTAAACCTGACATATGCTCGTTGTCAGGAAAATCCGTATTCAGCTCCACACATTGAATACGGCCATATAAGGGTGGGGGAGGGCAGAGCCTACACAGAATGCCTGGCTACAGCTTATCAGTGTTTCTGCAGTTTGCCTCAGTTTGCCTCAGGCTAAAGTACAGTGCTGAGCTTGATCAGGCTGTCAGCACACAGCTCCACTGATCTCATCTATCTCCTCTCCATCAGCTGATGGCCCCCACACAGCTCCCGAGAGAAGACAGATCAGAGACTGTTAGCACAGAGCAGAGGAGTCAGATAAGAACAGAGGAGCTGTGGACTGACAACCTGGCCGAGCTCAGCACCGTGCCATAGCCTGAGTGAAACTGCAGATACACTGATTAGCTGTAGCCAGGCACTCTGTGTAGGCTCCACCCCCCACACCCTTATAAGGCTTTATTCAGTGTGTTTGGAGCTGAATACATACTTCCCTGACAATGAGCATATGTCAGATTTAGAATCAGCCTAGAAGGTTTTTGAAAGGTTTTCTTCCAGATTTCATTTTATAAAGAATATTTGATAGTTTAATAAAATCGCTTGTCCTACATTATTATTAGATAAAAATTTAAACCGTGGCTACAGGTTAAACCTACAGCAGTTTTTTTTTTTTTTCACATTTGCAGTTGTGCATTTTGTGCTTTAGATGGAAGCACCCCCATCTTATACTCACTTTACAGCGTTTTCAGACTTTACCAAGGCCGATTTGGTCCCGCAGTGCCTGTAGTTTTTGCCTGGCCAGATTTCAGAAACTACATCACATGCGCTCAATGCATCTCTATGAGAGCCAGAACGAGGCTTCCATAGAGATTTATTGAAAATTGACCTCCGGCACGCTCCATGAAACACTGGAGGTGGCAGGTACTTTTCACCACACACCATCTGAGGCGCTGCTCGAAATTGATGAAGGCGGCGGAAGGTGAGTATAAAACAGAGCTCTGGGTACCTAAATTTAAACCCCACAACAGGGGTACAATAAAAAGAAGCTGTTGTGGTGCTTTAAAGAGTAAATGTCATTGTAATTTTTATTGTATAAATCAACAGCACACATTAAAATAAGAAACTTTGTGATACATCATATTAGAGAAATATAAGGAAAAGCGAGCGGGGCACTAAGCGTTACCACTGTCAGGTCCTGGACAGTCTTCCAGTAATGGCGTATTCTCAAACGGCGGTGCACAGCCAAAGCACCAGCATTTCAACAGCAATAAAAAGAAAGGGCGGCACTCACCGGAGTAAACGGGATAATTCTTTATTCCAGAAGTTCATGGAAAGACAGGGTGCAGGGAGGGGGCACGAAGGGCCATTGGACGGACTACGACGCCGTTTCGCGACTTGTGCCGCTTCTCATATTAGAGAAATCTGATTCTTTCTCTTTCTGGACTGATCATTTATTCTCAAAAGTCTCAATACATGGGTAAAATCTGTATTCAGTCAAGGTAGATCTCTGCATTACTGAGATAGGAGAGGACAGTTGTTGTTCATAGATTTTTGCTACCTAATATGAGAACAGCATGATGTAGGCACAGAGGCCATTAATCCAAAAATATATCGCTTAGGGCCCTTTCACATCTGCGTTTTTCGTAATTCGCGGCAGATGCGGTGAAAAAACCGCATCTGCCGCGTTTACCGCATAACCGTTCCACTTGCGGCGCGGTTGCGGTTTTTTCTATGCAAAGTATAGGCATACTTGCGGCAGGTGCGGCAAGTGCGGTTTTGCACTTGCGGCAGGTGCGGCCGCGAAAAAAACCGCAGTAAGCCGCGGTTTTTTTCGCGGCCGCACCTGCCGCAAGTGCAAAACCGCACTTGCCGCACCTGCCGCAAGTATGCCTATACTTTGCATAGAAAAAACCGCAACCGCGCCGCAAGTGGAACGGTTATGCGGTAAACGCGGCAGATGCGGTTTTTTCACCGCATCTGCCGCGAATTACGAAAAACGCAGATGTGAAAGCACCCTTAGATTACTGGGTTCAGTAATTCTGACATAATCAGGTTTTTTAAATGTAGCTATGCAGCAGAGCTGAGAAGCTGCCACACCCACACCACTGCTCTCTATGTACAGGGTCTTTAGGCAGTGAACTGCTTGTCACAGGAGGAATGTAGAATATCCAAACGTGGATATAGTTAAGTAGAGGAATCGTGATCCTAAATAATTGAAGAGAACTCCTGAATTGTACCTGCAAAAATATGGAGTATATATACCCAAATTGAAATTTAAAAAAAATAGCAAATACCAAAAATGCACACATTTTGTAAAAAAAAAAAAAAAAAATGCATGAAACAAAAAAATATCAGAATGGTCAATGGCCAGAATTCAAAGATGGACAAATACACAATATTGGACCAAATAATTTATATATAGTGGTGGCCATAAATTAGAGATTACTGACGGTCAGTCAAATTATGGATACATGCGGTATATATCTACAATTATAACCTTATGTAAGGTGCCAGTGAGTTCTGAAGACATAGTGTATCAAAGGCTGATGACCCTGATAGCTAAATGCACAGTCTAATCAGTAGCAATACATGTATTATGTAATACATATTGCTGACCCATGTCACTATTTGTCCCTCTGTGGAGATTCATAGCCCTGATGCACATTTCATGTGGGCATCCTCACAGAAGGGGGCTTGTCAGACTATCAGGACCAAATCAATGTAGTCTGAGCAATTATAGTATCCTGGTGCTAAAACAATCATTGAAAGTTAAAAATGCATCCTTGACATCTGTGTTTTAATTTTTACACCATGCTGAATTCAGATTACATAGCAAAAACCTGCTGACAGATTTCCTTTAACTGCTTCAGGAGAACATGCATCAGTTCAATAGGATTTTAAAAAGCACCAATTGCACAGGCTGCCATCTTGTATCTTAGGCTCCTTTCACATCATTTGCTGATGTTTGTGGGCGATCCGGCAGATGGCGTTGCATCTGCCGGAGCGGCTGATTTGCGGCCCAGATCCGGCAAGGCCCATGCATTGTCTACGGGGCTTGTGGTCGGTGGTGTGGCAAGTGTGGTTCTTTCGGATCCGCCGCTAGCAGCGTTTTTTTTTCACTAATGCAAGTGCCAGATCTGCCGGATCCGCCAGCACCGCACTGGCCACACCCGACCGCAAGCCCCGTAGACAATGCATGGGGCTTGCTGGATCCGGGCCACAAGTCAGTCGATCCGGCAGATCTGCCACACATCAGCAAAACGCTGATGTGAAAGGAGCCTTAGTATTGCACAAATCAGTCCACACTGATTACAGCTTTCACCTATGAAGTGAGAGTGAAAGATTGTCCCAGGAGGAGAAAGAAACCGATTTCTCTGATAAGACATACTACAAAGTTTATTTCCATGTGTACTATTGATTTCTGAAAACAAAATTAAAACGACAATTGTACTTTTAAGAAGTGTCACCTACCAAGTCTTACAACATATATACATTAAAGAGTGAGATCATTTAGGTGCGCCCCAAAGTGCATGATGCTAGGTGTGCACCTATTGAATTACATGGAATCCTCTCCGATTTTCTGTGACATCACTTTGTTAAGGCCTTTGGTGCAGTAGTCTGCCATTGGCATTGAACTGTGAGCGGCTACAACGGGAATCCTGTGTTTAGAGAGGAACTGTTGTAGAGATTGAAGTTGGCCGCACCAAGGCTGCCGTCTGTGAACGGTCAGGGAGTTTTGGAATAATATTCCGTTCATAACACAGTATATTATCAGAGCTCCGTTGTCCTATGTATTTCAGAAGCTGAAGTTTCTGTAGATGTTGGGACTGCTGAGTATCGGAGGCTTCTGTAGATTCATTCTATTTCGCCTTCAGCACTTTAATGCCTCCTGGGAGCCCTGGCTATACTGCTGCCTTAATTGTCTATGGTACCTCTTGATTTGTTGCTGTTTGTCTATGAGCACAGCTAGAGAATCTCATGAAGGAACTGTGTGAGGAGACATGGCCACCTTGATATCAAACTAAATAGCATGTCTTTGCTTTCATCACCTTGTTTATAGGTCCAGTGGCTCGTCCTATATGTATTCCATTATATATGCTGTCAAGAGACTTCACACACACACATGACTAAATGTACAAACACAAGGGGAACATTTATGGAAGCCATAATGAAGTTGAAAAGTATTTTATGCAAACAATAAACTTGAAAGGAGTCTGAGAAATGACGGACTGTATGACACAAACATAGTTGCTTCACTGTTTGAAAACCTGCAGCACTTTCTGTACAGAGCTTGTAGAAATCATGGAAATCACTAAGGTGTTAAAGGGAATCTGTCAGCAGGTTTTTGCTATGTAAGGAAAGCAGCATTATGTAGGGGCAGAGATCTGATTCCAGGGATGTTTCACTTATATACCTGTCTTTATTTTGCTACTTCAATACAATTATTGTACAGGAGATTATCATTAGAAGACAACCGACCTCAAGTCCATCCATGCCCCCAGCGTTGATTAACAACTTTCTGTTAATAAACATTGTACACAGAAAGATGCAGTCAAAGCTCTGCTTGATCTGCAATAGAGAAAACTGTGACTCTATCACAACTGCTGCACCCAATAAACAAAGTGAGACATTGCTGGAATCAGGATATCTGTCCCTACATGCTGCTGTCATGAAAACCTTTTGGCAGATTCGCTGCTGATTCATTCCATTTGAGTCTGAAGCCTGCCTCCTTAGCCAAGGGGAAGTGTATATGTATATGTTGTCCTACTGCTATGCGCTGTCCTTCTGCTACAGTCAGACATCGGATTATAAGAAGGAGGAGTAGGGGCATGCCTCATCTCCTGAGACACAGAATATAATTCTCTTTATATTTTAAGTTTTAAATTTAATATAAGACAAAATAATAGAGGCGAAAATGAGGAGAATAAGAAAGGAAACACTGGCTCTTTGGTTTTCTTTAATTTTTGTGTGTATTTTGTGTGTTTTTTGTGTTCCGTTAAGATGTACATTTTGGTTGATGACGCACAGATTACCATGGAGGGTAAAATCTACTGGAGGAATATTTACAGGTGCATGTTGGATTTTCCTTTTAGGTCATACAGAAGGTCAACCGCCTTTCTGACCCTAAATGACCCTTCTGTATACACAATACTGTATAACACTGTGAGCATAGGACGCAAACACAATAATCATAGCTTTTATCCCTGATATTATAATCTCAGGTTTGTGATCTTTTTTTTCCTCCCAAATACAAGTGTTTTAACCGTGCACTTTAGATGTAGATGAACGTGTTCATATTTACTATATAACCTTCTTTCACTTAATGATTTCCAATTTATGTCTCCAGCAAATGCCATGTTCTTCAACTGTGAATCAGGAGCACTTGATTTGGCTTCATGGTGCTCAAGAAGTTCCATGCTATGCATGTGATATTTGCCTTCTTCTGCTGGGGCGCCCCCCGTAGACAGTCCTGGAGAATAGACGCTCACACGTTGCTTTGCTGTACACAATTGTTAAGTGAGCAAAGGGCTGATCAGACCGAACCTTTGCAGTTGTCAGAACCCTGCAAACAATTATTGATTCCTTTATCTGCATGTTTCATTGATCTGCTTGACCAAAATTGTATTTTATTTATAAATGTATGTAAGCGAATTATTTGTAATGAATGCAATACTACTATGATCAATGCAGGTGAGCAATACGAAATAAAGCCAAATTCTGATTCCTCTTACTGAGTGTCTATTTTTATTGGTCATCAGAATAATGTTATGTTTGCCAATTTAATGTAACTAAATATTGAATGTTTTAAGAGCATTTTTTTAGCCATATTTTTAATTTTTTTGAAGCATTACCTGAGAACAAAATGTATTTATTGTGCAAGAACTGTAAATCACATTTTTGGTGTAAACTCTGTGGTCTACCTTAAAATTGCCCTGTTGGTGCTGGACTTTGTGGGTTGAATCTTCTTTATCTATTCCTCCCCTTAATTTAAATGTTGCCCTGTGGCCGCTGCCACTATGCCTATGGCCAGCACATCCGCAGTATCCAGAATCCTGTGAAAAATGTCGCTAGAGTCAGCGCATGCGCATACCACGATTTCCAGTGCAATTTTCTTGAAGACACTGTCTCTGCGAATATCATCTGATGACATGGTGACTGGAGACATTTGCAGAGACCAGTGTCTGCGATTAAACTGGCACCAGAGTTCGTGGTATGCACACTCGCTGACTCCAGCACCATTTTATTGAAGTATTCAACTACAATGTGAAGATAGCACTGTGCACGCACGGCTATCCCAGCTTTGGACAAAGAGATACATTCTTATGCCTCTCCTGGCTGCTTCCCTCCCCTTTATTTAAATTTTGCCCCGTGGCCACTGCCACTATCCCGATGGCTGGAGTGGCAGTTCTATGTTTACATTGTAGTTGAATTCTTCAATAAAATGATGTCTGAGTAAGCAAGTGCACATATCGCGAACTCCAGCATCATTTTATTGAAGACACTGTCTCTGCAAATATCATCTGAAACAAACTAATGACTGATGATATTCACAGAGACAGTGTCTTCAATAAAATGGCGCCAAAGTTCGCAGTATGTGCACTCGCATTGAAGAATTTTATTGAAGAATTCAACTACAACATGAACATAGCACTGTATGGGCATCGGCCATCCCAACTTTGCACAGAAGGACGTGTTTCGCATTACATTATAGACTAGCTGTAGTCCCTGACGTTGCCCGGGATAGTAACTAACTCTTCTTAGCTATAACAAAATAGAATGGTTTAACAAAGTCTTTTCTCTGCTGAGATACGCAGGCTGCAAGTATAATACAGGGGCTATGTGTGGGCACTGGCTGTAATACAAGGGATATGAGGGGCACAGGCTCTAATACAGGGGCTATGTTAGGCATAGGCGGTAAGTTTAATACAGGGGCTACGTGGGGCACAGGCTGTAATACAGGGGGCTATGTGTGAGCTCCTGGTGTAATACAGAGGCTATTTTAGGCTGCCTGCTGTAATACTGGAGGCTGTATGCGGTCTCCTGCTGTATACTGGGGACTGTGTGTGGCCTGCTGTATACAGGGGCTATACGTGGGCTCCTGCAGTATAGTGAGGGCTGTGGGCGGCCTCCTGCTGTATACAGAGGCTGTGGGCGGCCTCCTGCTGTATACTGTGGGCAGCCTCTTGCTGTATACTGGGGCTGTGTGCAGCCTCCTGTTGTATACTGAGGACTGTGTGCAGGCTTCTGCTGTGTGCGGAAGGTTATTAGAAGAATAGCAAAGAGGTGTCTTGAATGATTTGGGGTTTTTGTCGCTGGTGCTAAACTGAGAGTCATGTGCCAGTGTGCACCATTTTTCGGAAGTCATTGCCTTTGACAAGCTTCCTTGCATGTTTCATATACACACATAAGCTGTGGTATGCTATGAATGTACTTCATACAAAAGACAGAGGATGGGAAACTTTAAGCCCATTCTCATAGATATACCAATTATAGGATACACTCTGAAATTTAAAAACTTGAAAAGCTTTATTTCTCCTTTCGCATCATTGGGAGACACAGGACCATGGTGTATGCTTTCCTGCCTCTAGGAGGTGACACTAAGTAGAGATAAAACTTAAGTCCTTCTCCCTGCAGTATACACCCATCAGCAAGAGTAGTTAATCAGTTTTAGTTTAGTGTCACAAGGAGGCACATGTGATCTTTCTCACACCACATTCACCGCTTTTTATTTTTATTCAATCTTTTTTTTTTTCTAACCTTTTTTACATCAGGCGACGGCTCCCTTTAGGGCACCGCTTTCCTTAGGCACGAGGATCCCCAAGGCGACGGACCCCTGAAGGGCTCCGCTCTCCTCATTCCACCACAGGACCTGTGGTCGACGACCTCCCCTGCTGAACACGCAGCTGTCAGCCATGCACATCTCACTGCATCTCCCTGCATAACAGCGGGGATGCAAGGAGTGCATGTTAACCCTCTCAACTCCTCCAACCATGGAGCAGGTGATCAATGGCACTGCCAATACTGGCACAATGCCGTTGACTCTGCACTGAGGGACCTGGGAAGCGGGCGCAGCAGGAATAGCTGGCCACAGACAGGAGCCATCCAACCCTGTGTGATCGGGGCACTTGTCCGAAATATGGGGTTTAGAAGCAGGATGGCTCACAGCAGCGCCGCAGCCCGTGGGTATCGCAGGCCCCAGCGCCTCTCCCGGAGCCCACACTAATTCAGGTCCCGGTCCGGGCCTTCGCCCCAGCACCGCCCACCCACGATTGGCGGCCGATCGCGACGAGCCCCGACCAGCAGCGTCATCGCGCACACCTCTATGATGTGGGGCGATCACGTGATGCGCGTCCAATTGCGGCCATGTCACCGGCCGCAAACCACGCCCACTATCATGACGCAGGGCAAGGGGCAAACTATCGCACGCCCCCTTGATGACGTGACATGGGCCGGCCAATCAGCGCACGGCCCACTCACCATCACCACGCCCCCAAATCGGCATGAAATTCAAAGAACAAAGGACCTACACGTGGAGCACAGCAGCATCCCCAGGTAAAAGGTAGGTCTGCGTGACAATGCTTTGTATTTTAAGGGGTCTAAGTGTTGCTTTGGTGTCCAGAAGATTTCTTTTTTGGGCTTCATTTTGTCTCCTTCTATTGAGATAGATCCTGTTAAAAGTTCAGGCTATTCATGATTGGGTTCAGCCCACGTCCGTGAAGGGTCTTCAGAAACTTTTGGGCTTTGCTAATTTTTATCGTCTGTTCAATTGCCAATTTTTCCAGCGTGGTGAAGCCGTTGACCAATTTGACTAAGGAGGGTGCTGATGTGGAGCATTGGTCTCCTGCAGCCGTTTTTGCCTTACAGGAGCTTAATAGACAGTTTACTTCTGCTCTTGTGTTGTGCCAACCGGATGTTTCCCTTCCGTTTCAGGTGGAAATTGATGCTTTTGAGATTGGTGCTGGGGCTGTCTTGTCTCAGAGGGATCCTGTTGGTTCCGCGATGCACCCTTGTGCCTTCTTTTCTCATAAATTTTCGCTGGCGGAACGCAATTATGATGTCGACAATCAGGAGTTGCTGGCTATGAAGTTGGCATTTGAGGAGTGGTGTCATTGGTTGGAGGGGGCTAAACATCGTGTGGTTGTTTTGACTGATCACAAGAATCTGGCTTACCTCGAGTATGCCAAGAGGCTGACTCCTTGGCAGGCTCGGTGGTCCTTCTTTTTTGCTCGTTTTGATTTTGTGGTTTCCTATCTTCTTGGTTCTAAGAATCTTAAGGCCAATGCGCTCTATCGCAGTTTTTTGCCTGATTCTCTTGAACCATTGGAGCCGATCGGCATTCTGAAGGAGGGGGTTATTCTTTCTGCTATTTCCCCTGATTTACGGCTTGCTCTTCAGGGATTTCAGGTGGAGAAGCCTGAGCGCTGCCCTGTGGGGAAATTGTTTGTTCCTGCCCCGTGGACTACTAGAGTGATTTTGGAGGTTCATTGTTCTGTGATGGCTTGTCATCCAGGCATCTTTGGTACCCGAGATTTGGTCAGTTGATCTTTTTGGTGGCCCTCTTTGTCCCGGGATGTGCATTCTTTTGTGCAGGTCTGTGGGACTTGTGCACGGGCCAAGCCTTGTTGTTCCCATCCTAGTGGGTTGCTTTTGCCCTTACTTGTACCTGAGTGGCCGTGGACGCATATTTCTATGGATTTTGTTTCGGACCTTCCTGTCTCCCAGGGATGACGGTTATCTGGGTTATTTGTTACTGGTTTTCTAAGATGGTTCATTTTGTTCCTTTGGCTAAATTGCCTTATTCTTTGGACTTGGTTCCGTTGTTTTATCAGCATGTTGTTCGTTTTCATGGTATTCCGGAAAATATTGTGTCTGACAGGGGTGCCCAGTTTGTTTCTCAGTTTTGGAAGTCTTTCTGTGCTAAGCTGGGTGTGTTTTTGTCTCTTTCTTCTGCGTTTCATCCGCAGTCTAATGGTCAGACGGAGAGGACTAATCAGACATTGGAGACTTATTTGAGATGTTTTGTTTCTGCGGATCACGATGATTGGGTTGCCTTTGGCCGAATTTGCGCTTAATAATCGGGCGAGTTCGGCTATGTTGGTTTCACCCTTCTTTTGTAATTTTGGTGTTCATCCTCATTTTCCTTCGGGGCAGGGTGCTCCTTCTGCCTGTCCGGGTGTGGATTCTGTGGTTGAGCGGTTGCAGCTGATTTGGGATTGTGCGGTTGACAACTTACATCTTTCTCAGGAAGCTGCTCAACGTTTTGCTAACCGACATCGGTGTGTTGGCTTCGTGTTGGTGATTTGGTTTGGTTGTCCTCCTGCCATGTTCCTTTTGAGGGTTTCTTCTCCTAAATTTAAGCCTCGGTTCATTGGACCATACAGGATTTCTGAAGTTGTTAATCCTGTCTCCTTCCGGTTGGAGCTTCTGAGCTCTTTTGCGATTCATGATGTTTTTCATAAGTCCTTGTTGAGGAGATTTGTTGAGCCCATGGTTCCTGCTGTGGCCCCTCCGGCCCCGGTCCTGATTGATGGTGAGTTGGAGTATGAGGTTGAGAAGATTTTGGATTCTCGTCTTTCGAGACGGAGGCTCCAGTACCTTGTTAAATGGCCGAGTTTTGGCCAGCAGGATAATTCTTGGATTTCTCCCTCGGATGATCATGTCCCTGACTTTGTTCGTGCTTTTCATCTGGCTCATCCTGATAGGCCTGGGGCCTCTGTTGAGGGTTCGGTGACCCCTTCTCAAGGGGGGGGTAATGTTGTGAATTCATTGGAGCTCCCTCCGGTGGTTGTTGCTGGTGATGTAGCTGACTGTGTGGGCTTCACAGGTAATGGGGATTGTCAATCTGGTTCTTGGAGCATATAATGGTTGGCTGTGGATCATTCCTTGCCAGTTGTCTTTTGTTCCTGGAGGAGTTCACATCTCTCTGGTTTTTGCTGCTCTGTGGAGAGCTTTGCAAGATGAGTGAATGTTTTTTTTTTATATTTTGTGGCATACTTTTGTGTGCTTAAGGTTCTGTTTATGTTTTGTCTTATTCTGAGCTGTGGGTTTGTTATTTACTTTGTATATTTGTTTATCTGCTCTCAGATACGAAGTTTTCTTCCTATAGACAAGAGGTAGGGGAACAAGAGGCGCAATAGTGTCTTATCACTAAAGACCATCAAAATGTAGGTGGTAAAACAAGGTGCACTCACCTAGCCCAGTTGTGTGACCCACAACTGGCTTGAAGGCAAAGGATTATATTTGGCTGCTGCAGGACCTCCACCGACCACTCACACGTGGAACGACCATTAAAGGATTGGGAAAACAAGGTGTGTTACAGAGCGCGCTGCCAAGTCATCACAAATTACCAGGAAGCCAATTTGGATAGCAAAAGATCTTTATTTCCTTTCCTACGTGTTTCAATGCCCCTCCTGGCACCTTCCTCAGGGATATTACATGGTACATGTCAGGGTTTTTATAGCCCCAAGTACAGGTAATTAGGGTGTGATTTGTTTACATGTGATGTCACTTGTGGGAAAACTGAGGCTCCTCCTACAGAAGTGACATCACATGTAAACAAATCACACCCCTAATTACCTGTACTTGGGGCTATAAAAACCCTGACATGTTGTACCATGTAATATCCCTGAGGAAGGTGCCAGGAGGGGCATCGAAACGCGTAGGAAAGGAAATAAAGAAGATCTTTTGCTATCCAAATTGGATTCCTGGTAATTTGTGATGACTTGGCAGTGCGGACTGTAACACACTTTGTTTTCCCAATCCTTTGAAGTTTTCTTCCTAGGAATTTTACCATTCACTATTATCTGTTATTTCCAGTTCTGCTGGCATTTGACTCATAGAAGTCTGCTGATATAGTGTTCGCCGAGTCTTAGTGACTCAGGGTAATTTTTGTAATATCTGCTGTTGGTGGTTTTTTGATAGTGTTTTATACTGACAGCAATAGTATTCTATCCTGTCTTTCCTATGTAGCTAGTGTGGCCTCTTTTGCTAAACCTTATACTCTGCCTGTGTTTGTTTTTCCGTCTCTTGTTTCCCAGTTAATATATGTGGGGGACTTGCTATTCTTTTGGAGTTCTGCTCTGAGGCAAGATAGCTTTTCCTACATCCATCTTTAGGAGCAGTTAGTTCTCCGGCTGTGCAGAGGTGTCTAGGTCTGGTTAGTTACATCTCACGGCTACTTCTAGTTGCAGTGTGTAGTCAGGGATTGCGGTCAGTACAGTTACCAATGACTTCTACAGAATCTGAATGTACTCCTGAGTCATCGGTTCATAGCAGTTCTCATTCTCAAACTGCTCAACAAATTTGTAAAAGTCCGACAATTCAGAATGGAATCCCTACACTCAGTAATCACGTCAATGGAAAAAGGGGAGCTCTTAGCAACTATTGACATTCAAGACGTATATATCCACATTCCCATTTTTCCCTCACATCAAAAGTACCTGCGGTTCGCCATTCAAAAACGCCACTTCCAATTCGTCACACTGCCCTTCGGCCTCGCAACCGCACCCAGAGTCTTTTTTTAAACCAATGTTTTTTATTTGAGGTTTTTTAAGAACAGAGATTATAGCAAATTTTCACCAGTCTGCAAACCAGTGGGTGCATACGAGTAAGAGTTACAAAATCAAGTAAAAAATAAAGTAAAGGAGCCTCCCTAACCAGGCGGGTTAGCTCCTTCACCATTAACAACTTACCAACTAGATATTAGGTAGGGGAGGGGGGGGAGAGTGAAAAAGGAAGGGGGATTAAGGGAAAGAATAGATGACGAAAAAGAGGAGGGGGAAGACAAGGCAAGTCAGGTTATGTCCGTGCGTTTTGTACTATTATCTACCCAATTTATAGGATTCGTAAAACTTAAAAGGTAACAGAAATTCCACAGTCACGCAATGATTCAACCAGTCAAACCCTCGAAGAGGAAGGAAGCTCCTCTGAGCTAAAGTCAGACAGCAATAGTGTTGTGGGGCGAGTCAATCCACAAGTCCCATCATGCCAAAACCTTCGATCGTCTCTTGACATCATGTGCCAGCAAAAGTTCATATTGAAAATGGGAGTTGAGCGCGTCCACCACTTCTCCCCTAGTAGGCAAGACAGGCATCTTCCAGATTCTAGCTACACACTGGCGGGCTGCCAATAAAACACTCGCTACCATCGGTCGGACTGCTTGGCCAGTCGTCCAAACCTATGCCTAGCACCGCTAGTGGCGCTGTCAGCTGAAACGTGATACCCGTGAGGGCAATGAGGAGAGCTTTAGTATCTTTCCAAAACATCACTTTTGGGCAGTGCCACCAGAGATGAGGTGTGGATCCGATCTGATTGCACTGCTTCCAGCACATTGGCGAAGCTTGGGGGTGTTGTTTTGAGAATCGTGAGTAATGTACCAGTCCATATGGATTTTTTTAATCTGTTCAAAATGATTAATGCATCGAGAGTATGCTGAGGCGCGAGGCCGCCTCCTGCCAGGTGTACAGGTCAGATTCAAAAGACAGGTATCGCTCCCACTTCAACATATACAGGAGTTTAGTTGTATTACTGGCAGTTGTCAGTGTTCGGTAAAGGAGAGCGATCCCATAATCGTTTGAATGTGAGGATTTGAAATGTCTCTGAAGCGACCCGTCAACTCCACCACAGGGAGATGTAGAGAATCAATAAAATGACGTGTTTGCAAATAGCGGTAAAAGGTGGTGCGGGGGACACCAAAGGACTCCATCAGTTCGGAGAAAGGCCTCACCCCAAACTCTTCCCTAAGCTGGCGAAGATCCACCAGACCTCTCTCCAAGAGGACAAAGAGAGGGACTCCACCGAATGCTCCACAGCAAGAAGTGAAATATAGTGGTGTAGAGAAGCCAGTATGCCTCGACTTTCTTGACTCCACACGCACAAGAGAGCTGTCATAGATTTCAGGAAGGAGGAGTCGTGTCTGGGCGTAAGAAGACTCATTTCTAGCAGGACTCTGGTGGCGTTGCGTGGTGCATAGGACTGCTCAATTTGCTTCCAAAGAGAAGACATGCTGTCCGACCACCATGCTCTTGCCATAGATAGATGGATTGCAGAGTAGTATGAGAATAAGTCTGGAACTCCCATACCTCCCAAAGATACTGGGGTCACAAGTACCCTGGCTCCTATCCTATGCACCCGGTAGTTCCATATGAAACGATTCAATAATGTCTGTAAGGAGGTAATGAGACGGTTGGGGAAAAATAGAGTGAGGCAACGCAAGGTATATAGAATTTTAGGCAAATATGTCATCTCCACGATCTGAATCCTTGCGATCCATGAAAGGTTCAGGGTCTTATGCGTTTCTAATCCCGCTCTGACTTCACCAGAAAGGACCTCAAAGTTACGACGCACTATGGCTGCCTTCACACTTGCGGACCCCTCCGCAGCGTTCTGCGGAGGGGATCCGCAATGTGAGCGCAGCACTGCAAGCCCCTATCTTTATAATGGGAGCGCACGGTGCTGCGCTTGACATGTTGCGTCCCTGGTGCGGAAGAGACTGGGTGATCTGTGCGCAGGCATCCGCCTGCGCACAGATCACATATGAGAGTGAATGGGTGCGAACGGTCATGTGCTGTCAAGCGCAGCACCGTGCGCTCCCATTATAAAGATAGGGGCTTGCGGTGCTGCGCTCACATTGCGGATCCCCTCCGCAGAAAGCTGCAGAGGGGTCCGCAAATGTGAAGGCTGCCTATGTCCTTAGTCTGCGTTATTTGGATTCCCAAATATGATATACCCAGGGGTGACCACACAAAAGGAAATCTGGACTGAAGCTGAAGTTGTTGAGACTGGGAGATGTTGATGGGGTATAAAAGAGACTTGGAGGTGTTCAGCTTGTAATATGAGATTGCCGTAAATTCGGCAAGCAGTTCTACTATTCGGGGAATGGTCTCCTCCACACTGGAGTAAACAAAAATGACATCGTCTGCATAAAGCCCTATTTTGTGCTCTACATTCCCCACTGCAGGACCAGAGATACCAGGGTCTGCCCTTACTCTAGCAGCCAACAGCTCCATAATCAGGGCGAAGATGAGTGAGGACAAAGGGCACAGTTGACGTGTGCCGTTTGATATTTGCAGTGTGGAGGAGAGAAAACCCGAAGCTCGCACTCTTCCGTTGGGAAAAGTATATAATGCCATTATTGCCTTTTTAATGTCCCCAACAAGACCGAATCTCTCCAGCACTTCCTCTAGATACCCCCAGTGCACTCTGTCAAATGCTTTTTCTGCATCTAGAGATAGAAGTGCACCGGGGGTATTGCTCCTCTCCATAATCTCCAAGAGGTCTATAATTCGTCTGGGTTCCATCAGATGCTTGTCGAGCCGGAATAAACCCGACCTGTTCCAAGCCGATCAGGGAAGGGAGGACCCCCATAAGGCGATTCGCTAGTAGTTTTGCATAGATTTTTAAATCGCAGTTTAAGAGGGCGATTGGTGTGAAATTCCCTGGAGTCGTAGTGCGTTTGCCAGGTTTCGGGATCGTGGAGATTATTGCCTCCAGACCTTCAGGGCGGATCCCACCCGATGCTCGCCAGAAGTTAAATAGCTCCAATAAGTGCGGCGAAAGAAGTTCAATAAAGGAGGCATAGTACGAGTAGGAGAATCCATCAGAACCTGGTGCAGAACGCTTTTTCATAGACTTGGTGACTTCCCGAATTTCCGGTTCAGAAAAAGGAGCATTTAAGACAGTAAGTTGCGCTGAAGTTAAGGAAGGAAGCTGCGCCTTATCTAAAAATTTGCTTATCGCCTCCTTAGAGGGTTGGGGTGTTTGTGGGTCGGAGTGTAGGTTATACAAATTTCCGTAGTATTTTTGGAATTCCTCTGCTATCAGTAATGGCCACTTTACACGCGGCTACATTTCTAGCTTATCCACAGGTAACTTACTGGCTGCAATGAAATCATGGAGACATTATTCCATTTGTACACAGCAACAAGATAGAACCATGTCTCCATGATTTCACTGCAGCCAGTAAGTTACCTGTGGATAAGCTAGAAATGTAGCCGCGTGTAAAGTGGCCATAAAGGGTTGTTTATTTTTTGTCCCGTTGAAGAAAACAGGTGGGAGATTTTGGAAGCTTCTTCTTTTTTCTTGATGCGGCTGGCTAAAATAGTACCTGCTCTATCTCCCATACCGTAGTACGTGGCCTTGCTCTTTTTTAGGTTAAATTCTACTTTAGCCAGTAAGAGCGAGCGAAGGTCCCGTCGGGCTTTGGAAAGGGCAGTATGCGTTGAGAGGAGAGGGGTTTGTTTGTGTAGAGATTCTAAACGCGCTATTTGAAGCGTAAGGTTTTTAATCTGGGCCTCTCTTTCCCTCTTGAGCCTAGAAGCTAGTTGAATAAAAGAGCCCCGGACGACCGTTTTATGAGCTAGCCAGTTTATCTCAGGGTCCGTCTCCCCACTATTATTTGAGGCAAAGTAATCTTTGAGTTGGGTAGATATAAATGCTACATTGTCAGGGTTAGCTAACAAATACTCATTCAGTCGCCATAGTGAAGTCGGAGTCACATGAGCGAAGTCTGCAATTTGTAGGGATACTGGAGCGTGGTCAGACCAGGTGATGTTTCCAATAGTAGTTGACTGACAATGGAAGAAAAGAGGGTCATTAACCAGAAAGTAATGGGGGGGCCACAGCTGAGGGCACTGACTGGACCAGGGAACAGCACAAACACTATGGGTGAGTAAACTAGTGATTGAGCGATTGTGTTCTACCACTGATCTCTCCCATGACAATGAATGAGACTAACCACTTGGTATTATAAAGTGCAATATTGTGTTACCCTGAGTGTGCAACTATTTCTATGTGGTTCATATCTGGATTCATCCACAAAAATACTTCATCTTTTAACGGTGTACTGTCTGTTACTTTATATGTTTAATAAAGTGGTAATTTTTATGAAACATCAACTCCCTAGTGCTTGCACTTATTTTGTAGATTGATGGAGTGTTTCCTACATAGTCCAATAAAACGTGCCCTCATAGTGGACGTTTTGTAACCATGAAATTGATTAATTTACTATGGCATGATATGGTTTTGAAGTTTTTGTTTATCTCAGGGTCCGTCTCCCCACTATTATTTGAGGCAAAGTAATCTTTGAGTTGGGTAGATATAAATGCTACATTGTCAGGGTTAGCTAACAAATACTCATTCAATCGCCATAGTGAAGTCGGAGTCACATGAGCGGAGTCTGCAATTTGTAGGGATACTGCAGCGTGGTCAGACCAGGTGATGTTTCCAATAGTAGTTGACTGACAATGGAAGAGAAGAGGGTCATTAACCAGAAAGTAATCCAGCCTGCTGTACGTGTGATGACGTGGAGACATAAAGGTGAAGTCCCTCTCCTCCCCATGGGAATAACGCCATATATCGTGAAGATGGTAAGCAGATATTAGGTTACCCATCTCACCACGGCAAAAGAAGGGGGAGGAGCAGTCCATATGTTTGCTGACTGGGAGGTTAAAATCACCAGCCATAATAGTGAGGCCCTTAGTAATCTCAGCCAGCCTAGGGAACAAGGAGCGAAAATACCTATGTTGCCCAGCATTAGGGCCATAGATGGAGACCAAGGAGTACAAAATGTCGTTGATGTACCCCACTACCACCAAGTACCTACCCTGAGGGTCCAGAATCTTTTCCACCAATCTGAAAGAGAGAACTGCTGATAAAAATATCCACACCTGCCTTCTTGACCTCCGCATTTGCAAAGTATTGATAAGGATACAACGTAGATGACATTCGATAATTATCACCCTGCAACAGGTGAGTTTCCTGGAGAAACACCACATCTCCATGAAGTTTCTGAGTTGCGACCAGGTTAGAGAACGCTTTATGGGCGAGTTTAGCCCGTTTACATTAATGGTAACACATTTGATGCTCATGAGGAGACAATCAGAGACAGCCCAACCTGTTGAGAAAATTAATTTATAACAATCACTAATCAGATCGCATATGAGAAGCAAACTATATCTCCAAAAAATGGGTTAAGTAGGGAATTTAGGTCGGGTAGATCACAGAGGGGGTTGAAAGGGTAGGATAAGAAACACAACAAGACAAACCAAAGATCAGGGATAGGAAAGGGGTTTAGAGGAAAGGAAAGGGATTGTAAGGGGTTGAAAGGTTCAACTTAGCTCTACAGTTCTATGGGTTAACAGTTCTAAGGAGAAAATACCCCTGTCCTTAGGGGTCTCCTGTCATCCAGAATTCCTCCAAGGATTTTAAGGAGGGGGACACTGATACTAAGTGTCCAGATATGGGTGCTAGAAACGCACCTCAGGGGGCAATCTATCCCACCAAGACACTGGCGGAATGTAAAATAGAAGAAAGAGAGAGATAATAACAGGTGAGGTCAGAGAAGAGGGAGTTAAACAAGAAGAATAAGAAGAAAGGAGGGAGAAGGAAAATTTTGCAAGACCAGACCAAGATGGAGAGTAAATGGGGAAAGGAGAAAGGAAATGGAACTTAGAATGAATCAAATTAGAGAAAACAAATCTAGGTGAAAAAGGGTGAAGGAGACGGATTTAAAGGAGGTGTTTAAGAGGAGATGTAGAGAGAGTCTAGGAAAGAGGGAAAGAGTGCGAGATTTAAAGAGAAGAGTAGTTGTGAAAGAGATCAGGGAGACCTCAGGTGGTGTAAGAAGGAAAACCAAGGAAGCAGAAAAAAGGTGTAGTCATCACCAGAAAAATTAAAAGAAACAAATAGAAAAGTCTAGAAGTACGAGAAAGTAGATGGAAAGTAGATAGAAAGAAATCAGAAAAGGCAGGAATAGAGTCCCCACGGGCTATAACACATGGTGACAACACAAGTTCACAACAGCAGTCAGATAGGCTCTAGATGTCGAATGTCCGGCAGGTCAGCAGGGTTCGTCTCTGCTTGATCTTCAGGCACGGGACGGGTAGGTGGTGTATTCGGAAGCTGGTCCCATCGCCGCATTAAATCTTCCGCCTGCTTCAGAGTGTGGCACACATGCGAGACATTCTCTTTTTTAATGATGAGTTTCATGGGGTATCCCCAATGATACTCCACTTTACGCTCCCTCAGGGATTTGGTGATTTCCTGAAAGGCCATTCTCCGCGCAAGAGTGCCGGCCGAGAGATCGGGTATACCGCTATGTGCTGATAGGATTCCGGCACCGGGGTTCCCATCTTGAGCGCACGCATAAGGTCCTCTTTAACCTCGTAGAAATGTATCCTAGCAAGGACATCTCTAGGAAGTGCAGGATCTAACAGTGAGGGCCTAGGGAGACTGTGAATCCGGTCAATGATGATTTCTTTAGGCCTCATAGCAGGGAGCATTACAACAATTAAATTTTGTAATAAATCTCTCAAATCAGTGGGAGGGACGCTCTCCGGAATACCCCGCAGCTTCACATTGTTGAGACGGGACCTATCTTCAAGATCCATTGTTTTGAGGATGGTTTTCTCCAATTTATTCTGCAGTGCATAGTGGGTATCAAGCAGTTCATTGTGCGAGCGCACTAGTTCCCCCATCTTGCCCTCTAAATGCGCTGTACGAGAAGTTAGATCAGTGACTTCTCCCCTCAAACGCCTCCATCATTGATTGCATATCCTCCTGCAACGAGGTTCGCAGTCCAGCTAGGAGGTCTCGCATTGCTGCGTGTGTGACCAGGGCCTCAGCTTGTGCACCCGTGCCCGAGGAAGTAGAGGACAGGGAGGCCAGGGAATTGTGTCTTGAAGATCGGGTGGAGCGTTGTGGAGAAGGAGGTTGGTGTGCCATTTTAGGTGTCCCTGGGGCCTGGGAGCGGGTGGGAGCAAAAAAGGCGGTTAGTCTGTTAAAGGAACGGTGTAGGTCCGGGCGAGATTTGCCCATCAAACGCCTGGGAAATTTTGATGAGGGAAGTAGGCAGGCTGTATCACTAGGTGTGGATCTTGTAATCCCCCGTATAACCTGGCAGGAGTTGAGCCACAGGGCAGATATTGGGTAGAGTAGTCACTATAAACCAGGAGTATGTTTATTAGAGGTGTTGGCTAAGCGGTAGTGATGTTGCATGTCTTAGGGGGTTTAATATGACCCTATGTTTGTCATAAAGTGCCTGATATGCGTCCCTGTGTTGATTGTTGTGCTCCCTCCAGCAGTAGTGTACGTAGTGTATTTTCCCCCTCACCTTCACACCGATGCACCAATGTTGTTTGGCGTCGCTTTCTACTCTGCGGGCTCTCCTTTTGTGCAAGATTTCCCCGTCAGGCTCCAGGCGTCCCCGCTGCCCTAATTTAGGTGTTGGGCACCGTCACACTCCGCTGTAGTTAAACCCTCGTCTTCCGGATCACCTGGACCGTTTTTCTCCACCTCCCGACAGATCTCACCGGCAAGACTGGTTATCCAGCAGTGTCGGAAAAAACACTATCCGTTGACGGCAGTTATCTCGGTTAGTGCTATGGGGGAGGAGAGTCAAATCAAAGAGGCGTGTGGCTCTCCCTTCCAGTGAGCTGTGATCCTCTCGGCGGGAAAGCCTCATGGCGAGCTGGGGGTGGGGGGTGATCAGCCCGGGATATGTGGCGCCTTTTAACGGTTGTGGGGCCAAAATAAGCCCTAATCCAGGGTCAGTATAGCCAAGCCCTCCTGGATGTGGTCGTATGAACCCCAGATCCCCGGTGAATGGGTCCGGATGATAGGGATTGAGCTGCTGTTGTCAGGAGTCACCTTAAGCTGGCTTCTCCTGGACCGTGGTCATCCCGGATCTCCCCATCAAATGCCTGACCTGTCCGGAGGTGTGCAACACAGATTTGGCCAGTGTTCTATTTCTGTATGTCGCTGGATGTCGCTTTGAAGCCCGTGGGTCTCGGAGCTCCTGAACTAAGCAGCCATTTCGAGCACATGCTAGGCCACGCCCCCGCACCCAGAGTCTTCACAAAAGTCATGGCGGCCATCATGACTATTCTCCATTCGCGGGCAGTGGTCATCCTCTCTCACCTAGATGACCTGCTAATCAAGGGACCATCTTTCCAGGCTAGCCTTGACAGCGTCCGAATAACATCGGACACGATCTCCCGCCTATGGTGGCTCATAAACTTAGACAAATCATCCCCAACGCTGGCCCAAAGGATATACTTTCTAGGGATGACCTTCGACATCGCATGAGGGCTAGTCATACTCCCTCAAGACACGGCCACACACACTCTTTGCGGTCGACCACCTCAATCCATCTGCTTCGGCATGGGGGTCCTAGGGAAAATGATAGCGGCAATTGAAGCGGTTCCCTTCGCTCAGCTACACTTCCGACCCTTGCAGCTTGCCCTCCTCTCGGCTTGGGACAAAAATCCATTCAGCCTTGACCGCAAGCACTGCCTATCCACGCAAATCAAAAAGTCACTCATCTGGTGGACACGGCCATCTTCACTCACAGACGCTCCAGGAGTCACACCTCCCAATCAACATTCTGGAGCAACGGGCGATCCACTTAGCGCTCCAACACTTTCACCACCTTCTAACCGGTCGCCCCATCCGCATTCAATCAGACAAAGCAATAGCAGTGGCATACATCAATCAGCAGGGCGGCAAACGCAGCAAATCTGCAATGTGCGAAGTGGAACATATCCTACACTACACCGAAACAACTCAGTCAGTCATATCAACAGTCCGGAAGTGGACAACTGGGCGGCAGACTTCCTAAGCTGCTAGGGACTGTCCTCAGGAGAATGGTGCATCCATCCAGAAGTTTTTCTACAGATCTGTTGGTGGTGGGGAACCCTCAACGTGGACCTGATGGCATCAAGGCTGAACGCAAAAGTCCCTGCCTTCGTAGCCAGGGCCCGGGACCCTTTAGCGCTAGGAATGGACTCGCTGGTCCTCCATTGGCGCCAATTCCAACTCCCATACATCTTTCCCCCACTGCCGTTGATCCCACGAGTAATAAAAAAGATCAAAGCAGAAAGAGTCCAAGTAGTACTCATTGCCCCAGACTGGCCACGACGAGCGTGGTACACAGAGTTCATACAGCTTCCTGTTGACATGCCCTGGCTACTCCCAAATCGACCAGACCTCCTGACCCAGAGCCCCATTTGCCACCAGACTCGGGGCCCTGTCTTTAACGGCATGGCTATTGAATCCTGAGTCCTGACCCATGCAGGTTTTTCCCCAGAGGTCATAACCACCATGGTTAATACCCGCAAACCGACATCCTCTCACATCTATCACTGCACCTGGAAGACCTTTTTTGCGGTGGTACAAGGACCACAACCATATCCAGTCCTAGAATCCTGGAGTTCCTTCAAACCGGCCTTAACTAGGGCCTGTCACTCAGCTCCATCAAGGGCCAAATCTCCGCCCTAACCATATTATTCCAATGCAGGATTGCTACCAAACCACAGGTCAAAACATTCATCCAAGGGGTCTCGTACACGCAGCCCCCGTTTCAAGACACCCGTGCCGCCTGGGACCTAAACTTTGTTCTGGACGCCCTACAAAAGCCCCCATTCGAACAACTGCAATAAGTATTTCTATCCCACCTTTCATGGAAAGTCCCCTTCCTAGTCGCAATCACATCGATCAGGTACGTAACAGAACTAGCTGCCCTATCCTGTCGTCCCCCTTTCTATCCTTCCACAATACATCCGTCACCATCCTTCTTGCCATTGTCATTATCCTGTGCCCCGAGTGTCATTATCCTGTACCCCGAGTGTCATTATCCTGTACCCATACCTCCCAACCGTCCCGGATCCAGCGGGGCAGTCCTGATTTTGAGCTTCTGCCCCGCTGTCCCGGCCGGGATGTTACATTTCCCTCACTCAGTGGCGTAGCATGGGGGGGGGGCGGTCCGCCCGCGGCGGCAGGTGTGTGGGGGCGGCAGCAGGGCTGTATTTAGACGGCAGGGGAGCGTGAGCGGTTTTTTGTATTTTTCTTTGCCTCCCTCCCCCAGACTCCATATGAAAACTGGAGTCTTTGTGGGGGAGGCTGCCGCCGCTGGCAGTGCATTGCCGCCCGGCGCCCGCATGTACTGCCCAGCTCCCAGCCCCTCAGCGCTGAGAGCGATCACGCTGACAGGAAGCCGCTGGGAGCTCTGCTGCTTCCTGTCCCGTGATGGCTCCAAGTGCTGGTGCGGTGGAGGCGGCTGTGGTGCTGGCGGCTCCTCCACCCAGCCGGCCCCCATGCACCCGGAGAGGTGAGGGAAACTGTGCAGGGGATAGGGGACAGGGGGGTAGAGGAGAAGAGGACAGGGGGGCAGAAGGACAGGAACAGGGGGACAGAGGAGTAAGAGGACAGGGGGGCAGAAGGACAGGAACAGGGGGACAGAGAAGAGGACAGGGGGGCAGAAGGACAGGAACAGGGGGACAGAGGAGAAGAGGACAGCGGGACAGAGGACACGGGGGCAGAAGGACAGGAACAGGGGACAAAGGAGGAAGAGGACAGGGGGCAGAAGGACAGGAACAGGGGGACAGAGGAGAAGAGGACAGGGGGGCAGAAGGACAGGAACAGGGGGACAGAGGAGAAGATGAGCAGCTGGAGGGACAGAGGAGAGGAGGATGGGGGGCAGGGGGACAGAGGAGAGGAGAACGGGGGTGCAGGAGGACAGAGGAGAGGAGGACGGGGATGCAGGAGGACAGAGGAGAGGAGGACGGGGATGTAGGAGGACAGAGGAGCAGCAGGAGGGACAGAGGAGAGGAGGACGGGGGTGCAGGAGGGACAGAGGAGAGGAGGAAAGGTGCGCAGGAGGAGTGGGGCTGTGTGTGGTGATAATGGCAGCTGTACCAGGTGTCTCTGCCTCCATGCGGCAGCCTCCACCTTCCTGTGTTGGCAGGGTGTGCCATGCTGGGAATTGTAGTTCTCCTGCCTGTTCTGGCATTGCTGTATGGTTTCTGGGCAGTGTGTTGGGTACTGGGAGTTGTAGTTCTCCTGGGCGGGCTCAATGTTCTCCCGCCGCCTGTCTGTGGTTATTGTGCCTCTTCTGGGATGTCCTCAGCTCTGTGCTGTGCACAGACAGTGTATCACCATGTCCCCAGCTCCATGATGTGCACAGTGTACCACCATGTCCCCAGCTCCGTGCTGTGCACAGTGTACCACCATGTCCCCAGCTCCGTGCTGTGCACAGTGAACCACCATGTCCCCAGCTCCGTGCTGTGCACAGTGTACCACCATGTCCCCAGCTCCGTGCTGTGCACAGTGTACCACCATGTCCCCAGCTCCGTGCTGTGCACAGTGTACCACCATGTCCCCAGCTCCGTGCTGTGCACAGTGTACCACCATGTCCCCAGCTCCGTTGCTGTGCACAGTGTACCACCATGTCCCCAGCTCTGTGCTGTGCACAGTGTACCACCATGTCCCCAGCTCCGTGCTGTGCACAGTGTACCACCATGTCCCCAGCTCCGTGCTGTGCACAGTGTACCACCATGTCTCCAGCTCCTTGCTGTGCACAGTGTACCACCATGTCCCCAGCTCCTTGCTGTGCACAGTGTACCACCATGTCCCCAGCTCCGTGCTGTGCACAGTGTACCACCATGTCCCAAGCTCCGTGCTGTGCACAATGTACCACCATGTCCCCAGCTCCGAGCTGTGCACAGTGTACCACCATGTCCCCAGCTCCGTGCTGTACACAGTGTACCACCATGTCCCCAGCTCCGTGCTGTGCACAGTGTACCACCATGTCCCCAGCTCCGTGCTGTGCACAGTGTACCACCATGTCCTCCGCTCCGTGCTGTGCACAGTGTACCACCATGTCCTCAGCTCCGTGCTGTGCATAGTGTACCACCATATTTTCACCTTCGTTCTGTGCACAGACAGTGTACCACCATGTCCTCAGCTCCGTGCTGTGCACAGTGTACCACCATGTCTTCACCTTCGTGCTGCGCACAGACAGTGTACCACCATGTCCCCAGCTCCGTGCTGTGCACAGTGTACCATCATGTCTTCACCTTCGTGCTGTGCACAGACAGTGTACCATATATTTTCTGTGCACAGCACGTAGCTGAGGACACGGTGGTACACTGTGCACAGCACGGAGCTGAGGACACGGTGGTACACTGTGCACAGCACGGAGCTGAGGACACGGTGGTACACTGTGCACAGCACGGAGCTGAGGACACGGTGGTACGCTGTATCCCGCCGCCTTAAAATCGGTCTGTTTCTCATCCAAGAGAGTCGGATGACTGTCATCTGTTTTTTGGTCCGTTTGGCAACTGCTGTGCGAGTCTCTGACATTTTTCTCAGATCACATCCGTGTGCAATCCGTGTTTTTTCTCAGCAGCTATTACTGTAGAATCATTTACAGGAACATTTTACAGTGTTCTCAGCTACAGAATGAGAATGTATCAGTGAAGAAAACGGATGCCTCTCGGATGGTCCGTGTGCAATCTGTTCTTTCCTCAGCAACTATTACTGTAGAATCATTTACAGGAACATTTTACAGTGTTCTCAGTTACAGAATGAGAATGTATCAGTGAAAAAAACAGATGCCTCTCGGATGGTCCGTGTCCGGTCCGTGATTTTGTCGGACCTGTAGATTTGCATTGGTGAGTCTCGCACGGGAATCGCAGACTGTCGCAGCATGTTGCAACTTTTTTCTCATCCTGAATCTGGATGAGAATAAAAGCGTCAGACACTCGACAATCTGCTCTCAGAGATTGATTGCAATGCGAGAAAATCACACATTGCACTCATCAGAGTTTCACGCCAGTGTGTCCGTACCGTAATACTAAAATCCATATAGTAATCCTACTGGTATGGGGAGGATTTATGGCTCAGTTAGTACACTCCATCCTTCTTGTTATTAACCAGTTAATGCTCTCTTGTCCACCGCACTGCAGTGTCAAAAGAGGACGACAGCGAGACAGGCAGCGACATAGCATCAGAGAGCCCCTGACCTCAAAATAGAAGATCCTCAGATCCTGGTATTGTGACATAATATTAAGAATAAAGTAGGTTTTTGCATTTATATTACACTATGAACTCCACAGTACAGCGGCAAAAAATTGCTAATATTAATAAGGGCATCTGGTGATTGTTCGTCACTTGTAAATGGGTGTAACTTGGGCGTGGTTAGGGGCGTGGCTAAAATTTGCGTGGCGCACTACGTGTGCCACATCTTTTCTCCCTCTTCCTGTTCTTCAAAAGTTGGGAGGTATGATTTCTGTGTCCGCATCCGTGATTTTGAGGTATCCGAACACAAAAAGAGCTGGGAGGAGCTCAGTGGTGTTGGGGCTGTGATGTCACACGGGGGGAGGAAGAATCCCGTGTTCCTCCCCCTGTGTGACATGTAGGGGCTGAAGTTTTGTTTTCCCAGTGTATTTACATACACTATGAAAGCAAAATAAAAGAGAAAACATGTATTAAAAATAAAATAAATAAATACGTACCTCTCTGCTGGCTGTTTGGGACCCGAGAAGATGTTTGAATGCTGCCAGGACCTTAAAGATCTGTGATTGTCCGATAGCAATCATGTGATATGTGATGTGAAATACCACCTGATTGCTACTGGCCAATCACATTTTAGGTCAAGGTCCCGGCAGCGTCCGGACGTCTTCTCGGGTCCCGGACAGCCACCAGAGAGGTACGTATTTTTATTTTTTTTGTAACACATTGCTTTATTTAATTTCACTTTAGCATTTTATGTAAATACACCATGTTCCAAATTATTATGCAAATTGGTTTTAAGTGTCATAGGGTTTTGTTTTTTATTTGTCATTGAAACCCATTGATGGTATTGTGTCTCAGGGTTCTTTGGATTACTGAAATCAATCTCAGATACCTGTGATAATTAGTTTGGCAGGTGAGCCCAATAAAAAGGAAAACTGGGTGTTCCACAATATTACGCAGGCCACAGTTTTCAAGTAACATGGGAAAGAAAAAGGTTCTCTCTGCTGCCGAAAAGCAACAAATAGTGCAATGCCTTGGACAAGGGATAAAAACATTAGATATTGCACAAAAACGTAAGCATTATCATCGTACTGTGAATAGATTTGTGGCCGATTCTGAGCACAGACGTGTTCTTGCAGATAAAGGCAGAATGAGGAAGGTTTCTGCCAGGCGAATTCATCCGATTAAGAGAGCAACTGCTAAAAAGGCCTTACAAACCAGCAAACAGATATTTGAAGCTGCTGGTGCCTCTGGAGTCCCTCGAACCTCAAGGTGTAGGATCTTTCAAAGGCTTGCTGTGGTGCATAAACCTACTATTTGGCCACCCCTAAACAGTGCTCACAAGCAGAAATGGTTGCAGTGGGCCCAGACATACATGAAGACTAATTTTCAAACAGCCTTGTTTACTGATGAGTGCCGAGCAACCCTGGATGGTCCAGATGAATAGAGTAGTGGATGGTTGGTGGATGACCACCATGTCTCAACAAGACTGCGACGTCAGCAAGGAGGTAGAGGAGTCTTGTTTTGGGCCAGAATCATTGGGAAACAGCTGGTAGGCCCCTTTAATGTTCCTGAGGTGTGAAAATGACCTCGGCAAAGTATATAGAGTTTCTGACTGAGAACCTTCTTCCATGGTACAAAAAGCAAAAACGTGCCTCCAGGAGCAAAATCATCTTCATGCATGACAATGCACCATCTCATGCTGCAAAGAATACTTGTGTCATTGGCTGCTATGGGCATAAAAGGAGATAAACTCATGGTGTAGCCACCATCTTCCCCTGACTGCAACCCTATAGAAAACCTTTGGAGTATAATCAAGCAACAGATCTATGAGGGTGGGAGGCACTCACTTTCAAAACAGCAGCTCTGAGAGGCTATTCTGACATCATGGAAAAAATACAAGCAGAAACTCTCCAGAAACTCACAAGTTTCAATGGATGCAAGAATTGTGAAGGTGATATAAAAGAAGGGTTCCTATGTTAACATGTAACTTGGCCTGTTAGGATGTTTTGGAGTTAAATAGCTTTTTAGTTCAGTGAATGTGACCTCCTAATGCTGCAAATTCAACAAATGAGCATTTTCAGTTCTTTCAAACATATCAAATGTTTAGAAACTCTACTGTGCCTAATAATTTAGAACGTGCATTTAGAGGTTTTTTTAATTTTGAAGATTATACTGTTATCATTTGGAGATTTTTTCAATAAAATTTGATATATACGCTTACTAGTGATGACTTTTATTACACTGACTGTCATTTGCACGACCATTTAGGAAAATCAGAGAAAAAGAACATTTGCATAATAATTTGGAACATGGTGTACACTGCTAAAGTGAAATTACACTGAGCAGAGCATGCTCAATACACTAAAATTGGATCCGGGAAATGATCCTGTTTTTTCCCGGATCTGAGCTCCACAGACCCCCATATTATTTGAATTGGACAGCGTCGAATCAATGCTGCTCAATTTTGTCCGTGGTGCCCAAAATCGGAGCAGTCTCCGATTTTGGGGACGTTAGCACAGCAGACACAATCGGATCCCTGCACATGGATAGCGATTAAGCACCAAGCGCCAAAAAATCCCAAAAAATTGTGGTGTGAAGTGGGCCTTAGCCAGTAGAAGATAAGACAGATTGCTCTCACTGGAAAACAAGATAATAATCTTGTATTTGTGATACCTTTTAATGGCTAACAAAAATAAGTACCGTATATAGTACTCGTGTATAAGCCGGATTTTTAGCCCAAAAATTGGGCTGAAAAGTCTCCCCCTCGGCTTATACACGGGTCAATACGGTAGGCTGCTGTGGTGGGGGCTGTGTCCGAGGCTGGGGAGGCTGGAGGAGGCGGGGGGAGGCTGCTGAATGAGCGCCCCATCACGTGGGGCCGCTCATTATATATGCACTGCTTCCCCTGTCAATCAGCGGCAGGGGGAAGCAGTGCATATCTAAATATATGCCCCCAAATGCTGGCACTTGCCCCCCTGCTTGTAAGGCCCCCCCCCCGGCTGCTTATCTTACCATCCCTGGTATTCTGCATCGCGCGCGCAGGTCCCTCCGTGCTCCCGTCCTCCGTGGCATTCGGGGTCATGTGACCGGCCGGTCGCATGACGTCATCGCTACGCGATGGCCGGGGACCCCGGATGCAGCTGACGCCGGGAGCACGGAGGGACCTGCGCGCGCGATGCAGAAGACCAGGGATGGTAAGTTAAGCAGCCGGGGGGGCCTTACAAGCAGGGGGGCAAGTGCCAGCATTGGCTGCTGATACACCTGGGGCTGCCTGTATACACCACTGGGGGCCTGTACTCTGGGCTGCCTGTATTACACCACTGGGGCTGCCTGTATACACCTTGGGGCTGCCTGTATATACCCCACTGGGGCTGCCTGTATACCCCCTCTGGGGCTGCCTGTATATACCACCTCTGGGGCTGCCTGTATATACCACCACTGGGGCTGCCTGTATACACCTCTGGGGCTGCTGTATATACACCACTGGGGCTGCCTGTATATACCACCACTGGGGCTGCCTGTATACACCTCTGGGGCTGCCTGTATATACCACCACTGGGGCTGCTGTATACACCTCTGGGGCTGCCTGTATATACACCTCTGGGGCTGCCTGTATATACCACCACTGGGCTGCCTGTATACACCTCTGGGGCTGCCTGTATATACCACCACTGGCTCCTGTATACACCTTGGGGCTGCCTGTATATACACCATGGGCTGCTGTATACACCTCTGGGGGCCCGTATATACCCCTGGTGCCTGTATA
Organism: Allobates femoralis; assembly: GCA_033576535.1. Classification (NCBI taxonomy): domain Eukaryota; kingdom Metazoa; phylum Chordata; class Amphibia; order Anura; family Aromobatidae; genus Allobates; species Allobates femoralis. Next base: position 246,350,506 of record JARQOC010000002.1, on the reverse strand, counting down.
CACCATTGAGGCTGCCTGTATATACCACCACTGGGGCTACTGTATACACCTCTGGGGCTGCCCGTATATACCACCACTGGGGCTGCTGTATATACCTCTGGGAGGCTGCTGTATACACCACTGGGAGGCTGCTGTATACTGCTGGGGCCTGTATACACCACTGGGGAGGCTGCTGTATACTACCACTGGGGAGGCCTGTATACCACTGGGGAGGCTGCTGTATACTACCACTGGGGAGGCTGCAGTATACTACGACTGGGGAGGCCTGTATACCTGTGCTGGGGTCCACCCTTGCTTATACATGAGTCAATAGGTTTTCCCAGGTTTTGGGGGCAAAAGTAGGGGGGTCGGCTTATACACGAGTATATACGGTAATTGATGTTACAAGGCAAGCTTTCAAGACTTCTCAGGTCTCTTCATTAGGCATGGTATGACAAAATATTAGAGATACAGAAAAATATACACAACCAGAGCAGATGCAAGGTGTAGTGAACGGACATTTAAATAAACAAACAGAACCTAGAGAGGATCCTTAATTAGCCAGACTTTTAGGCTGCTTTCACACAGCATTTTTTGTGAATCCGTCGGGATCCTTGATTTTGAAGGACTCGACTGACAGTCACGGACACTTCAAATCAGATGCCATCGGATGCCATCGGTCCGATTTAATATCGGATCCGTCAAACTGATCTGATAAAAAAAATCGGACCGATGGCATCCGATTGTATCCGAATTGAAGCAATCAGCAGATCCATGTTAAATGTCCGACTGTGGGAGGTGTTTGGGAGGTCTCAGTTAGAATCACGCATGCCCAGTAACCAAAACTGGATCCGATAACTAATCCGATTTTTCCACAGTCCGATTTACATAGCACCACATGTTATTTGCCACGGATCACATCGGATCTGATCCTGTCCGATTATGTCCGATGCACCCAAAATCGCAGCAGTCTGCTATTCTGGGCCCCGGAAAAATCGGGCAGAATCGGATCCGACAAAAATCGGATGCCATTAAGGGCAAATCCTATCCGATCCGTTTGAATAGGATAGCCACGGATCCAAGAAAATTGCTGTGTGAAAGCAGCCTCAGTTGTGTGAAAGTTTTTTTACGCGTGTATTTTGTGAAATACGCAGGTCCTTTCACACACTGCGTTTTTTTCTGCATTTTTCTCGGCGCTTTTTCAGAGCCCATTTATCATGGGGGCAATGGAAAAACGCCAGGGTGGATAAAAATCAATGTTTTTTTAAAAAAAATCAAAAAAATCGGATTTTTTTGATTTAAATCGGATTTTTTTGATTTAAATCGGATTTTTTTCAATAAACTGCTTTTTGAGGAAAATATTTTACCATTCAAAGGTTCTTCCATCATGAGATAAAGCTGAGTTGTTTAACTCAGTAGAATAAAGGCTGTATATGTGTAACATTCAAAATGCCATGCTCTTCCAGAGGTTTCTGTAGGATTAGTGGGTAGTTTCTCTCCTATATTATCACAGACGCTCGCTTTACTTACGCAGTTCTCAAAACTGAATTTGACTCCGCAGAGGTCCCAGCCTCTTCTTCAATAAGCAGAAATTGTATAATAAACAATAAAGTAACAGCATTGACTTTTTTTGTTTAGGGGAATTCATGGATTCTGGAAACTATCCACCTCCAAGATCACCATCATCCTGTTCTACAGTTTCAGACAGCAGGGACAGTAGTATTTAAGTTTTTCATGTGTCGGCTGGGCTGACAGTCTAAGTTTCTTAAAATATATATATATTTTGTTTAGCCAAATTAGTTAACAAACATGGATGTTTGTTTAAGCAAATAACTTATGCTGTAATGTTGTTATTGTTTCAGTTGAATAAATCTATTTAAATTGTTATTAAGGTCAGGATTATTTTTCTCCTTCCTAAGTACAACAGAACAGTGGTGTCCAAATATGAATGATTAACCCATTAAACTGGGGAGAAAAAAGTAATATAAAAAGTGATTCTAAAAATCTTCATCTACTTGCATGTTAAAGTAGCAAGAACAAGTTTATGTAGAAACTTTGATTTAAATCACTGATTTAAATCAAGCCTTACTGACTAGTGATTTAAATCGTGATTTAAATCAGTTAGATTTAAATCAAATCCACCCTGAAAAACGCAGAGAAAAGCTGCAGAAAGAATTGACATGGTGATTCTTTTTACGCGCGCGGTTTCACTGCAAAAACGCGCGCGTAAAAAAAAAACACAAATACGCAGTGTGTGAATGGATTTTGTCAAAACCCATAGGTTTGGCTGGGCTGCTTATCCAGAATTGCGTTTTCACTGCAAAAAGCACGCATAAAAAAACGCAGCAGAAAACGCAGAGAAAAACGCAGAGAGGCAGCAAAATATGCAATGTGTGAATGTAGCCTTAGGCTACTTTCACACTAGCGTTTGTGTCTACATGCGTCTGGCATGCAGACGCAAACGCTGCCATACTGATGTGAATGCAGCAGAGATTCTCCACATGCATTCACATAGTATGGTGCCCGGCCAGCCAATCAGTGGTCTCGGCGGCAGGCGGAGATCAGCGGCGGAGATCTCCTCCTCCTGGCAGCCGCCGCTAATCTCCCGGCAGTGTCGGCGCGGGAGATCTAAAGAAACAGCTGATCTGATAGCTATTTAAGGGTATGTGCGCACTGGCCGGGTTAGGGTCGGATTAGCAGTGTAAACCGCCGGTCGGTTTACATAAATTTCATGTAAATTTATGTTAATCCAAACCGGCGTTTGGATTAACATAGAAACCTATGTAAACCGACTGTGCACACAGCGGCGGTTTACACATGCTCATCCGTTGCTAACCCGCTGGGTTCCCAGCGGGTTAGCAAAGAATGAGCATGTTCTATAATCCGGCCGGTTCTGCAGCGGCTGCAAGCAGAATCATGTACTGCTTCCAGCCGCTGCAGAACCGCCGGCGCTAACCCGCCCGTCACCTGCCCATCACCCGCCCGGCACCCGCCGCACATACCCGCCAGGAAGCCGGTGGACGGCTCCGGAGCTTCCTGGCGGGTCCGCCCAGCCGCCGCCGACACAAACCCGCCCACCGTGTGCACATAGCCTAAATCTCCTGCACCGACACCGAATAGGTGGTGTTGGTGTGGGAGATTTAAACACTGTCAGATCAGCTGTTTCTTTAAAACTTTCGCGCCGACACCGCCGGGAGATTAGCGGCGCCCGTCCCCGGGAGATCAGCGGCTTCTCCAGCTGCTCTCCCGGGGGCCACTGCTGATCTCCCTGAGAAAGATTTCAATGTGATCTGCAGCGTTCTGCACTGTCATGCGGAGGACACTGCGGATCCATTGACTTCCATGCATTCTTTGTGCGCTTGTGGACGCTTACTGATAAAACAAGCGCCCGTGAACGCACAAAAAATGCACCATGTTGCGTTCGGAGGGTGCAGGAGAGCGCACAAATTATGCGCATCCGAACGCAACCATAACCGAATACAGCCAAACGCAGGTACCATGTGTTCCCATGTAAGGCTGGCTTCACACTTGCAGATGCATCTGCAGCGTTTTGCAGATGCATCTGCAAGTATCAGCATGCAGACCACGGCCGTGGTGTGAATGCTCTCATTGATTCCTATATGTGAGCCGTAAGCAGGCGTATGCCTGCTTACAGATCACACTCTCCCGCCCGCACTATGGACGCGAGATGTTGCGTCCAAGGTGCGGGGCGGGAGTGTGTGATCTGTCAGCAGGCATACGCCTGCTTACGGCTCACATATAGGAATCAATGAGAGCATTCAGACCGCGGTGCGCCCTATTATAAACATAGGGACCACGGTCTGCATGCTGATACTTGCAGATGCATCTGCAAAACGCTGCAGATGCATCTGCAAGTGTGAAGGCAGCCTTAAACAGGAACGCAGTCGGCATACATTTGGCTGGGTTCGGTACACTGCGTTCAAAAACGCTAGTGTGAAACCACCCTAATTGTGTGATGATGAGACCTCATCCTTACTTTTAGCTGTTGTCCTGTCTCCCCAACATAAATAGCCTCCACAGAACATACTGTATAGTGCACAGAATTAAATACACAACATTATAAGGGGAGGATGTGAATGTCCCAGGAATCTTATAATCCTGCTGTGTGTTGGGGATCAGTATCATGTCTTTGGTCTGTATATTTGCCACTCTTCACGTTGCATGGATAAGTTCCGCTTGGTGTATGGGTGGGCATTGAACTTTGGATTATGATGTTTCTTAAATTGGGAGGCTGCCTGTAGCATAGCAAGAAAGGGTCTTTGAATATTATTTTTTGTCAGTCATCCTTGTATAGTTTATGGTAAAGTTTCTTGGCAATGTTTCTCAGTACCTCAAGGTTTGTAGGTCACCACCAGAGGAACACAATGGTTTTCTTCTTTTTCTCTGTATTGGAGTGCTTGACTTCTAGGGAGCCTTGTGACTCTAATGATCTGCTCATCAATGGAGGTGGGGTGGTAGCCTTGGTTTAAAAATATTTGTTTTAGATTGCTTAAATGTTCAACCCTGTTCTTTGGATTGGAACAGATACAGTTATTTTTGAGGGCCTGGCTGTAGACAATGGACTTTTTCATGTATTTCAGGATGAAACTGTCCAATCTTAGATATGTGGGACGGTCAATCGGTTTCCAATATGCCAAAATTGGAATGAATCATTTAGAATTTTTATGGTGGTATTCAGGAAGTTAATTTCTGTTTTTGAGTGCTCCAGTGTCAAGTTCATGGTGGGATGAAATTTATTGAAATTCTCATGGAATTTTAGAAGTTCATGTTCAGTCTTAGTCCAGATAATTAAGATGTCCTCAATGTAGCGGAAGTATGCCAAGGGTTTGATGGAACAGGATGCTTAAAAGTCATTTTCCAGTTTAGCCATGAAAAGGTTGGCATACTGTCAGAGATGTGGAGTCATAGCAGTGGTAATTTTGGGTGGAGTCGGAATCGGATGCTTACTGACTTCACAGCATTGGTTGTGGAGTCTGAGTCGTGAAGTCAGTGTCCATTTTGGTAGAGTTAAGGCCCAGTTAGGCTGCGTTCACACATTTGCGTATTTTGCTGCGCTTTTTTACGCGCGCTTTTTGCCGCGTTTTTCGGCCGCGTAAAAAAGCGCAGCAAAATACGCAGGGGCTTTCACACACTGCGCTTTCTTTCCCCCAGAAAGCGCAGTGATGTCACAGAGGGGAGGGAGAATCCAGCTTCCTCCTCCCCTCTGTGACAGCTGTGGCCGCCCCATTAGACTTCACAGTGTTAATACACACTGTGAAGTCTAATTAAACTAAAGCAAGTGTCTGAAAAATAAAAAACAATGAATACATCACCTTCCGACGCCTTTTCCCGGTTTGCGATCCCCGGTTGTAAGTCAGATTTCTTCTGCAAGACCTGTGATGACGTCAGAGGGGGGGCGTTACCGGGCGGTCCCATGGCTGATTGGCTGCTCGCGGTCACATGACCGCGAGTGCCCAGGACCGCCCCCCCTCTGACATCATCACAGGTCTTGCAGAAGAAATCTGACTTACAACCGGGGATCGCAAACCGGGAAAAGGCGTCGGAAGGTGAGTATTCATTGTTTTTATTTTTCACACACTTGCTTTAGTTTAATTTAGACTTCACAGTGTGTATTAACACTGTGAAGTCTAATGGGGCGGCCACAGCTGTCACAGAGGGGAGGAGGAAGCTGGATTCTTCCTCCCCTCTGGGAAAATACGCAGTAGTAGCTCCGTAAAGAATTGACATATCAATTCTTTACGGAGCTGCGTTTTCTCCCGGAAAACGCACTGCGTATTTTTACGCAATGTCTGCACTGCAAAGTGAATTTCCCATTCACTTTGCAGGCAGACAAAAAGCACATTGCGTATTTTGAAAAGCGCGCGTAAAAAAACGCGGCAAAATACGCAATGTGTGAACGCAGCCTTCACACAACAGATAATTGTGCAGAGATTGTTCGCAGATCTCTGGTTGCAGTGAAATTATGGACACATTGTTACATTTGTACACAGCCACAAAATGGAACAATGTGTCCATGATTTCACTGCAACCAGAGATCTGCAAATAATCTCTGCACAATTATCTGTGTGAGTAACTTTGCCTTTAGAGTCATATTCAGGGAAATTGAAGAGTCGGAGATACGAGGTGTGCAGTTTCTTCCCATTGAAAAAAATAAAGTTGGATCCAAAACTGCCAACGTCAAAATGGCCACCATGGTCACCACCCATCTGGAAAAGTGTTCCCCCTCCCATATACTAATGTGCCACAAACAGGAAGTTGAAATCACCAACCATTCCCATTTTATTTAGGTGCATCCATATAAATGGCCCACCCTGTAGTTCCTCACCAAAAGAGCAAATGTGTGTGAGGATAAATCTGGTGAGTCTTCGTACTGATTCAAAAGGGATCCCATTTTCAAAAAATATTCGGAAAGTGGTAAGTTTATCTTCATGTGGGATGTTAGAATATAAGGATTGCACATCCATGGTAGCTAAGATGGTACACCTGGGGAGTGACCTACTGTACATACCTTATTTATAAAGTCCGTAGTGTCCTGTATATAGTTGGCTGTCTTTCTTACCAGCAGTTTAAAGACAATTTCCACCCACTCTGAGATTTTTTCAGTGAGTATTCCCACCCCTCATTACATCTCATTAGAACCTTTGACTCAGTCCGATCAGTTTTAAATTTATCAGAAGGATTTATGACTCATTAGATCTGAAAAATGTGCTCTAGAGACAATGCGGGCACCAGGTTTACACATAAATTAGGACAATAAAAACTTTCACACCACTACACCATGTTCCAAGTTATTATGCATATTGGTTTTAAGTGTCATAGGGTTGTTGTTTTTTTTCAATGAAACCCATCAATCTTGGATACCTATGATAATTAGTTTGGCAGGTAAGCCCAATAAGAGGAAAACTGGATGTTACACAATATTAAGCAGACCACAGTTTTCAAGTAACATGGGAAAGAAAAAGGATCTCTCTGCTGCCAAAAAGCAACAAATAGTGCAATGCCTTGGACAAGGGATGAAAACATTTGATTTTGCATGAAAACTTAAGCATGATCATCGTACTTTGAAGAGATTTGTGGCTGATTCTGAGCACAGACATGTTCATGCAGATAAAGGCAGAATGAGGAAGGTTTCTGCCAGGCAAATTCATCGGATTAAGAGAGCAGCAGCTGCTAAAAAGGCATTACAAACCAGCAAACAGATATTTGAAGCTGCTGGTGCCTCTGGAGTCTCTCGAACATCAAGGTGTAGGATCCTTCAAAGGCTTGCTGTGGTGCATAAACCTACTATTCGGCCATCCCCTAAACAGAGCTCACAAGCAGAAATGGTTGCAGTGGGCCCAGACATACATGAAGACTAATTTTCAAACAGTCTTGTTTTCTGATAAGTGCCAAGCAACCATGCATGGTCCAGATGGATGGAGTAGTGGATGGTTGGTGGATGGCCACCATTCCCAAAAAGGCTGCGATGTCAGCGAGGAGGTGGAGGAGTCATGTTTTGGGCCGGAATCATGGCGAAACCGCTGGTAGGCCCTTTTAAGGTTCTTGAAGGTGTGAAAATGACCTCCGCAAAGTATATAGAGTTTCAGACTGAGAACTTTTTTCCATGGTACAAAAAGCAGAAACGTGCCTTCAGGAGTAAAATCATCTTTATGCATGACAATGCACCATCTCATGCTGCAAAGAATACTTGTGTCATTGGCTGCTATGGGCGTAAAAGGAGATAAACTCATGGTGTAGCCACCATCTTCCCTGACCTCAACCCTATAGAGAACCTTTGGAGTATAATCAAGCAAAAGATCTATGAGGGTGGGAGGCAGTTCACATCAAAACAGCAGCTCTGGGAGGCTATTCTGACATCATGGAAAGAAATACAAGCAGAAACTCTCCAGAAACTCACAAGTGCAATGGATGCAAGAATTGTGAAGGTGATATTAAAGAAGGGTTCCTATGTTAACATGTAACTTGGCCTGTTAGGATGTTTTGGAGTTAAATAGCTTTTTATTTCAGTGAATGTGACCTCCTAATCCTGTCAATTCAACAAATGAGCATTTTCAATTCTTTAAAACATATCAAAAGTTTAGAAGCTCTACTGTGCCTAATAATTTGGAACAGGGCATTTAGAGTTTTTTTAATTTTGAAGATTATACTGTTATTATTGGGAGGTTTCTTCAATAAAATTTGATGTATACTCTAACGGGTGATGACTTTTATTACACGGACTGTCATTTGCTCTGACCATTTAGGAAAATCAGAGAAAAAGAACATTTGCATAATAATTTGGAACATGGTGTAAGTCTGGCTAATTAAGGATCCTCTCTAGGTTCTGTTTTATTTAAATGTCCATTTATTAGTGATGGGCGAATCCTAAATTACTCGGAATCGCTTGACTCTAGCGAGTCCGAGCCCAGGACTCGCTACTCGTTGCGAGTCTAGCGAGTCCAATGTTAATGAATGGGGAAGCGAGTAATAGCGAGTAGTGTGCGATTTACAAATCACAGATGTGTCTCGGAAGCTTCAGCCTGAAGCAATCCTAGTTTTGCCATTGATTTGCATTGGACTCGTTTACTTTGCAAGTAATCGCTGGGAAACTCGCACAGATAAGAGTCCTGTCTGCTCTGTGTGCTGGCTGCCAGCTCCAGGGTCCTAGAGCCTGCCTGCTGCCTGATGTAGCAGAGCTGAGATTGTTCTCAGTCTGCTCATTCCCTGTGCATAGACATCTATATCTATGCACAGGGATGAGCAGAGAGGACATCGCGTTTTGGACTGCGTCAGACGGAAGAGGATTTTTTTAATTAAAGATGGAGTCCCTAATGGCTTTTTTTTTTATTTCTAATAAAAAATTTTCTCTGTGTTGTGTTTTTTTTAAAACAATTTAATAGAAATTCATGGCGGTCATGTCTAATATTGGCGTGACCGCCATAAATTTCGGGCTTAGGGCCAGCTGATAATACAAAGCTGGCCCTAACCTCTTTATTACCCAGCGTGCCACCGCCACCAGGGCCACTGGAAGAGCGGGGTTCAGCGCCAGAGGATGGCGCTTCAATGAACGCGCCATCTTCTGGGGCGGCTGCGGGCTGCAATTTGCAGCGGGGGGTGCCCAGAAAGCTTAGGCATCCCTGCGCTGCGGATTCCAGCCCCCAGCTGCTTAGCTGTACCTGGCTAGACATAGAAATTGCGCGGAGCTCCACGCATTTTTTTTAAATTATTTCATGAAATTCATGAAATAATAAAAAAAAAGGGCTCCCCTATATTCTTGTGTCCGGCCAGGTACAAATAGGCACCTGGGGGTTGGGGGCAGCCCGTCGCTGCCTGCTGGATGCGGCTGGTTCCAGAAATACGGCGAAGCCCATGTAATTTTTTTTCTGAAAAATCAATAAAACAATCCTAAAAAAGGGACTGCATCTTTATTAACCCCTCGCCCATGGTCCAGGGGTTAATAAAGATGCAGTCCCTTTTATTTACATTGTTTTATGGATTTGTCAGAAAAAAAATTTCACGTGGGCTTCGCCGTATTTCTGGAACCAGCCGGATCCAGCAGGCAGCGACGGGCTGCCCCCAACCCCCAGGTGCCTATTTGTACCTGGCCGGACACAAGAATATAGGAGAGCCCTTTTTTTTAATTATTTCATGAATTTCATGAAATAATAAAAAAAAAATGCGTGGGGCTCCGCGCAATTTATATGTCTAGCCAGGTACAGCTAAGCAGCTGGGGGCTGGAATCCGCAGCGCAGGGATGCCCAAGCTTTCTGGGCACCCCCCGCTGCAAATTGCAGCCCGCAGCTGCCCCAGAAGATGGCGCGTTCATTGAAGCGCCATCCTCTGGTGCTGAACCCCGCTCTTCCAGCGGCCCTGGTGGCGGTGGCACGCTGGGTAATAAAGGGGTTAATACCAGCTTTGGTATACAAGCTGGTATTAAGCCCGAGATTCTTAATGTATAGGCCACGTTTGACCCAGCCACTAAGAATCTCCAATAAAGGGTTAAAAAAACACAACACAGAGAAAAAATTTTATTTGAAATAAAAAATAAAGCCATTAGGGACTCCATCTTTAATTAAAAAAATCCTCTTCTGTCCAACGCAGTCAAAAACGCGATGTCCTCTCTGCTACATCCCCTGTGCATAGATATAGATGTCTATGCACAGGGAATGAACAGACTGAGAACAATCTCAGCACTGCTACATCATCTCTGTGAGCAGGCGGGCTCTAGGACCCTGGAGCTGCGGCAGCCTGCACAGAGAAGACAGCTGGACAGTTACTTTGCGAGTTTCCCTGCTATCACTGGCACAGTAGCCGAGTCTAATGCAAGACAATGGCAATCCTAGTTTTGTCAGCGTTTGCCATTGATTTGCATTGGACTCGTGCGAGTAAACGCTGGGAAACTCGCAGAGTACCGAGTCCTGCGAGTCCCTTACTACTGGCCGAGTAACGAGTCCTAGTGAGTAGATTCGCCCATCCCTACCATTTATTATACCTTGCATCTACTCTGGATGTGTATTTATTTCTGTTTTTCCTAATATTTTGTTATACCATCAAAAAAAAAAAAAAGAAGAAAGAAGTTCTGTACCAATCTGTTGTAGGAAAAAGTTATTCTGGGCATACATACATGGTATTTTAAGGTACCGTTACTCGGTACAAACATCGCTTAAAAGTCACGGTTTGAGCGACGTTGAAATGACATCGTTAGTGCGTCGTTGCGTGTAACCAAACGATTCAACTACGATAATTAGTCAAATTGGAGTTGACAGGTTTATGAGCATGTTCAAAAACCTGACGATTTCAACTTCAGCAACCTGCTGCATCGTTCCGTGTGACACCACGATAACTATGTCGTGGACGACTTCGCCCATTCACAGCAATGAGCAGGGATCGTTTGTGGGGTTTGTGAACGATCCCTGCTCACAACATCGTTGGTGAGTTGTCCACGATATCTAGACGTGTGACTTCTCACCAGCAATGTTGAATTGATCTCAAGAACGACCGCGCGTCCACGAGATCGCGTGCAACATCGTCACAATGTTTTACCGTGTAACGGGGCCTTTAGAGTGCTGTGTGTGAAAAAACAGAAGCATTGGTGGTGCTCATTCCACGTTACGCAGTTTATGGCTCTGATTAATTGATTTTATATCTTGATAGATCGGGCATTTCTGAATGCAGCGATACCAAATTTTTTTTTTTTCATTTTTTTAATACTTTTATTTTGAATGGGGGAAAAGGGGGTGATTTGAACTTTTTGTGTTTTTTTTTCATATTTTTCCAAGGCTGCTTTCACATCAGCGGTAATTGCTGATCGCGGCAGTTGCAGTGAAAAAAACCACAACTGCCGCGGTTACCGCATAACGGCCGCACTTGCGGCTCACTTGCGGCAGGCCCCATGCAATGTCTAAGGGGCTTGCGGTAAGTGTGCGACAGGTGCGGCAAGTGTGGTTTCGGCACTTGCGGCAGATGCGGCGGCGAAAAAACGTAGTCAGCCGCGTTTTTTTTTTCGCGGCCGCATCTGCCGCAAGTGCCGAAACCGCACTTGCCGCACACTTACCGCAAGCCCCATAGACATTGCATGGGGCTTGCCGCAAGTGAACCGCAAGAGCGGCCGTTATGCGCTAATCGCGGCAGTTGCTTTTTTTCACCGCAACTGCCGCGATCAGCGATTACCACTGATGTGAAAGCAGCCTAAACTTTATTTTTTAATTGATTCTTAATTTAACAGTGCCCCATAGGGCGCCACAGTGCTGCAGCATCGGATCGCTTGTGACAGGTCCTGATGAGCTGCAGCACATCAGGACCTGTCACAAATGCACAGTGAGTGGTTGGCAGCGCTTGCCAACCACTCACAGGAAAGCGAACGCTGATAGCTTCTGGGGTCTCGAAAGGACCCCAGGCTATCACCCAACAGCTGGAGATCTCGCAATCTAATATATAAAGCTGAATGTGTGTATGTGTGTATGTGTGTATATATCGGGATTGGCATCTACACCGTCGCAGCCACAGCCGCAAAATTTTGCATTTGGACCCCAGAGAGCGTCATAGGCTATGTTGTGAGGCGAAATTTTAACCCTGCGCGTTCCAGTTCACCAAACAATTTTGCCCCTATCTACATAATGGGGAAAAAAGGGAAAGGAAACGTGTGGGAAGAAAATCGACAGCTGTCAGCTATAGAGACAAAATTTTGCACAGTCACACGTCTGGACCCCGGGAGCTCATAGGCTATGTTGTGGGGCGAAATTTTAACCCGCGCATTCCAATTCACCAAACAATTTTGCCCCTATCGACATAATGGGGAAAAAGTGACAGTTACCAGTTGACAGTTGTGAATGAGAGGGGCTTAATGATAGCACCAAAGACTAACAGCACATACCAGCATATAGTCACTAAGGTGGGGCCCCAACATGAGATATTCACCACACACAGGGACATGTATATACACCACACGCACACAAAGAGTAACAGCAAGTGTATAGTGCAAAGCACCAACATTGGATACTCACCACGCACCCGAACAAACACACACCACAAAGAGACACACACAACACAGAGACACACACACACCCCCAAGGGGACACACACACACTCTATAGCGACACATGCACTCACCCCACAGGGACACACACACCACAAAGAGACACACATAACACAGACACACACCACACAGACCCCCCCCCACAGGAACACACACACATAGCCACCCTATAGGGACACATACACTCACCCCACAGGGACACACACACCACGAAGAGACACACACACACCACACAGACCCCCCCACAGGGACACGCACACATACACACCCTATAGGGACACATGCACTCACCCTCAGGGACACACACACCACAAAGGGACACACACAACACAGAGGGACACACATAACACTAGACACACACACCCCACACAGACACCCCCCCACAGGGACACACACATACAAAACCCTATAGGGACACATGCACTCACCCCACAGGGACACACACACACACACCACAAAGAGACACACACAACACAGATACACACACACACCACAGACCCCCACACAGGGGCACACACACATACACACCCTATAGGGACACATGCACTCACCCCACAGGGACACACACACACACACCACAAAGAGACACACACAACAGAGACACACACCACACAGACCCCCCCACAGGGACACACACATACACACCCTATAGGGGCACATGCACTCACCCACAGGGACACACACACACACCACAAAGAGACACACACAACAGAGACACATACCACACAGACCCCATCCCACAGGGACACACACATACACACCCCAGGGACACACACACCACACAGACAGACACAGATGTGCACAAATCACCTCACACAACTCGCCTCATACGTGTGCTATTTTATTTTCCAAACATAAACATCTGATTAAAAACAGCCAATGTGCAACACATGTGCCATATAGGGAATTAAGGCAAGTAGTAGTGTTTTGGAGGTGATAACATATACTGCCCGGCCAGGGGGAGGGTTTACTGTTGGCTGGAGATTTATTAGGCTGCTATAGCAACAATCACAGCTCAGCTTCTATTTTCCTACAGGTCATTAATATGACATATTCAAATTCTATGTTGTTATAGCTAACAGCAGTTATTTATTAACCTGGGCGTAGCCGGGTACTACAGCTAGTATTATAATAAAATCATATAGTGACCTTTCATGTGTGTGTAACACAGACTTAATTTCATTTAATGTCATGTAGAGGGCCTTTTTACTGCCAGGGAAATGTCTGCTATAGTCTTCCGTTAAATTTTCATTGGGTCTTTCAAGCAATCCTACTACAATATAGCTCACACATGAACACAAATGCAAACAATTGCCTAAGTTCTACTGGCATTTTATAGGTTGTAACTTTTGTTAGGCAACTATCCCATTCTGAGCCATCATCCGTTAACCCTCTTGCAAAATATGCTTCTTGGGAAGTTGCAAAACGGTTTCCTCCAATTTTTCTGAGATCCTCAAAAGATGTTGCTCCTCAAACATAGAGAAGAAAGGTTTCTCAGAATTCTGCTTCTCAGTCTAATAGACTTGCGGTAAACATTCTTCCAGTTGTGGTTTTATGACCTTTGCCAAATGGTTTCCATTTAGCATTTTTATCATCCCATGTGTAATATTCACGGATTTCATTGTATAAATATTGTCGAGTATTAGGATCTTCCTGATTTAGTTTAACTGCTGCACAGCTTCAGCTTCTTTAGGCTGCCTTCACATTTGGTAAGTGTCTGCATGCTGATGGCATGCAGACACATACGCAGTGCAAAGCAGGGTCTAAAAGATGTGTCCGCAGCGGAGAATGTCCGCCTGCGACACATACTAGTGGAGCCCAGCAGCCAATCAGCGGTGTCCGGGGGCGGAGATCAGCGCCGGAGATCTCCGCCTCCCGGCCGCCGGTAGGCTCCGGGACATGTCGGCGGGGAGAACAGCTTAATTTGACAGCTGTTTGAATCTTTCCCACCAACAGAGAGGATGACGGCGGCGTGGAAGATTCAAACAGCTGTCACATCAGCTGTTCTCCCCGCCGACATCACTAGCAGATTACCAGCGGCGGGGAGGAAGAGGACAGCAGTGGCTCAGCTGATCTCCCGGTGGCCGTCGGTGAGCTCCTGTGACATCACCGGCGGCCACCGGGAGATTTTTCAATGGGTCCGCAGCGTTCTCCTGCGCTGTCAAGCGCTGAACACTGCGGACCCATTGAAGACAATGCAGGTTTTGTGCGCTTGGGGACGCTTGCTGATTTTCCAAGCTCCCCGAGCGCACAAAAAAATGCAACTGGCTGCGTCCCGGGTGCGGATGCTGGACACCGGAAGGAGCAGATATCGTCCGCATCCGCACCCGAACGAGCAAACGCAAGCACTATGCGTTCCTATGTTAAACATAGGAACGCAGTGCGCATGCGTTTGACTGCGTATGGGAATGCAGCAATACGCTGCCTTCCCATACGCAAATGTGAAGCCAGCCTTACTTGGTATAAAGCATATTGTACTCTTGTCCTCAAGGTGGACGTTTAATTTTTCAACATTTTCAGTTTGGTGGATTTTATTTCCCTGATCCTCCAGCGTTCTTCAGGTTACTCACATATAGAGTTTCCAAGTAATTCTTTACTTCATCCAATTCAAATGTGGCTTTTTGTTCTCTGGGGACAGTAATGAATTGAATAGTTGCACAGTCATGCCCTTTGTAAACGTATTTGAACAAATATTTCACACTTTGTATGGAATTGAAAATCTCTTTTATGTAGACATTGTATTTCAAAGAAAGATAAGTGTTGTAAGGAACTACCCAACCTTTTTTTCAACAAAGTTATCATCGTAGGTTGGGTAGCCATTTACATTTCTATTAGTTTTGGAACAGAAATCCTGGGAAAGTCTTTGGTACAGTTCTAATTATCCATACATGATGGAATTTGATTCAGTGGACCACGGCCACTTTGTAAAATAATGTCATAGGAAATATAAAGCCAGCGCCTGCAACAAAGCATGGTATTGCTGTTGTGTGTACAGATGTAAAGCGGATGTGAAAAAAACTACCTGCAACTGTCTACATCAATGTATGTGTTGCAGCCAAATGTCTAGATTGATGTTTTTACTTATAAATGCAAAATAAATATCACAAGGTTATATTTTTCCACCTCTTCACTAAAAATATTGCACAAGAAATGCAAAAACTCTGTATAGTCGCTTGTCACAAGCATACATATTGTCGCACACATTTCACAGGTTTTTTTATGCAAGAAACATTCTGTTACTTTGTTGCTTCTTTAATTCAAGTGCTCAAAGATGGAAGAAAATAAATAGAGTAACTGTAATTCAAGCGTAGCATGAGAGTTGCCAGTGTCACCAAATCATTGATCAATCACACCAAATTTGACACTGCTCCTTCCAGCTCTCCTCTCTCCCACCATCAATTAAATCTCAATTAATTTTCAGACTACGACACTCATCTTTACTGGGCTTTGTGCTCTGATGTCCTAAGTGTTGTAAATCACTCTGAAATTGCTGCTGCATTCCCTGCCTCAGCTTTCATACAGGCTAGGATAGTCCCTTCTGAATGGCTTTGATATACCATGTGATGAAATTACTAAATTATTATGAGGAGTACAGAAAAATTTCATCAGTCACTAAAGGCTCACATGACTTATGGCAAAGTATAAAAAGTTTGCAATAATTATTGTTAGCAATCTGTAGAAATTAAGTCGCAAATTATTGAAATGTCAGTGTCTGAATTTCATGACATTCAATTTGAATTTGATTTGCATTGAAATTTAGTTTTAGAATTTCTAGTGAACATTTGTCCTTCCTATTTGATGCAACTAAATTTAGTTTACATAAAAAATATATGTAATGCTTTAAATATTCAGGGTTCGCAATTTGACAACTTTATCCATTAGTGAATAAGTTGCCCCTGCAAAGTAAAATCTGTATAGGAACCAAAGGTCAATAAAATATATACTGAAAAAAAAAATAGACAGCATTTTCTACTCTTTACTTGGTCAGTCGATTTGCTCTATGAACAGTCACATGGTCTTTAAAAATTAAATTAAAGATGTCTGTGTCTTGACCCTATACCTAGTCAAGACAGCAAGCCATATATCGCAGCTGAATCAGCCTAGAGATGGATAGCTGAATATATCCACCATTAATCACTTTCTAAAACACCATAATACAATGGTCAAAGAAGTGTAAGGACAGTGAATTGAGTGACCACCATACACCTTCTACAAGTAAATACCTTGACAAGTGATATCACACAGGTCTCCAGCTGCAGAACCTCCACTTGTTTACTCCGCTGCAGTGGGATGAGTGACAGCCTCTCAGTGGTTACAAAAGTGGACACACCTGCTGTTTTTTACTGATCCCAGGCACCGATCACACCATTTTTTTGTTCATCCAGTATCAACATCTCTGCCGTACCTCCCTCACAGTCCAATAATTTGTTGTGTGACACCCTACTCCACCCTCTCTCAGCACTGCAAGCCAGCCCTCATCCATGCAGATGTGGTCATGTACAAGATTATATCCAATATATCTCTATTGGGATCAGTATCTGGCATGTACGCCATTCAATTGTTTATTTTTGTGAAGTGTTTTGAGTGTTTTGTCTTTTTGTGTATTGTTGGACATTAATAAAATTGTATCTTTTTAAAAAGGTTGCATGACTTGCTTGGCAACCCTCTTTTCTTACCCTTGTCATGTAAAAGATTATTTTCTCCTAACATCCCACAGCTAAGAGCTTGAACTTCACCATCTCCAATTTGTTGGGCACGAAAATGCTGCCTTTCGATCTGATCAGACAGTTTCCGAAAGCTGATGGCCATTTCAGCTCCCCAGTATCAGTTGCCCAGTCGCAATTACTTCTGTAAGAAAGCTGTGCCTGCGCTACACCAGCATGTTGCAGACAACATCACTCCTTCTCTGAGAAATTCTTCGTGTGACGCTGCATATCATCACTGACACCTGGACGAACAAATATGGCCAGGGGCGTTACATCTCGCTGACTGGGCACTGGGTTACTCTCATGGCTGCAAGGCAAGGAAGGGGCTGCTACACAAGTCTTGAAATCTCCATGGTTTGTGGGACAAACCTCTGTATCTACTGCATCATCAACTACTTCTGGCTCCTCCACCTCCTCTAGGACATCTAGCTGCACCCTCAACCTCTCCCTTAATGTTCCAACAGTCCAGAGATAATCCCCCCACCTCTGTACTATGCAGCCAGGGCTCACAGCCATCAGGAAGTGTTGAAATTAAAATGCCTTGGAGATGTCAGTCACATAGCCGAAGAGTTGTCAACAGCTATGAAGACCAAGTTTGACAAAAGGCTGTCTCCACTGACCCTGGAGCCAGGGAAGGCCATGTCCGATAACGATGCCAACCTGGTCGCGGCCCTTCTCCGGGTTAAACTTACACATGGACCTAGCATGGCTCACATCCTTAACCTCATTGTACAGCAATCCCTATGCCAGAATCCTCAGCCTGTATGAGCTGCTGCAGAAGTCATGGTTTGCTGTGTGCTCAATTCCGCCATTCGCATCCTGTGGCTCATCGACTAGCATTGATTCAGAGGTCTTTAGAACAACTAGTTATCCAACGTATATGCAATGTGCAGACTAGGTGAAATTTACGTGGGTCAATTTCTCCTTCCTTATCAGAGTTCCTGTACAGCTGGCCCTTGGGGATATACTGTTTGTAAGAAAAGGGAACCATGTATGAACATTCTCCCCTGTCTGTATGCACCTGGTGTGCATGTCCGTACTCTGTACTCCTTGTTTTTGCAAAAAAGCAGTACCTCTG
The DNA here is from genome assembly GCA_033576535.1 of Allobates femoralis. Lineage (NCBI taxonomy): Eukaryota > Metazoa > Chordata > Amphibia > Anura > Aromobatidae > Allobates > Allobates femoralis. Next base: position 246,332,208 of record JARQOC010000002.1, on the reverse strand, counting down.
CTGTGAGCATTGTCTGAGGGAGATCTTTTGAGCAACTCTTCAACAGTGGCCCTCTGGTACATTTGCATTCTAGAACATCTGTCTAACACCAGAATGGAAGAAGGAAATTTCTCCTGTCCAAGGTTGAGAAGGTCACAACCAGTAATTGGTGGTGTGAAAATTTGTATCATGTGGTGGTCTTTAGGAAAGGCAGCACGACAAACTGTGCCATGTGTGCCAGACTACAAAAAGGCAACCTTTAAGTGTCACCACTAAGACAAAGACTAGCCATTCTCTCATCTTCCCCCTCTCCTCCTCCTCCACTTCAGGCCATCCTCACTGGACAGACAGGAAGCTGGGGTTTGCGTCCCTTATGTAGCACAGACAAAAATCCTGTTCCTCCTCCTTCTCAGCATCCTTCTCCTCCCGTTGCTTTCCCAGCGTGGGCTCACCACTCACTAAGGCTGCCTTCACATTTGCGTATGCTTTGCTGCTCCATACGCATTAACCATGCGCACTGCGTCCTATTTTACATAGACGCATGCCTGCGTTTGGAGTGTTGCTGCTCGGGTGCGATGGACCATATCTGCTTCGGTGTCGCGTCCGCACCGGACGCGCATGTCGCGTCTGGTGCGGACAAGAGTGTGTGGCTGTACCAGGCATCCCTCGCACAGATCATAAGATATGGGTGCGCCGGCGATCTGCAAATGCAGACCGCGTGCCACTATATAAATAGGGGCGCGGTCTGCATGGATGTCCTTAGTAGCACTGCAAAACGCTGCTATCGCATCCACTCTGCAGCTGAGGCAGTTTTACTTGGTGGATTCCTTAAAGTTTGAAGAACCTCACAAATACTGTATCAGCCATCCACACTCACTAGAAGTTGTTACATGCGGTGGCTTACTGTTAGTCTGGTGGTCATGTTGAGTTGGTATTCACCTATGCCTCTGTTGCTCACTAAGGCTTGACAACACATGTAATGTTGAGTTTCAGCATGTGGGCAGGTTGCAAGTCAGTCAGTGAGGTGGGATATGAAAGTGCTGCTAAGCTGCAGCATTGCCAGACCGGAGACAGCAGGAGGTGACTTTCTGAAACGGGTGCAGACGCAGTGTACCATGACAAGTTGCTCCGGTAAGTTAGGGTATGTTTTAAAAAAACTGCTGTACAAGTTGAGCACATGGACCAAGCATAGAACTGCACTGGCTTGCCGAGCTTCAAAGCAGCCACAAGATACCGCCCATTATTGCACACAAGCAGACCTGTTTGGAGGTTCAGCAGCGAGAGCCACTAACCATGTGGTCTGTAATACCTTTCGGCAGCTCTACTGTGTGTGTGGTTTATCAACAAAACAGATAAGCTTTAGCAGAGCATGTTGCCACTTTGCCGAGGTAGTGCTGCATAGCTCCCAGCTTGAGCGTGATAGGGAGGATAATTCACCTTACGATGAGGAGCAGGAGGATGAGGGGAGACAGTATCTGGCATAGAAGAGACGGTAACCCTGATGAAGCTTGAGCCCACTATTCTTGGCATTGGCAGGATGTATGATGTCCCAGGCTCCAACCCTGTCCCAGCCTCCACTAGGTTCACCCTTTGTGCCATCAGGAAATGTAGCATCCCTGTCCACAAGAACTTGTCCATGTGTCCGTAGTTAGGTGGCCATTCCCAGTTACTGAGTACCAAAGGACGGCTAACGCCAAGAGGTTGTGGATAGACTGTTTCCGCAAGCCAAAATAGCAGCATTTCCAGTGTGAGCAGTCTGGCAATGTGGCCATTTAGCGTTTGGGCCTGTGCATGGATGCTGAGTATTTCTGCTATATAATGCAATTACCACGGTCTGGTGGGCGCTCTAAAGTAGATCCAGGATCTTGTTAAGTATGAAGTCCTTTATTCTAAAAACCTCCTTCCCCACAACATGTTTCGACGGTATAGTGCCGTCTTTCTCAAGTGGAATGATTCCACTTGAGAAAGACGGCACTATACCGTCGAAACATGTTGTGGGGAAGGAGGTTTTTAGAATAAAGGACTTCATACTTAACAAGATCCTGGATCTACTTTAGAGCGCCCACCAGACCGTGGTAATTGCATTATATTCTACATCTCCCTGGAGGACACGGCAGGCGCTGCTCATTTTAGCTAAAGGACCTTTAAAGGACTGGTCACGTGGACGCGAGGGGGCGGAGTCCGGAAAACTACACGAGGGGAGCGAGGACGCTGCGTGTGTCTGGAGCCGCAGCTCATCGCCGCTGCATCTAATTACTCGGGTCAGGAGAGGACGTATAAACCATTAGGCTCACACCAGAGTTGTGCATGGGTAGCACAACTAATATAGGTTAGTAACTACGTTATATAAATCACCCTTGCAATATACTTGTGGATATCGCACCATTGCGCCCCCTATCTACTTTTTGTCTTCACATGAGTATTTCTGCTTACATTCCAATGTCTGAGGCAGGGATAACTGAATGCTGCACCAGAAAAATGAAGTGGATGTGGTGCTGATTTTTGTTGTATATGTGCAAACGCAGCTTGTGGGCAGGAGGCATCAGGGTCTTCTTGCACAGCAGATATGGAAGGATGTGGCACAGGGGAAACAGCAGTGGTTTCACTTTCAGACACAGCTTTTTTACCCAGGCACTCCAACCACCTACTGGGGTGCTTGGTTGCCATGTGAGCATGCTGGTGGTGCTCAAGTTGACAGTGGTCTTTCCTCTGTTCAGCTTGGTATGACAAATGCTGCAAATTACTGTCTTTATGTCTTACTCACTTTCAGTAAAACTGCCACACTGGGGAACAACGCAACCTTGGCCTCAGATTTTGTACCTAGATGCGATTTTTCAGATGTCACTAGTAAGCCGATTAAAATCCTGAGGCCGTGTATGTTAGTAGTATTTGCCGTACACTGACAGAGCTGGCATTAAGAATTTCCCTTTATTCAGGGGACATGTGAATAAGATAGAGATTTAGCACTAAAAAGAGATGTTGGTTTAATCCGCAGGTACTGGATAACCAACCCTGCCTTTCTCTCTCCCTGCTCCAAAAACTCTCCCTACACTACTAATTTGCCGAACACCCTACATTCGGCAAACACAGCCGAATTTGAACCCTGAAGTGTTTGCTCATCTCTAGTCCCAGTTAGGTGAAAGTATCAGACTCAATTTCTTCATTCAGCCATGCAAGATTCCATGGCAGAATAATTCTGATGTTTTCACCTAACTGGGACCATGTATATTTTTTATTTGCTCATGGTATATTCCAAGTTGGCACCTTGGATCTGACATGCGTTCCCCCCTCCCTACCCTGGGCTTGTTGTCTTGCTTTTTTAAGGAGTCCTGATTGAACTGCCACAGGACCCCTAACTTAGCAGGTGGTTCAGCTTCAAAAGCTCTAAGGGGAAGAAAACCCACACCCCTAGTAGCCTCACTAGGACCATGTCATCTGGCAGGATGAACCCCTTCTAGTAGCCCAAACTGCTTCAATGAAATCCCCCCAGGTAGATGGGAACCGTAGTTTCATGATTTATTGTACATCATAGCCACATACTGGTTACATTTTTGAGACCTTGGGAATGGGACAAAGCCATGCCTTGTGCTAAACCCATTCCAGCACCCCAGTGTGGGCATATACTTAAAACGGCTAGTAGAAGTCAGTTAGTGAACCCATCTTTGGTCTCCAAGCATAATAGAACCGATGGCACCAGAACCGTCTCCCTATGATCTTCTGCTGAGAAATTATGATCCATCGTAGGTTTTGGAGTTTCAGTTTCAAGACTCAAGGGGAAGGAAACTAGGACCACCCCTGGAGGACAGTAAAAGGAGTGATGGACCAAGGGGTTAATTGCTCATCTGACGCAGTGGCCCGGTGTTCTCTGCTAAGAGAAGTCATGCCATCATATGTTGGAAGAAACCGGAAACAACTTGCACCACACACCTTCCTTGTGGCTGTGTAGCACCAAGACCAAATATTGATGGCATAGAAAGTGAACACGGATGGCATACGAGTGACATAAGTAGAGAAAATGGATGGCCCACAATTGATAATACAGATGTAAAATCAACCATTTTTTTCTGGATACACTTCAAATTCTTCCTCTGTTCCCATCTGCAGAATCCCATGGCCATTAGTAAGAAATAGGTACTGTGACATTACATCCATAGAGAGCTACAGTCATGAAATTCCACCATCCTACAGATACAGGGTGTTATATCACAGTTGACAAAATGATTAGGTATAAAAACCACTGGGCAATTCTCAGATTTTATATTGTTTTGTATGTAGATGAAATATCACTTCCGCCTATACCAAACACAGGGCTGTGGAGCAGCAGTGGTCGGGGAAGGAAGGAGAAATTAGTTTTTTTTCCTATTTTCATTCATGTGAATCACTGTTGTATACAACTATCAGCCATAACAAGAAAACCACATGCCTTATAGTTTTGGTAAATTGGAGACATAAGTGATTTCAGCCATGTAATAGGGCGCATTATCTTACTGAAATAGACCTCTACCATTAGGAATATGGCTGCCATAGAGGGATGCTCTTGGGATTTAGCTGTGTTCTGGAACATAATATCAGGATGGTAAATTCACCATTGTATAGTGAGTAGTAGGGTTTGGTGGAGAACACCGCAATTTTCACCTTCTAGACAACTTGGGTCTGAATCCTCTGGAATTTGTTTGTCTTCACCTGTGTTGTGGTGTCATATACTGAAGCACAGAGCATTTTCTCTTATATTTATTAATTTTAGAAGTCACTTTTCTTCTTCCACCTTCAATCTTTATTTGTACCCTAATGTAAAATTGATTATTTCTGCTGCCATATTTTGGTGATTTGATTGCCCTCTTTACTAGCCGCTCTGTTCCTCCACGCCTGAGTGTTTTTCCATCTTTGTGCACACATTGTATTCAATGAGCCTCATGGTCAACAATGTTGTATATTTAATAAAGATACTAAGTAAATGAATGCAAATGTGCACCTATCTTTGGCCCGTTTTGAGGCCCAATCTAAAACCCCCCAAAAAGGGGATGCTGCTTGGTAGCAAAAATGGACCTGTTCCTGTTCTCTGGTACAACTAGGATCACCAACACAATAATGAAATACATACATATTTAATACAGATATTTGTTTGTTTTTGTATTTGTTGGAGCATCAATTCTCAATTTCTTTTCCAGGTTTCATAGTTTTGTAAATAGTAGGGTGCAAAACATTTAGGGTCAGTAAGTAGAATCCTAAAATAAAACCAGTAAATATGTAACTCTGCTAATCTAAACTTTTCTTATATGGATCATTTTGCTATTTCAAATTTGCAGCAGCTGATGACATCATCGCTTACTTTCAGGCTGATGATGTCATCATCTGCCTGTAGAATGTTGATGATGTCACAATAGGATGAGACTGCTGAAGAAGAATTCCCAAGTTCATTCTCTGTCACTTCCCTTCAACTGTTGAAGAGGGAAGACGGCTTTGTGATCTTAGTTCTTTGTTATTGATCTTAACATATCATGAGACATAAGAAAAGGTGTGGGGAAGAGAATGAGAGGAGCGCTAAAAAGACATGCACGGAAGAGAGTTCTTCCCAGAGAGGAGAAACGTCTCAGGTTGAACCTGCTGAGAACAGAAATGCTCCCTGTACTCCATATGTTGGCCTTCCTCTGAGGAAAAACACCCTTAATAAGGGACAAAATAGACAGAGGCCATCTCCTGAGAAGGAGGATGAAACCTCAAACAAGAAAGGTAGAATGGTGGAATCTGAGAGTGCAAAGGCTGGTACCACTGAAATAGGGTTTAGTCAATCAGCTGAAGTCAGGAGCTCTCACAAATATCACGAGAGAGCTGAAAACAAAAGTTGTGGAGAACAAGTTAAGAAAAAGAGGACCGCTGATGCTGAGACCAGTAGTAAAAGGAGACACAAGGATGACAAATCCATCTCTCAAGCTCCAGAAGGTAATGTCTATAGTTATTCAGTCTCATGCCACATCTAAGTCTTATATACCATGCTCATTTTTTAATACAAAATGTAACCCAATATACAGTGTTGGCCAAAAGTATTGACACCCCTGCAATTCTGTCAGATAATACTCAGTTTCTTCCTGAAAATGATTGCAATCACAAATTCTTTGGTATTATTATCTTCATTTAATTTGTCTTCAATGAAAAAACACAAAAGAGAATGAAGCAAAAAGCAAAACATTGATCATTTCACACAAAACTCCAAAAATGGGCCAGACAAAAGTATTGGCACCCTCAGCCTAATACTTGGTTGCACAACATTTAGCCAAAATAACTGCGATCAACCGCTTCCGGTAACCATCAATGAGTTTCTTACAATGCTCTGCTGGAATTTTAGACCATTCTTCTTTGGCAAACTGCTCCAGGTCCCTGATATTTGAAGGGTGCCTTCTCCAAACTGCCATTTTTAGATCTCTCCACAGGTGTTCTACGGGATTCAGGTCTGGACTCATTGCTGGCCACCTTAGAAGTCTCCAGTGCTTTCTCGCAAACCATTTTCTAGTGCTTTCTGAAGTGTGTTTTGGGTCATTGTCCTGCTGGAAGACCCATGACCTCTGAGGGAGACCCAGCTTTCTCACACTGGGCCCTACATTATGCTGCAAAATTTGTTGGTAGTCTTCAGACTTCATAATGCCATGCACACGGTCAAGTAGTCCAGTGCCAGAGGCAACAAAGCAACCACAAAACATCAGGGAACCTCCGCCATGTTTGACTGTAGGGACCGTGTTCTTTTCTTTGAATGCCTCTTTTTTTCTCCTGTAAACTCTATGTTGATGCCTTTGCCCAAAAAGAGAGAACATTCTTCCAAAACGTTTTAGGCTTTCTCAGGTAAGTTTTGGCAAACTCCAGCCTGGCTTTTTTATGTCTCGTGGTAAGAAGTGGTGTCTTCCTGGGTATCCTACCATACAGTCCCTTTTCATTCAGACGCCGACGGATAGTACGGGTTGACACTGTTGTACCCTCGGACTGCAGGGCAGCTTGAACTTGTTTGGATGTTAGTCGAGGTTCTTTATCCACCATCCACACAATCTTGCGTTGAAATCTCTTGTCAATTTTTCTTTTCTGTCCACATCTAGGGAGGTTAGCCACAGTTCCATGGACTTTAAACGTCTTGATGACACTGCGCACGGTAGACACAGGAACATTCAGGTCTTTGGAGATGGACTTGTAGCCTTGAGATTGCTCATGCTTCCTCACAATTTGGTTTCTCAAGTCCTCAGACAGTTCTTTGGTCTTCTTTCTTTTCTCCATGCTCAATGTGGTACACACAAGGACACAGGACAGAGGTTGAGTCAACTTTAATCCATGTCAACTGGCTGCAAGTGTGATTTAGTTATTGCCAACACCTGTTAGGTGCCACAGGTAAGTTACAGGTGCAGTTAATTACACAAATTAGAGAAGCATCACATGATTTTTCTAACAGTGCCAATACTTTTGTCCACCCCCTTTTTTATGTTTGGTGTGGAATTAGATCCAATTTGGCTTTAGGACAATTCTTTTTGTGTTTTTTTCATTGAAGACAAATTAAATGAAGTTAATAATACCAAAGAATTTGTGATTTCAATCATTTTCAGGAAGAAACTGAGTATTATCTGACAGAATTGCAGGGGTGTCAATACTTTTGGCCAACACTGTATATGTTTATCCTATACATCAGAGTTCTTGTCTGAGAGTGGAAAGGCTGGTACCTCTGAAATAGGGTTTAGCCAATCAGCTGAAGTCAGGAGCTCTCACAAACATCATGAGAGAGCTAAAATTAAAAATTGTGGAGAGAAAATTAAGAGAAAGAGAACATCGGATTCTGAGACCAGTAAAAAAAGGAGACGCGAGGATGACAAATCCATCTTTAAAGCCCCAAAAGGTAAATAGTCATTCAGTCCCATGCCTCATCCAAAGTCTTATCTACATTGCTCATTTCTTAAACAAAATGTAACCTAATGATATTTCTAATCAGATACAGTACATCACATTGTGTACGTCACAACTCATCACATTGTATATTTGAGGCTCATCAGCTAGGACATGGTGTTACTCAGCTGGATCACAGTTCAAAGTTCATGACAGGATTAAAAATATTTATTGTAGCATTGCTATGTGAGTGCTGCAGATGGATTAAACATACATGACTTCTTATGCCGGTTTTCTTTCCTAGGGGAAATCAGTCTTCCATCCACCAGCTCTCTAAACAGAGTGGCTGCCCCTCTTTCCCTGGAGAGTTTCACCTTTATCAGGAATCTTGGAGAGGGCAGCTATGGCAAGGTGATGCTAGTGACACATACTGCCAGCGGACAGGAGATGGCAGTCAAGATGGTGAAAAAGAGAGCGTTGGTGAAGGATGCTAGAGACACCATCCACTTAGAGAGCGAGGTCCTGGAAATCATTGCAGAGAACAGATTCTGCACACATGCCTATGGCACCTTCCAAAATGCGGTAAGAGACTCCTCACCTTCTAGAAATATAATTATTTTGTTTGTACACCAACATTCAGCTGTTTCCATCAGAGTCCAAATCCAATCTTTACTGGTGCAAATGAAGAGATCTGCTGTGTGCCTATGTGGCGCCCCGCACCGAGTGCGTCACAGGAGGGTATTGCAGCCACAAATGCAGCAGCAATATTCTCTGACCCAGCAATCACACAGTTAACTCAGAGATCCATACCCTACATGCATCACCTAGCATAGAGGGCCAATCAGGTCCTGGTGGGTGGAGTGTAGTGGTAGTGTGTAGTGGAAGTTTAGCACAATTAGTCTAGTGAAGTCGGAGATTGTAACAGCAACGTAGAAGACCTCTGCAGATTCCCAGCTCTGCAACTTAGGAGAGGGGGTTGCACAGTTCCGTGCGGCCCCCTGGCCACCTTCTACCGGCCGTCTCCCTACCATCACCTGGGCATCATCATGCGGGTCCAAAATCATCCCGTGCCCATCTACAGCCGGTTTGCTGGTACCGAAGCTAGCAGCAGTTCAACTCTGCTATGCGAACCAGAGGAGTGGAGGGATCGCTTTACAGGAGCACCCCACCATCGCCAAATCCAGTCGTCTAACCAGCGGTGTACCCACCAAGGGACCCAAGGCTCCCCAAAGCATCCGGAACGGATCCCCGGATAGGGCATTCAAGCAGCCTCCCTGTACCTGATCTGGTATTCCTGGGCGACAACGGCACAGTACTTAGTTAGAATGGAGGAACACCGCGGATCTCTGAGAACACACTGGTCATTGCTGGGTCCACCCGGTCTGCTACCTACAACTGTATACCATGTATTGCCTGCTGGTTACAGTAAAGAACCTGTTACAGAGACTTACAGTGTCGTGCCTTCTTATGAACTGTCTATCCGCATGCTAAGGTAACCGCAGCTGCCTCACAACATCTTGTGCAGCTTCTGGCTCCGGGGATCACCGCTCAGCCTGTGGGGAGCGTTCCATCTTGCTGCATTCCATCCCCCGGAGGCCCCGCAGTGTCGGTACAGTTACCGAAACTCTCATAGGTGACGTCACGAAGCAATTTAACCCCTAAATCTGTTCCCACAAGACGTCTCATCATTTTTGATTTGTACCACCGGGCCCACTACCATCCGTGACAAGAAGGAAGAAGAAAACGCCTGTCTAAACCGGAGTCCCGGCCACAGTGAGTCACCTATGTGTCTGTGTGTCTTGTGCAACATTACTAAGGACTAGAATTAGTGGATTTTAGTTGACTCTTCAGCCTGGACACCTCCAGTGTGTGAAGCTCATGGGTACATTTTTTTTTAAACATGCAGAAATACAGTATAGGTCCCAGAACCTTAGTAAATGTTATCAGGATGGATATATCCATATTACTTACCATCATGGAATTTAATGGCTCTATATAAATAAATAATAATAATTCTCTCATCTCCTTTTGCACAGGACTATGCATTTTATGCCATGGAGCATCTGAGTGGTGGGGAGTTGAGGGAATTCATCAATGCTCACTCCCCCCTGGATATCTGCACGACCAGGTAAGAGAACAGCTGCCCTGTGTTGTCTGTGGCTGATGTCTCCCCTCATAGTTATTAGTGGTTCAGTGGAACAATTAATGCTGATCAGAGTTGTTTCTTCCTTTTTAGGTTCCTTGCAGCAGAACTCTTGAGTGGACTGGAGTTTCTCCACAGCCGGGGAATTATTCATCGGTAATAAGCCATTTCTTTTTTTTATCCAAAGGGGAAAAGTTACTTTGTAAAATAGTTAAATGTCCCAGAATCCTGTAGATATTTGTGCCAAAAATCTAGTAAACATGCCGAGTACCATATTTATTGTTTCAGATTCTTATGGGGTCACTGGGCAGAGTGGCAAAGTTCTGATTGGTATGGGAATACTCTGACCGGAATCCTTGTGGCTTAAAAAGTGTCACAATGTGCCCCTTAATTACGACCAAATTATGAGGATAATTATTGAACCTATGGCCTCAAATTTATCAAACAAAAGGAGCAAATGTGATAAATTAGTTGCTTTTTCAGACACATGGGATTAATGAATCTGCCCCAGTATTTAGTGAGTGGTCCTGCGCCGAATCCCACATGGCCACTCAAGCACAACAGCTGATCCAGGTCTGACTCACAGAACTATTTTTCTTTCTTTTTACAGGGATTTAAAACCTGACAACATCCTTCTGGACGGCGATGGACACATTAAGATAGCCGATTTTGGCCTTGCTGCAATGAATGTATTTGGCTCTCAGAAGATCACCGAAGTTGTTGGCACATCTGGCTATATGGCTCCCGAGGTGACTATGTGATATCTCATGGCTTATTATCCTCCACACTTACTGTAAACCTTGTGGAATCACAGATCCATCAACACAGTGGCCCACATTTACTAACACAGTCAGGCAAAGCTGCCGATATCAGTGGTATAGGCCGTCAGTCTAAAATGTATGGGGGTGTCCAGGCTCTGCCAACAAATGACATCAGCGGAAAGAAGGATCCTGAGCACTGGATTTCCAATGACTAAACCTTTTGTTTTTTGAAGGTGTCTGGCAGCATCTCTCTTTATATATATAATGTATATGGGGGCTTAGGTTTGGAGGAAGATACCAGTAAATATGGGCCATGGTTGTGTCTCCTCCGAAATGGACACTGTCACAATATATCCTTCTAATCTGATCTTTCTACAGATGCTTCGTGACCAACCTTTCAATTACACAGTGGACTTGTTCTCATTTGGGGTCATACTCTTCATAATGGCCACAGGATATTACCCATTTCGTGGAGGTCAGAATATTCGAAAGCTTGAGCATTCAGTAAAATATGATAGACCTCGCTTTCCAGAGAACATGGATCCTCACCTCAAGGACTTCTTAGAGAGAGTAAGTAATAGCCATTTATCTGGGAAGTAGACAGGATCAGCCTGCCAGGAGTCATGATAACGCTGAACATTTCAACTTTACTGTGTTGAGAATTTCAGCATTATCCGTTTCTAGAGAATGTGACAGCTCTGCAGTCTCCTGCACAGCCTCTCTTATGTGAACAGTACTTTTACAGTATGTACAGAGCAATTTATACATTAAGGGTACAGGCCATCGATCATGAGATGCCGCGTTTTCAACGTAGTGCTATTCCCTTTGCAGACACGAAAATGCAGCATTCCTGCTCACATTCAGGATTCAATGCGTTGCATATTTTCATTGTGTTCTCCCGCGTAGAACACTGAGGTCCCCACAATAAATTGACATGCTGCAGCTTGGGTAGCCGCACCAAAGGTCAGTTTATGCTCCATTAAAAAGAAACACAGTTGGCAGGTGATTTCTATAAATCCTATCCACTATGCTTGTACTATACAACGTAGCATGTGAAAATATACTACGTCCAAAACGCTGCAATCTTTGATCATGTGCATGCACCTTAAAGAGGCCGTGGAGTCTCCAAAACCTCTACAAACCGTGAATCATAAGGATTATTGGGTATCGGCCGCTACTGATCCAATCATGACGGCCTACCCTGCCCTACACTGTTTATTTCTAACAATGGATGCTATAACAAATTCACCTATTTTAACAAAATGAAAGTGTATTTGTGTAAGGCTACTTTCACATCTGCGTTTCTCTGCATTTGCGGCATATTGGGCATTTTTGCCTGATCTACCACTAGCCGGAACACTTGCGTCAAGACTGCGTTCGGCCTAATCCATTCCCTATGGGACTTACGGACAGGTGCGGCGGCAATTGCAGTTTTGCACTTGTGGTGAGTCAAAAATACTGCTGCTACCAGCAGTTTTTGTCTGTTGCCACAAGGGCTGCAAGTGTAAAACCGCAAGTGCCACACATGTCCGCAAGTACCATAGGGAATGCATTAGGCTCAGTCTTGACGCAAGTGTTCTGGCTGCCAGCAGGTCAAGCAAAAATGCATGATCTGCTGCAAATGCCAAGAAATGCAGATTCAAAGTACCTTAACTGCTATTTTTCTGCTATCATTTCTATTATTACCTGTGATATAATGGTCTTTATACATTTGCAGCTTTTGTGTAAATCACCAGTGAAGAGACAGAATCTTTGCATCAATTTAAGAGAACATCCATTCTTCTCACCCATAAACTGGGAGGAATTAGAGGCGGGAAGATCACGTTCACCATTTACAATGACACATGTAAGTGCAAAGCAATATTTTATGATAATGGGACCTCCTGGTCTGTGTAATGTGACAATATGTGTAAGAAATCCTCAAATAATGAGTAACCCCGATTTTGTTAATAACACTGGTATTGTTAATTGCAAAAAAATGTAATGTGGTCCCAACATGTGAACATAGTCTAGTGGAGCTATTACATGTGTAGATACCGCAAATTGCCATGCTGCATTGGTAGTGGCCTTTTTTCCCAGTTGCACGTTCCGATGCATTATGATGATCAGTGGTAATCTGCATACCATTCCCAAGGCTGGTAAAATAAAATTGCTCATGAGTTAAACTGGTTTATTTGTCTTTTATCTATAGACTCCAGTTATGGAAACCTGCAAACAAGTTCAGTTACATCAAATGATATCTACCACTGAAGCACAGAAATCACCTATTACATCAAGTGACGAGCGTCTGTTCTGTGGCTTCTCCTATATCAGCAACAGGTGGAAGAGCATTGAAAGCCACAGCAATAAGAGCAATGGAAATAGAAAGCAGTTCCCTCCCCCCAATACCTGACTCTACTGGGTCAGGGAAACTTTTATTAGAGGGTGCAGATTACAGATGAGCAGTGTCCGATTCGATTTGTTTGCCAATCTCAAATTCGAGCTGTTTTGGGAGGTGTTCGAGGCATTTGTCGAATTAGAACTTGAAATTCGGCAGTTCGCGGTTATGTTCGATAACGCTTCGATCACCGAAAGCTTAACCCTAATCCTAACCGTGTTAATTATTATTATTATTATTATTAAGTATTTATATAGCGCTATTAGGATACATGGCGCTTTACAATTTAGAGGGTAGACATAGACAAGTGGTCGAAGACGACGACCACAAACGGCGACAAACGATGACAGATCACAAGTAGTAATTAGAGATGAGCGATGTTCGACTCGAATAGTTCGCCAATCTCAAATTTGAGTCGATTTTGGCGCTATTCGAGTCATTCGCCGAATTCGAACAATTTGGTTCCAATTCGGCGAATTTCGAACATATTAGATTTTGGTTCGAAAATGCGGCAGATGCGGTCAGAAAACCGGAGTTCGCGCGAGAACATGACGTCACCACAGGTCCTAGAAGCCGCAGGACCTTGCCGGAGGTTTCGGTGGACCGCGGACAGGTGTGCATTGATTATTTTTTTATTTTAACACTTTCTTTCACTTTTTTTCACTTCCACAATGTATGTATATACATTGTGGAAGTGAAAAAGCCCCACAAGCCCGGTTTCTTCGTTTTCCGGGGTGTTCGACGGTGTTCGTCGAGCATTCGACGAACATTCGTTGAACACCCCGTCGATTCGACGAATCGAATTGAATTCGAACATCGGGGTGGTGGCTCATCTCTAGTAGTAATACAGGTAAAATGGGGCCGGGGAACCTGTCCGCAAGGGCTCACAGTCTAAAGGGGGTGGGGAGGGAGACAGTAGGAGGGGGACAGGTGAGTTGGTGCAGTGGATAGGGTCTCAGTGTGTGTTGTAGGCTTGTAGGAAGAGGTGGGTCTTCAGGTTTTTCTTGAAGGTTCCCAGGGTTGGGGAGTGTCTGATGTGGTGAGGGAGGGAGTTCCAGAGTCTGGCACAAGCACGAGAGAAGTCTTGTGTGCGGTTATGGGAGGTGGAGATGCGGGAGGTTGAGAGAAGGAGTTCTTGGGAGGAGCGCAAGTTGCGCGAAGGGAGGTAGCGGAAGACCAGGTCGGAGATGTAGGGAGAGGACAGGTTGTGTATGGCTTTGTATGTCAGGGTTAGGGTTTTGAAGCGAGATCGCTGGGGGAAGGGGAGCCAGTGGAGGGCTCGGCGGAGAGGGGAGGCGGGGGAGTAGCCGGGAGATAGGTGGATGAGTCGGGCAGCAGAGTTGAGGATGGTGTGGAGAGGATCAAGGGAGGTGGCAAGGAGGCCGGTGAACAGGAGATTGCAGTAGTCCAGGCGGGAGATGATGAGGGCGTGGACGAGTGTCATAGTCGTGTTGTGGTCAAGGAAGGAGCGGATGCAGGCAATGTTTTTTAGTTGAAGTCGGCAGGCAGTGGCGAGGGCTTGGATGTGGGGCTTGAAGGAGAGGGAGGAGTCGAGGATTACCCCGAGACACTTGGCATGGGGGACAGGTGAGATGGAGCAGTCTATAATGGTGATGGATAGGTCAGGAAGGGGGGGAGGGTTGTTAGGGGGAAAGACAATGAATTCAGTCTTGTCCATGTTGAGTTTGAGGAAGCGGGTGGAAAAGAAGGATGCAATGGCGGATAGGCATGGAGGAATTTTGGATAGAAGAGAAGAGATGTCGGGGCCAGACAGATTGAGCTGGGTGTCGTCGGCGTAGAGGTGGTAATGGAGGCCGTGTGACTCGATGAGGTTGCCTAGGCCGAGGGTGTAAATGGAGAAGAGTAGTGGTCCCAGGACCGAGCATTGGGGGACACCTACGGAGAGGGGGTGGGGCGAGGAGGTGGTGTGGGAGTGGGTGACACTGAAGGTCCTGTCCATCAGGTAGGAGGAGATCCAGGAGAGGGCGAGGTCAGTAATGCCAAGAGATTCAAGAATTTGGAGTAAGAGGGAGTGGTCAACAGTGTCAAAGGCAGCAGAGAGGTCGAGAAGGATGAGGACGGAGAAGTGTCGTTTGCTCTTGGCGATCAGACGGTCGTTAGTGACTTTGGTCAGGGCTGTTTCGGTTGAGTGTTGTGGTCGGAAGCCGGATTGTAGGCGATCGAAGAGAGCACAGGAAGAGAGGTGGGAGTACAGTTCGGAATAGACGTGTTGTTCAAGACGTTTTGAGGCAAACGGGAGAAGAGATATGGGGCGATAGTTGGAGACTGATGTAGGGTTGAGGGATGTTTTTTTTAGAATGGGCGTGATTAGGGCGTGCTTGAAGGGTGAGGGGAATGTGCCGGATTTGAGTGATATGTTGAAGAGGTGCGTCAGGGCAGGGATGAGGACTGTGGTAAGGTTAGGGATGAGGTGGGAGGGGAGTGGGTCCAGGGCGCAGGTGGTGAAGTGTGATCGTGATAGAAGGGAGGAAAGGTGGTCCTCAGTCATGGGGGTGAAATTGCATTTGGGTGGGGGGGATGGGCTGGAGGTAGGATGGGGTGAGGGGAGTGTGGGTCGAAGCTTTGTCTGAGTTTGTCAATTTTGTCTTTGAAGAAGGTGGCGAATTCGTCGGCGGAGATGAGGGTGAGGGAGGAGGTGCAGGGGGGCGAAGTAAGGAGTTGAAAGTTTTGAAGAGTTGTTTGGGGTTGTGAGACAGGGCGGTAATTAGGGAGGAGAAGTAGGCTTGTTTTGAGGAGTCAAGGGCAGTTTTGAAGGTATTGAGGGAACGCTTGTATAGGGTAAAGTGCTCTGCGGTGTGGGACTTCTTCCATTTCCGCTCGGCTGCCCTAGTCGATCCGTCGGAGTTTTTTGGTGAGGGTCGTGAGCCATGGTTGACGTTGTAATCGTGTTGTGTAAAATGTGAGCGGTGCAGCCTTGGTCGAGGGCTGTGGTGAGGGTGGAGTTGTAGAGGGAGGCGGCGGAGTCAGCGTCATGAGAAGAGGCCAGGTCGGAGAGGGGGAGGAGGGATTCAGAGAGTGAATGGAAGTCAATGAGCTTAAGGTTTCTGCGGGGTGGGAAGTGTCTGGCGGGGGGGAGGTGGTACGGGGAAGAGGGACGAGAAGGTCAGTAAGTTGTGGTCAGAGTGGGTGAGGGTTGAGTGTGCGAGGTCGGAGAGGGAGCAGAGGCAGGTGAGCAAGGTCAGTGTGTGGCCACCAGTGTGCGTGGCGGAGGAGATCCATTGGGAGAGGCCAAGAGAGGAGGTGAGGGATAGGAGTCTGGAGGCAGCGGCTGTGGGGGTGTCGATGGGGATGTTGAAGTCACCCATGACGATGGTAGGGATGTCGGAGGAGAGGAGGTGGAGGAGCCAGGTTGTGAAGTGGTCGAAGAAGGTAGAGGGGGATCCAGGGGGGCGGTAGACAACAGCCAGTTGGAGGTTGCAGGGGGGTAGATGCAAAACGAAATGTGCCTCGAAGGAGGGGAGGGGGGGTGGAGTGAGTGGGGAGAAGGAGCAGTCACTGGCCAGAAGTAGGCCGACGCCACCGCCGCGGGTGTTGGTGGGGCGGGGAGTGTGGGAGAGTGTGAATCCCCAGGAGAGGGCGGCCGGGGAGGTTGTGTCAGAGGGGGTAAGCCAGGTCTCGTGATCCGAGGAAGGAGAGTTTTCTGGAGATGAGGAGGTCGTGGATAAGTGTTAATGACTGTGATTAGCCAGTTTATGGGTATAGTGTGCGGGGGGGGGGGGGGATGTTGTACCAGTGCTGCAGAAATATAGCAATCTCCATTTTTTTTTCTCCAAACTGCAGATACAGTGGGGCGGTGTCATCCAATCACACATACACACAGCTAAGTGCATTTTTTGCACACAAGCAAGGTCAGGCATCATTGGCTGTGTAAGTCACATATCCTAGCCCTATAAGACCCAGCCATTTTCTCCATCGCCACCATTTGCTCATTGCTGTAGCTCTGTGTCAGACGGCACTGCTGCTGCTGTGGGCGACATAGAGCGAAATCAAGCAATTGTGTTCTGATTCAGCTAGTGAGGTAGATAGGTTTAGGGAGTAGGAACTGGAGGTAGTGTGTGAATTTTAGGAGTATCAGCCCTTTTGAGGGCGTTATAGAATTAGCGATTAGGGACTAGTAGTTAGCAGCCTTTTTCAGGTGTACTTCATAGAATCAGGGACTAGTTTTAATTTCAGCCCTTTTTAGGGCTAGGTTAGAGCAGTCCCTATTAGTTTTTGCCAGGCAGAAGTGTGCCAGTGCTGTGCAAGCGTTTTTCACAGCATCTGGCCACATCTAGCTCTGGGAGTCCTTTAGGGCAGGTAGTGTAGCACTGCTGTAAATAAAGCTACACCACCTGCCTTAGTAGGCATTTTTTGGCTGCAGCTAGTCCAGGCAATTTGTTTGGGCTAGTACTCTAGCAGTGTCACTTACACAGTGGTGTAGCCCACTTGTGAAAGAAGCTACACCGCCTGTGTACTTGGTGCTAATTTTTACCTGCACCTTGCCCAGGTCTCACTTTGGGTCAAGTAGCAGTGCCACAAAAAGAAGCAGTGTAGGCCACTTCTAATACAAACAACTACACCGCCTGTGTAGTTACTTACTTCTAATTTTTAACTGCACCTTGCCCAGGTCTCACTTTGGGTCAAGTAGCAGTGGCACTAAAAAATAAGTAGTGTAGGCCACTTCTAATAAAACAACTACACCGCCTGTGTAGTTACTTACTTCTAATTTTTAACTGCACCTTGCCCAGGTCTCACTTTGGGTCAAGTAGCAGTGCCACAAAAAGAAGCTAGTGTAGGCCACTTGTAATACAAACAAACATACACCCCACTGGTAGTCACTTACTTTAATTTTTAACTTTCAGTCACCTCTGCTTGATTTACATCCAGCTATTTGTTGTCCAACAACTGTACAGTTGAAATTTTGTCCCATACAAAATGAGTGGCAAAAGGCCTGCTGCTGGTGGGAATGGGAGTAGGCGTGGTGGAAAAGGAAAAAAAGTTTGTGTCCGTGGGGTAGATGCTAAATCTACATTAACATCTACTGAAGAAAGACAATCTTCCAGGCAAAGTAAGATGTCAACTTCTTTCCGTGGCCAATCGGATATGATCCCTTTCTTACAGACACGAGCATCGGTACCACTTGTAAATGAGGAACAAAAACAGCAGGTGCTTGAATGGATCGCAACTGCTCCATCAAGTGGTCTCTCCTCCACCTCAACTACTACATCACAAACCCTCCAGTCATCTGAGGTGTCAGCCCAATCGCACTTCATTCCTCCAAGCTCCCAAGTCTCCAGCTGCCCTACTGAGTCTGGGGTAACACACATGGCTGAGTCTGCAGAGCTGTTCAGTCACACAATAGCCTGGAATCAGAAGTCAGCTCCAAAGCTGCAGTGAGTCCAGACGAGTTAATAATCTGTCCTGATGCCCAGAAGCTTTGTGAGTCTGATCCAGGCCCAGATGAAGAAGGTTCTGACGTTCATGTAGACCCTCATTCCCTAACAGTAACTACTCTTGCTGGACACAAGGAGGATGATGCTGATGAGACTCAGATACCGGATTGGGTTGACAAACTAAGTTTTCGGTCAAGGCAGGAAGAGGTTGTCTCTGAGGAGGACGAGGGTGTGAGAACACAGAGGATGATGAGGTTGGAGATCCCACTTACTGTCCTCAACCCACAGTAAGCCAGTCGATGAGGTCAGCACAGGAGGTGGAGGAGGATGCTACTGACGATGAGGTTAGGTTGCGCCTTCCTGGACATAGACGTAGTACTGGAAGCATGTCAACAACTGCATCCGCAGCCACAACTCTGCCTATGAGCACAAGTCGTGATGCCTCTGCAGCTCACATGAGCTCTAAGCCTTGCCTAGCCTGGGCCTTCTTTGACATCGCCAAGGATCTCCCAAATCATGTTATCTGCAAGATTTGTCACCAATCTCTGAATAGAGGCCAAAAGCTCAGTAGCTTGAGTACTTCATGCATGAACCGCCCCCTGATGAAAACAGGGAAACGCATGTGTCGGGGCTCTGACACTTTGTGCCTCTCCATCCACCGTTCCAGGGCATAGACGCACTTTAGCTGCAGCACTATGTAAGATCTATCTGGGTATTCATTACACTCTCTTCACAAAGTGATGATATTATGACTATATTGACCT
This sequence comes from Allobates femoralis, assembly GCA_033576535.1. Classification (NCBI taxonomy): domain Eukaryota; kingdom Metazoa; phylum Chordata; class Amphibia; order Anura; family Aromobatidae; genus Allobates; species Allobates femoralis. The sequence continues at coordinate 246,312,937 of JARQOC010000002.1, read as the reverse complement.
CTCTGTATGGATTGTAATTGTGAAACCCGTGTTACTTCTATTGTGCATTGTACTTCAGCTGCTGATTATACCCTGGTGGTGTTTTGTTGAATTCTGAGGCACAGAGTGCTTTCTGTCTCTTAACTTGTCTGCACCCTCCTTTTATGTACTTACTGGTTTTGGTTATTGTCAGATACCGGATTGGGTTGACAAACTAAGTTTTCGGTCAAGGCAGGAAGAGGTTGTCTCTGAGGAGGACGAGGGGTGTGAGAACACAGAGGATGATGATGAGGTTGGAGATTTCACTTACTGTCAACCCACAGTAAGCCAGTCGATGAGGTCAGCACAGGAGGTGGAGGAGGATGCTACTGACGATGAGGTTAGGTTGCGCCTTCCTGGACATAGACGTAGTACTGGAAGCATGTCAACAACTGCATCCGCAGCCATAACTCTACCTCTGAGCACAAGTCGTGATGCCTCTGCAGCTCACATGGGCTCTAAGCCTTGCCTAGCCTGGGCCTTCTTTGACATCGCCAAGGATTTCCCAAATCATGTTATCTGCAAGATTTGTCACCAATCTCTGAATAGAGGCCAAAAGCTCAGTAGCTTGAGTACTTCATGCATGAACCGCCACATGGACATGAAGCACAAGTCGCAGTGGGAAGCTCACCGTGCTAGAATGCGGGCTACCGGGGCGGGCCTACCACCATCTGCCCCATCAAGTGCATCCGTGTGCTCTTCATCGTCTGTGACTGTGGGGACAGCTGTCACACATGCTTTTGGATGTAGACCTTCCACCTCTTTACCCACAACAGGCAGTGTGATTGGCAGGTCGTCACTTGGTTTTCAAGTGGACAATGCTGCTGGTGTTGAGCTCTCTCTGACATCGAGAGCACCACCTTTGGATGAAGGCAACAGTACATGTTCACCTGCACCTTCCTCCCAGACCTGCAGTTTGAAAGTGAGACCCTACTCAACCCCATCTCAACACAGCAGCCAGCCCTCCGTCCCTCAGATGTGGACAAGTAAAAGGCCCTTTCCTCCAAGTGATGAGAAAGCTAAGCGCTTGAATTTCACCATCTGCAAGTTCTTGGCTTCAGAAATGCTGCCTTTCCGCCTGGTGGACACAGAGGATTTTCGAGACCTTATGTCTGTCGCAGTGCCCCAGTACCAGATGCCCAGTCGCCACTACTTCTCAAGAAAGGTGTGCCTGCGCACCACCAGCATGTCGCAGACAACATCACCGCTTCCTTGAGAAACTCTGTGTGTGAGAGGGTGCATTTCACCACAGACACTTGGACCAGTAAGCATGGACATGGCGTTACATGTCGCTGATTGGGCACTGGGTAACTATGGTGAGAGCTGGAGAAGGGTCTGCTGTCCAATTTTTGCCGTCCCCACGAGTTGTGCGTCAATCCTCCACTGCTTCTGCCTCCTCAACCTCGTCTCGGTCCTCCACCTCCGCCCAAAGCCTGTCTGGTAATGCCACCCACGTTGTAACTGCAGAGAAGGAATCCTGCACACCTCCCAACTATGCTGGCAGCAAGGCTCAACGCCATCAGGCAGTCTTTACCCTCAAATGCCTTGGAAACGTAAGTCACACAGCTGAGGAGTTGTGGTCAGCTCTGGCGACCGAGTTTCAGCAATGGTTGTCTCCACTCAACCTGCAGCCAGGGAAGGCCGTGTGTGACAATGCTGCAAACCTGGTTGTGGCCCTTCGCCGGGGCAATATCACACACGTGCCTTGTATGGCTCACGTGTTGAATCTGGTTGTCCAGCAATTTTTGACACACTATCCCGGCCTAGATGGGCTTCTGCAGAGGGCACGATCGCTGTGTGCGCACTTCAGGCGTTCGCATCCCGCAGCTCAACGACTTGCTTCGCTCCAGAAGTCTTTCGGCTTGCCCATTCTCCGGCTGAAATGCGATGTGCCGACATGCTGGAATTCTACTCTGCACATGTTGCGACTGTGACAGCACCGCCCAGCCCTGGTGCAATACGTTATGACGTATAGCCTGGGCCAACGAGATCCAGAGGTGGGGCAGATCACGCTTCAGGAGTGGTCTCAGATCAAGGACCTATGCACCCTTCTGCACAGTTTTGAGATGGCGACGAAGATGTTTAGTGCTGACGATGCCATTATCAGCATGACTATTCCGGTGATCTACATGCTGGAGCAGACACTAAGCAATATTCAGAGTCAGGTGGTGGGACAAGAGGAGGTGGAGGAAGTACAGGAGGAGTCCTATGCGGAAGGGATGACAACATCTCCAAGGTCCTCACGGTCGGCAGCAACAAGACGGCAGGCATGGGAGGGTGGTGGAGAGGGATTAATGAGGGCGCATGGTAGCAGCCAAACTGCTGAGGAAGGTGCAGGAGCCCAGGAAGAAATGGAGGAGGAACTGGCGATGGGCATGGAAGAGTCAGCAGATGAGGGAGACCTTGATGACATTTCTGTTGTGCGAGGTTGGGGGAAGAGGGGAGAGGAAGGAAGCATGATTCTGACCTCCCCACCACCAACACAACAAGGACTTGGTCCTCCTGGATGCGCAAGACACATGGGCGCCTTCTTGCTGCACTACCTGCAACATGACCCTCGGATTGTCCGAATTAGAAGCAATGCCAACTACTGGGTTGCCACACTCCTCGATCCCCGGTACAAGACCAAATTTGCTGACATAATTCCAGCCATACAAAGGGACGCACGCATGCAGGAGTATCAGCAGAAGCTGATACATAATCTGAGATCGACTTTTCCACAAACCACCAGTGGTAGACAGAGTGAATCTCACATTTCTCACTTGTCAACCATGGGACTGTCGAGTCATCATCACTCACACCATACCAGTAACACCATAGGTGGAGGTGTTAACACCAATTTCTTTGCCCCGTTCCACAATTTTTTCAGACCATCGTTTGCAAGGCCTGAAGAAATGAGACGTCTGACACATAGTAAACGCCTGGAGCGGATGGTACACAAGTATCTCCAACTTAACATCGATGCCACTCACGCCTTGGAGATCTTGTCATGCCCCGCAGCCAGCGTTCTCTTGGAACGTGTCTTCAGCGCTGCTGATGATGTGCTGACAGAAAAGCACACGCGTCTGTCCACCCAGAATGTGAACAGGCTAACGTTCATAAAGATGAACAAGGCATGGATCCGCAAGGACTTTTCTACTCCTGTGTCATCCAGGGAAAAATGAAGCCTTGTGGTTTTTGGCCTAAAAGTAACCATTTAAATTTTGTAACTGTGGGGCAATTGATGCCACTTAAGTGGTGTCTGTGCCCAAATTTTTGGAAAAAATGGAGACTCTTCTTGTAGTCCCCTAAATGTGACACAATACTCATAGTCTGCATGAGGCCTTACATATAGTGAGGAAAAACATCACCAAATACTCCTCGTCTGAACATGGCCTTACTAAAACTGAAGTAAAACTCACCAAGTTCTCCTCGTCTGAATGTGGCCTTACAGATACTGAAGTAAAACTCACCAAGTTCTCCTCGTCTGAACGTAGCCTTACAGATAGTGAAGTAGAACTCACCAAGTAGTCCTTGTCTGAACATGGCCTTACAGATACTGAAGTAAAGCTCACCAAGTACTCCTCGTCTGAACGTGGGCTTACAGATACCGAAGTAAAACTCACCAAGTTCTCCTTGTCTGAACGTGGGCTTACAGATACTGAAGTAAAACTCACCAAGTTCTCCTCGTCTGAACATGGCCTTACAGATACTGAAGTAAAACTCACCAAGTTCTCCTCGTCTGAATGTAGCCTTACAGATAGTGAAGTAAAACTCACCAAGTAGTCCTTGTCTGAACATGGCCTTACAGATACTGAAGTAAAGCTCACCAAGTTCTCCTCGTCTGAGCATGGCCTTACAGATACTGAAGTAAAACTCACCAAGTACTCCTCGTCTGAATGTGGCCTTACTAAAACTGAAGTAAAACTCTCTAAATACTCATCGTCTGCATGATGCCTTACAAATACTGAAGTAAAACTCACCAAGTACTCCTCCTCTGAACGTGGCCTTACAGATACTGAAGTAAAACTCATCAAATACTCCTCGTCTGAACATGGCCTTACAGATACTGAAGTAAAACTCACCAAATACTCATCGTCTGCATGATGCCTTACAAATACTGGATTTCAGAGGGGCATGACATGCCTATATCTGTGTCTCCTCCTTTTACTCGTCCATCTCTTTTCTTTTCGCATTTTTATATGTACTTGTCACTTTTCCATGTGTTTGTTGTGTGTTTTGCGTAGTTTGCCACCTTTTGGACACCTTTGAACAGTGGTTCTCAACCTTTCTAATGCCGTGACCCCGCAATACAGTTCCTCATGTTGCGGTGACCCCCAACCCAAAAAATAATTTTGGTGGCTACTTTAAAACTGTAATTTTGCTAGTTATGATTCGGAATGTAAATATCTGAAATGCATTATGTATTCTCATTGCTACAAATCAAACATAATAAATAATCACAAAAACAATTATATGTTGAGAAATATTTATTACGAATTCCAATAAATAACATTTCACCATGGCATAGCATGGGCTTAAATATAACAACAATTTTAAATAACATTTCACCATGGCATAGCATGGGTTTTAAAGGGAACCAACCACCCCAAATGACCCCCCCGGACTGTTTATATAGATCCCTACACCCAGCACACCCATTTGCTGCAAGCGTTTTTGCTAAAAAAAACTGTTTTATAGAAGTGAAGATCTACCTTTGTAAAGTTTATAATATTAGGACGAGTGGGGCGTTACTTAACTCGTTCTCCAGCCGAGTTGCACCTGCCCGTCATCATCCTCTTCCCCATCGCTGCAGTGAAGCCCAGCCCTTTCTTCCTAGTCGCAGGCTGGTGCACGGGATCTCATGCCCGTGCACACGTCATCAGCTAGAGCCGGGTCGCGAGCACACGCTCTGACTTCCTGCGCTCAGCTGTGGATAATAATATATATTTTTATATATAGTATTTTTTATATAACAATTTATATTATTTTATGTTATATTTTATAATATAATATATTTATATTATATTTTTTAGAATATTTTATATATGTTATATTTTATAATATATTTATATAATATTTTTTAGATTTTGTTATATGTTATATATGGTAATATTGCACATATGTGCTAATAAATTTGTACATACGTATCATTTTATATACATTATATTTTTTTATATATTTATTATATTTTTACCATATATATTTTTATATATAGTATTTTTTATATATAACATTTTATATTATTTTATGTATGTTATATTTTATAATATATTTATATTATATTTCTTAGATTTTGTTATATATGTTATTTTTATAATATATTTATATATTATTTTTTATATATATTGTATTTTTTTAATATAATATTACTAGCAGTAGAGCCTGGTGTTGCCTGGGCGTAATGCCCATATATGGTAATATTGCCCATGTGTGCTAATGAATTTGTACATATGTATCATTTTATATATATTATATAATTATTATATTTTGAACATATATATTTTTATATATAGTATGTTTTATATATAACATTTTATATTATTTTGTGTATGTTATATTTTATAATATAATATATTTATATTATATTTTTTAGAATATTTTATATATGTAATATTTTATAATATATTTAAATTATATTTTTTAGATTTTGTTATATATTTAATATTTTAAAATATATATATATTATATTTTTATATATATAATATTTTTTAATATATTATTACTAGCAGTAGAGCCTGGCATTGCCTGGGCGTAATGCCCATATATGGTAATATTGCCCATATGTGCTAATGAATTTGTATGCATGTATCATTTTATATATATTATATTTTTTATATATTTATTATATTATATTTTTAACATATATATTTTTATATATATTCAATTTTTAATACAGTATATTAGTACTAGCTGTAGAGACCAGCATTGTCCGAGTGTAATGCCCATATGTGATCGTAATACCCATATATGGTAATGTATTACGTATTTATGTATGATATTATATATTTTATATTTTTATTATATTTTATGTATATATATATATATATATATATATATATTGTAAGGGGGCGAGGGGTCATATAATTGATGGGAGGTATGTGTCACAGAGATACCTGTTGTCTGTGACATAAGTCGGAGAATTTTCCTTAGTGCATGTCAGCACTGGGACTTTTCTTAGTCCAGAAGTGGCCGGCTTATGGGTCCTGTGAGAGACGGGCGGGTCCAGGACCCACATACCTCACCAAGGGGCGTGGTGACAGGCGCATATAGTGGAGCCTGGTGTTAGCACTGGGCGGGTCTGTGTGTTTCATTGTCAGTTTCCTGTGGAATGGCTTGTGAAGGAAAATAAACCATTCTGGTTATCACGTGTGAAGACGCGGCCTCCTCATGCTTCCTGTCGCCGCAAGTGAGTCGCCCTGCTACAATTGATGGAGAATGCAGGCAGAGTTGCCAGCAGACTTGTGAGACAGGTGGTAATATGATCCTATGTCCTGGGTGAAGTCTGCAATCACACAGCCACAGACTCCGGGGATCATGGAGGACCTGCTGAAACACCTGTTACTGGGTCAACAAACACAACAAGACCAGCAGCAGCAGCAGATCGACATACTGGCTGAAGCAGTCCGAAGCACAGCGACAGCAGCAACAAGGTCAGTCGGCGAATTTTCCATCCGAAAGGCTGTAAGAGGAGCCATGCAGAAAATGACTCCAGGGGATGATATAGAGGCCTTTCTGACTGTCTTTGAACGTGTGGCGGAGAGAGAGGGTCTCCCACCAGCACAGTGGGCGGAAGTGCTGGCGCCATATCTGACAGGGGAACCTCAGAACGCCTACTATGATTTAGCGCTGCAAGACACCAAAGAATACGACAAATTGAAAACTGAAATTTTGGCACGCTTGGGGGTGACAATGACTGTGAGGGCACAGTGGGTCCACCGATGGGCATATCATCGGGACAGACTGCCTCGCTCCCAAATGTTTGACCTGCTACACTTGGTCCAAAAATGGTTGCAGCCGGAGAGCTCTACGCCAGCGCAGATGGTGGAGCGTGTTGTGATGGACCGTTTTGTACACTCCCTGCTACGATCTGTCCAGACCCAGCCCAGGGTGATCCCCAGAATGCTGACGACCTCATTGGGCTAGTGGAAAGATACCAGAGGATGGAAGGTCCTGCGACCAGGTTGCCCACTCCTTACTGGGGTCCCAGCAGGGGGCAGAGGCCCAGAAGGGGGCGGGGCATCCAAGGTCCCTACGGGCGGGGGAGGCGGTGCCCAAGGTCCCTACGGGTGTGATTATTTGTTGGAGGTGCCATGGACCAGGCCACATTGCGGCACGGTGCCCCCTGATCCCTGAACAGATGGACTGCAGGATGGGTCGCCGCTGTTCCTATTATGCATACCCAATCTGCAGTGTGAACAGTTTACTCAGCGAGGGGCCACCAGTGTGTCCCGTGAAGTTGAATGGGAGAAAAGTAGTCGGGCTGCTGGACTCCGGGAGCCTCGTGACCCTGGTGAGGGCTTCCTCGTCCCTTCACCTCATCCCGGGGAAAAAGGTTGGAGTACGGTGCATCCATGACCTTGAGACGGCTCACGGTACTAGGATCCACGAGGTCGGGGTTGTTCAGGACTTGCTGCACCCCATCATCATAGGCCGGGACGTTTGCTTGTTTTGGGAGCTGTGGGGGCAGTGTCGAGGAACGGGTACCCCGGAAATGACCTCCCCCCACCCAGACATAGCTGAGTTCCCATTTTGTGTCCTCGTAGGGGACGAGGAGGATGTGTCGCCCGAGACAGACGTACCAGACTTGGGGGTGACCAGGAGGAACAGAGACCAGAGAGTCTGGAGACAGAGACCAAACATGATCCTCTGAGAGAGAGGACTTGTCTCAGAGGGGTCCCATCCACTTTGGGGGGATGAGGCAGGACGCCTTGATCTCCATGCCGGAAACGCCGGCCCCTCTGAGCCGTGTGAAGCCTTTGGCCAGACCGAGAGGTTAGTGGAGCACCTGGGGGTATGGAGGTCCTGGCTGAACTTGCAGGTGGCTCACTCTGTCCATGGTGGTGAGGCTGCCATCCGGGATCTCTGCCTGTGTTGGTAAGGCTTGGAGGCAGCTGGGCATCATGGGCAGGGTGAGGAGACTTTGGGGGGATGCTTTAACTGCCCTGAAGCTCAGGTGGCTCACAGCCTGGTCTGGGCCTAGAGGGCTGAAGTTCATGCTGCACTGTGCTGGTGTGTGTCGTTTGGGCCTGACAAGGCTGATGTCCATAGAAGTCCATGAGGGACAGTGGATGTATGTGTGTGTGGGTCCTGTGAGAAGTTGGAGCCCACGGAGGCCAGGCGGCCATAACCGCCATGGGGACCGACTGTCAGGTCGTGAGGGTCCCATTAAAGTATATGTGTTGGCTTAAGTAAAAGGGCCATGTATGATGTGGGGCCCGGTCCGGGGTGAATGTCAGAGCAGCGGACGGGACCATTGTGCCCGAGCGTGGGAGGCCTATGTGGGGCAGTGCTGCAGGACTGTAGTTTGCGGTTGTAGCATCAGACACTGGCAGGAAGAAAACCTTCTCTTGAGGGCAAACGACATTGGAGCGGTCACCATAGCGGAAACCTTCACCGAAAGCCAGAAGCAGCAATGTCGGGAGCTGCTACAGAGGACAAGAGCTTGTTCTCGGAGCTGCCAGGGTGCACCAGCGTGGTAGAGCACAACATTCTGACGGAGCCACAGGTGCGGGTGAACCTGAAGCCCTATCGGATACCCGAGGCCTGACAGGAGGTGATCTCCAAGGAGGTGGCCCGGATGCTGAAACTTGGTGTGATAGAGGAATCCAAGAGTGGTTGGTCAAGCCCGATTGTGTTGGTCCCAAAACCCGATGGAGAATGGAGATTCTGCAACGATTATCGGAGACTGAATGAGGTCTCCAACTGCGACGTGTATCCCATGCCGTGCGTCGATGAGCTGATTGAGCGACTGGGACCAGCCAGGTACATCACTACCTTGGACCTGACAAAAGGGTATTGGCAGATCCCTATGGCACCGGGAGCCAAAGAGAAGACCGCGTTCTCCACGCCCGATGGGCGTTTTCAATATGTCCGAATGTTGTTTGGACTGCAGGGGGCTCCTGCCACTTTTCAGAGAGCCATGCATCGCATCCTTACTCCTTATAAAGAATACGCCGCAGCATACCTGGAAGACATCGTGGTTTTCAGCCTTGACTGGCAGAGTCATCTGGTAAAGGTCCAGGCGGTGTTGGATGCCCTGAGGTCGGCGGGGTTTACAATCAACCCGAAGAAATGTGCCCTGGGCAAGGCCGAGGCTAAATACCTGGGTTATGTCGTCGGCAGAGGCGTGATTAAACCCCAAATTATGAAGGTCGAAGCGATCCAACACTGGCCACAACCCCTGTCCAAGAGACAAGTTCGAGCCTTCCTGGGAATCGTTGGATACTACAGGCGGTTCATTCCCGACTTCGCTGTGGTGGCTGCACCCCTGACTGACCTCTTAAGGGGGACCAAATAGACTATGGCCAAATGGACTGCGGAGGCGGAAGCGGCCTTTACGAAATTGAAAGGGTCTCTCTGTCGGCAACTGGTCTTGATTGCCCCCGACTTCGGAAGGGAATTCGTCCTCCAAACAGATGCCTCAGATACCGGTTTGGGGGCAGTCCTGTCCCAGGAGATACAGGGAGAGGAACACCCAGTCCTCTTCTTGAGCCGGAAGCTATCCCCGTGTAAAAAAAACTATTCAGTAATCGAAAAAGAATGCTTGGCCATAAAGTGGGCGGTGGACTTGTTACGCTACTATCTATTGGGGCGAAAGTTCAGGTTGGTGTCTGACCATGCCCCGCTCAGGTGGTTGAGAGACTCAAAGGGGAAAAATGCCAGGGTCACTCGCTGGTTTCTGGCCCTGCAGGACTTTAGTTTCCAGGTGGAGCACCGAGCGGGGAAGCTCCATGGAAATGCCGATGCCCTTTCTCGTGTCCCCTGTCTGGTTGTCCGAAGCGCCGATCCCCACGGCTTTCGACAGAGGGGGGAGGTATGTAAGAGGGTGAGGGGTCGCATAATTGATGGTGGTTATGTGTCACAGAGATATACCTGTTGTCTGTGACATAAGTCGGAGAATTTTCCTTAGTGCATGTCAGCACTGGGAGTTTTCTTAGTTCAAAAGGGGCCGGCTTATGGGTCCTGTGAGAGACGGGCGGGTCCAGGACCCACAAACCTCACCAAGGGGCGTGGTGACAGCCCCATATAGTGGAGCCTGGTGTTAGCACTGGGCGGGTCTGTGTGTTTCAATGTCAGTTTGCTGTGGAATGGCTTATGAAGGGAAATAAACCATTCCGGTTATCACGTGTGAAGACGCGGCCTCCTCGTGCTTCCTGTCGCCGCAAGTGAGTCGCCCTGCTACAATATATATATATATATATATTAATAAATAATATATTTTTATATATTGTATTTGTTATATATAAACGTTTATATTATTTTATATGTTAGATTTTATATTGTATATGATATTTTTTATATATTACTAGCTGTAGAACCCGGCGTTATCCGAGTGTAATGCCCATATATGATCGTAATGCCCATATATGGTATTTTATTTATGGTATGTGTGTATGTATGTATATTATATTTGCACCAGTTCAGACTGGACCTTGAGTGCTGTTTAGCTTTTTTTGGTTTCTATATAATTGTTGGAGTTACTGGCTCCACAGCTTTACTCTGCACCCCCATTGACCCCAGGTGGTCTTTGATTGAAGTGAGTCCTCCCACTTCCCATAAAAATTATAAAAATGGAGGCTTAGCTAAGTCCAAGAAAATAGTGGCATGGTAGGATAGGGACCCATCAGATCTAAGGTCACCTTGCCGCGGTTGATGGGCATACAGGTATTGGCCAATATGTGTATTAAGAATCTTACTTTACAAAGATAAAATATCCAAAAATAATCTAAAAATTGATTTTTTTTTTTAAAAAACACGTTTTTATATTTTATCTCAAATGCAAAAGTGTTTCACTTTTATCTATCTGTATGTACATACATACACATGATTGGCAGCGACTGTGTCCTGCTGTCAACGTTTTTCTGTATATCGTTACTCTGCACCCTCATTGACCTCAGGTGATCTTTGATTGAAGTTAGTCCTTCCACTTACCATAAAAATTATAAAAATGGAGGCTTAGCTAAGGCCAAAGAAATAGTGGCATGGTAGGACAGGGATCCATCAGATCTAAGGTCACCTTGCCGCGGTTGATGGGCAAACAGGTATTGGCCAATATGTGTACTAAGAACCTTACTTTACAAAAATAAAATATCCCCCAAAATATCCAAAAATTTAGTTTTTTTTAAAAAAGCATGTTTTTATATTTTTCCTCAAATGCATAAGTGTTTGACTTCTATTATACTTTTTATTTATTCATATTTTTAATATATTATATATTTTTATATGTTGTATTTTTTATATTTAAAATGTTACCGTATATACTCGTGTATAAGCCGACCTATGTATAAGCTGACCCCCCTACTTTTGCCCCCAAAAACTGGGAAAACTTATTGACTCGCGTATAAGCTGAGGGTGGACCCCAGCACAGGTATACAGCCCCCAGCAGTGAGGTATACAGCCCCCAGCAGTGTGGTATACAGGCCCTCCCAGTGGTATACAGGCCCCAGTAGTATGGTATACAGCCACCAGGACAGGTATACAGCCCCCAGCAGTGAGGTATACAGGCCCCCAGAGTGGTATACAGGCCCCAGCATCATGCTATACAGCAGGCCCCCAGGGGTATATACAGCAGGCCCCCATGGGTATATACAGCAGGCCCCAGTGGCACTCGCCCCCCCATCATGAGAAGAGCCCCCCACACTTTGCAGAGCCCCCCCCCCGCTGCATTATCTTACCATCCAGGGTCTTCTTCACTGCGGGTCCTGCAGTCCATCCTCGCGCGCTGTGTTCCCGGTCTCTTGTGACCCGGCGGTCGCAGTGGAATGACGTCATCGCGCCGGGTCACGTGAGACCGGAACGCGCGATGATGCCTGCAGGACCCGCAGTGAAGACCCTGGATGGTAAGATAATGCATCGGGGGGGCTCTTCACATGATGGGGGGGCTAGTGCCACTGGGGGGCTGCTGTATACACTGGGGGGCTTTATGCACGGCTCCCCCTGCCGCTGTGCTGGGCGGGGGAGCCGTGCATATCTAATGAGCGGCCCCACATGATGGGCCGCTCATTCAGCAGCCTCCCCCCGCCTCCTTCATGGAGAAGTTACCGTATTGACCCGTGTATAAGCCGAGGGGGTGACTTTTCAGCCCAATTTCTGGGCTGAAAAACTCGGCTTATACACGGGTATATACAGTATATTATTTTATATATGCTATATTTTATATTATAATATATTTATATTATATTTTTTATATATTATTACTAGCTGTAGAGGCCGGCGTTGTCCAAATGTATTGCCCATATATGGTAATGTATTTATGATATGCGTGTATGTGTCATGAAAATGAATATTGCTCATGATTTTTAAGGTACTGAAGAGTCAGCCCAAAGCTAACTTCCCCATCCCTCCTCCCTTTTAGCTGGTTTGTGAGTAGCTTGCAGAGATCCTCTGCATGCATCCCCACAACCTAAGCTTTTACGACCCCCCTAATAAATACCTTTCAGGAGAATAGAGATGGACACAGGTCTAAACCAGTTTTGTCTCTGCTAAAGAAAATCCTTTGTCCAAACTCACAGTGTTTTCAATATCGAATTGAAGAAGATATTTTCATGCCACAAACACAGAATTCATATTTTTAGATTACTTATCGTGTTGCGCATTCAATGATGTGTTTTGTACAGCTATACCACATTCTGGAACCTGGGAATGGATTGCTGCCATTCTAAATATGACAAGCAGGTCATATTTGGTATCAAACTTCTCAGAATTACCCGACCTGAAATATGAGTCATATATTATGTCTGTGAACCCACCCCATCCCCAGATATGAAGAATGGGGATTTATTAAGCCTGGTGAGAGAGGATGTCTCAGCAGACATGCCCACATAGGAGGGCTCACTCTGCGAGGGGGGGTCACAGATTTCCCCTGGTTTAATAAAAGCAAAGAAGGCTTTTTTTGAGTCATTCCAACCTGGGCCGAGATAGCTAAAACACCGTACCAGCTGTCGGAAGGAATCCTACCTTTCTGGGGAGCGGCCCCCCCACGGACTAAGTTTACCATGCGTGACCAGGTCTGAACTTTTCTTACGTTATTCCTTTTATTTTTCATAACTGTTTATTCATACATGTAAATTGTCTCTTATGTAATATTCTGTACATCTTTTGTAATCACTGCCTATTTTTAAGGAGTAAAATATTATAATTTACTAGTCTCGATCTCCTTGTCCTATGAACGAGCTCTCACGACCTCCCTGCTCGTTTTTACGCTATCGCACAGGTTACTGATCCGCCTGAAAGAGATCAGTGGTGGCAGCAAAACGTTTTTTTTGTATTTATGTGATATTGTGGGCCTGAGGTTGACTGGATCGAGGTATATATACGTCCCTAGCAGAAACTGGTGGTATATATACATCCTGTCACATCACGTGCCGCAGTAAACAACATAAATTAGGGCAGCTAGGCTCCTTTCTTATCCTCCGGCAATACCGTATTTGGCCAGCAGGCTAAGGGGGCGCCAGAGAGCTGCAGGTCCTGACTAAGCTAATCGTGACAATTGGTGGCAGCGGTGGGATCATAGGACATTAGTGATCTGGTTTGAGCAATCATTCCTCTCACTAAAAACTTGCACAGTTCTTACAAGAACTCTGCACAAAAGTTTTGAAGATCGAACTCAGTGGTTATTAGATCTGAGACAATACTGTGTGTGTAGCAGTTACCCCTCCCCCCCTCTTTGTTTTTTCTATTCTATCTTTTGATTTAGAAACCATGGTCTTGGTTGGAGAGCTCGGTTACGCCCAGATGAAAAAGGACGTTCTAATTGGAATATGTACGGCCAACAGCCTTGACCCTAGGGGCAAAACCAGAGACCAAATGGCCACAGAGCTGGCACGACTTGAAGCAGAGCAAGCCCGTCACCAGAGCCCAGTGAATGGAGAGGCCAGCCAAAGCCGTGTCAGTGTTGATGCACAGCGTCCGGCCGCAGAGGTCAGTCAGAGCATGGATGGTGTTGCTGCTGAGGCCTTACCTGTGGATGTAAGCCAAGTCCTAGAAGGTTTTCCTGCAGGGGTCCCACCTGTAGACGCACGCTGCGTCAGCGACCAGGTCAGCATGGACCCCTATCTGCAACTGGCCTTACAGCACTATCCCGCTGAGGATTCCCAGGGACGCCTGCAGCTCATTCAGCAATACCAGGAGGCTGCAAGAGCAGAGCGGCGAGACCAAGCCGAGCGAGAGGCTGCAGAGCGACGGGCTGAGGCCCAAGCTCAGAGAGACCACGTCCTGCGGATGGCCCAGCTGGAAAGGCAGTCATCTACCCCATTGAACTCTGAATCGACTAGATCAGCCACCTTCAAGCCCCGTCCAGAGCATTTTCCTGTGCTGGATGACAAAGGTGACCTGGACACGTTCCTGAGGGGGTTTGAAAAGATGTGCTTACAGTACCAGCTGCCAGGGGACCAGTATGCCCCGTAACTCATTGCAGCGCTGAGAGAAAAAGCGCAAGAGGCGTATGTGGCTCTCCCTCGAGAACTAGATGGGAACTATGAGGCCATCAAGAAGGCCCTGATACAGAGGTTCCAGCTGACTCCTGAGGTGTACCGCAGAAAGTTCCGGAACCTCCAGCGTGGACCACACGACAGCTACAGTGATGTGGTCCACGGGCTCAGAACCAACTTCGAGCAGTGGATTCAAGGATTGTCAGTGACCACCTTTGAGCAGCTGAAGGATCTGATGGTGAAAGACCAGTTCCGGCATCTCTGCCCCACTGAGGTGCGACAGTTCGTGATGGATCGGGAGCCACCAGATGAGAGCAAAGCAGCGCAGATCGCAGACACCTACGAGGCTAACCGGAGACCAGAGGGACGGAAGCCGATCATCACCAGCTGGAAGGGGGGTAAGCAGATGGCCACCATCCCTGCCCCTGCCAGCCGACCTTCTGGAGGCCCTGGCCCCCCTCTCAACACCCCTCGGCCGTTACCCGATCTCCGCAAGTGTTACTCCTGCAACCAGACCGGTCATCTCAGTGCCATTTGCCCGGAGAAGCAGAGGAAGAATCTACCACCCAAGGCTCCAGGGCAGAAGGCATCAGTTTTTTTTGTGGGTGGGTCGGTTGGGAGGGCCTGCGAAAATTTGCAGTCTGTCACTGTGGGGGACACTGTCACCGTGGGCCTCAAGGACACTGGGGCCGAATGAACCCTCATCCGACCTGAACTAGTGTCCACCGAAGAATTGATCCCAGGAAAAACCCTGACTGTCACCGGGATTGGGGGCGTCCGCTGTCCCCTGCCAATGGCCCGGGTTTTTATTGATTGGGGTGCGGGGAGTGGGGTGAAGGAAGTGGGGGTGTCCGAAAACTTGCCCACAAATGTTTTACTGGGGACTGATTTGGGGAAAATGTTTGCTTATTATGTCCCTGACCCCCCTCCCCGATCTGATATGGTTGATAAGGTTAATGCTAATGATGGGAATGTCAATGCTTTAACTGATGATGTTGATGATGTTGATGATGATGATGATGACGATGTATCAGGAGGTACAGGAGAACTCAGCCATGTCACTCTGCGGGGTGATATTGCTGAGGATCCCCTACCAGGAGCAAGTGTTAGTGCTAAGAGTGATGGGAAGAGTCCCACGGCCCTTGAAGCAGGGAGTGCCATGCAGCTGATCAGTGTCCCCACAGACGGTGACCTGGCTGATGGTAGCTGCCCCATGATGAGCACTGCTCCTGAGGTAACAGGGGATGATGGGGAAGTAGTACCCACAGCCAGGCAGGCTGATGGGACGGTGTTATTCCCCGGGGAGACGGCCTACATAGCCGCTGTCACCCGCAGCCAGAGTGCCCAGAACGCCAGGAACCCTCTGCCTTCTGGACCCTCCTCAGCCAGAGGAATAACTGAACCGGTTTCGGACCCAGAGCAGGTCCCAGAGAGTCCCGAAGAGGATGTGGCCTTAAACTCCCTCCTGGCTACCTCCAGCCAGGAGTTTCAGGCAGCTCTGCATACAGATGCTAGCCTAGAGACGTTAAGGATCCTCGCCAGTAAGCCCCCCTCCGAGACTGATAAGGAGAGGGTATTCTGGGACCAAGGGAGGTTGTATCGGGAGACTTTGCCTGGTACACCCCAACAGGATTGGCCTAGAGAACGACAGCTGGTCGTTCCCTACCAATTCAGGGATGAGTTGTTGCGGATTGCCCATGAGATTCCGCTCGCTGGACACTTGGGGGTCAGCAAAACCAAGGCCCGGTTGTCTTCTATTGGCCCAAAATGGGGACAGATGTGAAAAACTACTGCAGCTCCTGTACCACATGTCAAAGAGTGGGAAAATCAGGGCCCTAAAGCCCCCCTGAACTCTTTGCCCGTGATAGAGGAGCCTTTCCAGTGGATTGCTGTGGATATCGTGGGACCACTGCCCATACCCAGCAATTCTGGAAAGAAATACATCCTTACTGTGGTAGACTTTGCTACCCGGTATCCAGAGGCAGTAGCTCTGTCTTCAATTAGGGCAGATAAGGTGGCGGATGCCCTGTTGGCTATCTTTTCCCGAGTAGGATTTCCCAGGGAGATGCTTACCGACCAGGGGACCCAGTTCATGTATGGCATAATGAAGGCCCTCTGTAAGAAAATGCAGGTGCAGCATCTGGTATCGAGTGCGTATCATCCCCAAACCAATGGTTTGTGCTAACGCATCAATGCTACCCTCAAGCAGATGTTGAAAATGCTGGTTGAGTCTCAGGGACGCGACTGGGAACGTTACCTCCCACACCTGCTATTTGCTTACCGAGAGGTCCCACAGGCCTCGACCGGGTTCTCTCCCTTCGAGCTCCTGTATGGCAGGCGAGTCCGGGGACCCCTTGGTTTAGTAAAAGAATCCTGGGAAGAGGAGCAGAGCACCCCAGGAGTGTCCATCGTGGAGTATGTCATGCGTTTCCGTGACAAAATGCAGACCTTGACGCAGTTGGTGCATGTCAACATGGCGCAAGCCCAGGCTGACCAGAAGCATTGGTACGAGAGCGGACCTACCGGGTGGGTCAGATGGTGTGGGTGCTGGTCCCCGTACCAAAGGACAAGCTTCAGGCAGCCTGGGAAGGCCCTTACGTCATTCACCAACAGCTCAACCCAGTCACCTACGTGGTCACCCTTGACCCCGAGCGGGGTAGGCGGAAGGCCTTTCACGTCAATATGATGAAGGCTCATCAAGAACGTGGGCCCTGTGTCCTACCTGTCTGCAACCTGCCCGAGGATGGGGAGGAAGATCCCCTCCTGGACATGTTGGCCCAAGCAAAGGCCAGCGGGTCCATTGAGGATGTGGAGATAAGCACCTTGCTATCCACAAGCCAGCGGTCTCAGATGCGAGCAGTGCTGGAATCCTTCCAAGTCATGTTCACCAACATGCCTGGCAGGACGGCGGTGGCGGTCCATGAGGTGGACACCGGTACTCATGCCCCACTCCGGCGGACAGCCTATCGAATCTCCGATGAAGTGCAGCACGTCATGCGCCAGGAGATCGATGAGATGCTGGAGTTGGGAGTGATTAAACGGTCCAAGAGTGCATGGGCCTCACCTGTAGTCCTGGTGCCGAAGAAAGACCGGACCACCCGATTCTGTGTGGACTACAGGGGGCTCAACGCTATCACGGCCTCCGATGCACAACCTATGCCACGCATTGAGGAGTTGCTGGAGCGGTTAGCTAGTGCAAGCTATCTCTCCATTATGGATCTTAGTCGGGGATATTGGCAGATCCCCCTGAGCCCTGAAGCCCAGGAGAGGTCAGCCTTTATCACCCCCTTTGGTTTGTACGAATCCACGGTCATGCCGTTCAGCATGAAAAATGCCCCGGCCACTTTCCAGCGAATGGTTAACTCCCTGTTACAGGGACTGGAGAGGTACGCGGTGGCGTACCTGGATGACATTGCTGTCTTCAGTCCCACCTGGGGGATCACCTCAAGCATCTGCGGCAGGTGCTCGGGCGCATCCGCCAGGCAGGCTTGACCATTAAGCCAGGAAAGTGCCAGATGGGCATGAACGAGGTCCACTACCTGGGGCACCGGGTAGGCGGGGGCACGCTGAAACCAGAGCCCGGGAAAGTGGACGCTATCGTGTCCTGGCCCACCCCCAGGACCAAAAAGCAGGTGTTGTCCTTCTTGGGCACCGCAGGGTACTATAGGCGCTTTGTGCCAAACTATAGTAACCTTGCGAAGCCTCTCACAGACCTCACCAAGAAAAACCTACCCCATGCAGTCGACTGGACCGAGGCCTGCAAGGTCGCCTTCCAGGCTCTAAAGACTGCCCTAAGCAGGTCCCCTGTGTTAAGGGTGATTGACGGCAAGCAGCCATTCCTAGTACAGACTGATGCCAGTGAGTTTGGCCTTGGCGCCGTGCTCAGCCAGGTCGACTCAAGGAACCAAGAGCACCCAGTGTTGTACCTCAGCCGAAAGCTCCTACCGAGGGAAGTGGCCTATTCCACGATAGAGAAAGAGTGTCTGGCCATTGTATGGGCTCTGCAACGCTTACAGCCCTACCTGTACGGGCGCCCCTTCACTGTCGTGACCAACCACAACCCCCTGAGTTGGCTGAACTCCCTGTCCGGTACCAATGGAAGGTTGCTACGCTGGAGCCTCACACTCCAGTAGTACGACTTTACCGTGCAGCACCGAAAAGGCAGCGAGCATGGCAATGCCGATGGGTTATCCTGGCGGGGAGAGCCCACAGGGACACGCCTGGAGGAGTACCGAGAGGTTCTTCCTCCATAGCATCATCGAAAAGGGGGAGGTGTCATGAAAATGAATATTGCTCATGATTTTTAAGGTACTGAAGAGTCAGCCCAAAGCTAACTTCTCCATCCCTCCTCCCTTTTAGCTGGTTTGTGAGTAGCTTGCAGAGATCCTCTGCATGCATCCCCCAACCTAAGCTTTTACGACCCCCCCTAATAAATACCTTTCAGGAGAATAGAGATGGACACAGGTCTAAACCAGTTTTGTCTCTGCTAAAGAAAATCCTTTGTCCAAACTCACAGTGTTTTCATTATCGAATTGAAGAAGATATTTTCATGCCACAAACACAGAATTCATATTTTTAGATTACTTATCGTGTTGCGCATTCAATGATGTGTTTTGTACAGGTATACCACATTCTGGAACCTGGGAATGGATTGCTGCCATTCTAAATATGACAAGCAGGTCATATTTGGTATCAAACTTCTCAGAATTACTCGACCTGAAATATGAGTCATATATTATGTCTGTGAGCCCACCCCATCCCCAGATATGAAGAATGGGGATTTATTAAGCCTGGTGAGAGAGGATGTCTCAGCAGACACGCCCACATAGGAGGGCTCACTCTGCGAGGGGGGGTCACAGATTTCCCCTGGTTTAATAAAAGCAAAGAAGGCTTTTTTTGAGTCATTCCAACCTGGGCCGAGATAGCTAAAACACAGTACCAGCTGTCGGAAGGAATCATACCTTTCTGGGGAGCGGCCCCCCCACGGACTAAGTTTACCATGCGTGACCAGGTCTGAACTTTTCTTACGTTATTCCTTTTATTTTTCATAACTGTTTATTCATACATGTAAATTGTCTCTTATGTAATATTCTGTACATCTTTTGTAATCACTGCCTATTTTTAAGGAGTAAAATATTATAATTTACTAGTCTCGATCTCCTTGTCCTATGAACGAGCTCTCACGACCTCCCTGCTCGTTTTTACGCTATCGCACAGGTTACTGATCCGCCTGAATGAGATCAGTGGTGGCAGCATAACGTTTTTTTGTATTTATGTGATATTGTGGGCCTGAGGTTGACTGGATCGAGGTATATATAAGTCCCTAGCAGGAACTGGTGGTATATATACATCCTCTCACATCACGTGCCGCAGTAGACAACATAAATTAGGGCAGCTAGGCTCCTTTCTTATCCTCCGGCAATACCGGATTTGGCCAGCAGGCTAAGGGGGCGCCAGAGAGCTGCAGGTCCTGACTGAGCTAATCGTGACAGTATGTATGTATCATATTATATTTTTTATAAACTATATTATACTAGAAATAGGCCCGATACTATTGCATTGGGAGTGCGGTGAAAACAGCAGGTGCAGTGCGCTATTGTTGCGGGATTTATATGGTGTATATGGTGGCTCAGTGGTTAGCACTGTATACGGTGGCTCTGTGGTTAGCATAGTATACGGTGGCTCAGTGGTTAGCACTGTATACAGTGGCTCTGTGGTTAGCATAGTATATGGTGGCTCAGTGGTTAGCACTGTATACAGTGGCTCTGTGGTTAACATAGTATACGGTGGCTCAGTGGTTAGCACTGTATACAGTGGCACAGTGGTTAGCATAGTATACGGTGGCTCAGTGGTTAGCACTGTATACAGTGGCACAGTGGTTAGCATAGTATACGGTGGCTCAGTGGTTAGCACTATATACAGTGGCACAGTGGTTAGCATAGTATACGGTGGCTCACTGGTTAGCACTGTATGTGATGGCTCAGTGGATAGTAGAGTATATGCTGGCTCACTGGTTAGCACTGTATACGCTGGCTCAGTGGTTAGCACAGTATACGGTGGGTCAATGGTTAGCATAGCATATGGTGGGTCAGTGGTTAGTAGAGTATACGGTGAGTCAGTAGTTAACACTGTATATAATGGCTCAGTGGTTAGCACAGTATATGGTGGGTCAGTGGTTAGCACAGCATATGGCGGGTCAGTGGTTAGCACAGCATATGGTGGGACAGTGGTTAGCACAGTATATGGTGGGTCAGTGGTTAGTAGAGTATACACTGGCTCAGTAGTTAGCACTGTATATGATGGCTCAGTGGTTAGCACAGTATATGGGTGGTTAGTGGTTAGCACAGTATGGTGGGTCAGTGGTTAGTAGAGTATATGGTGGGTCAGTGGTTAGCACAGCATATGGTGGGTCAGTGGTTAGCACAGTATATGGTGGGTCAGTGATTACTAGAGTATACGGGGAATCAGTAATTGGCACTGTATATGATGGCTCAGTGGTTTGCACAGTATATGGTGGGTCAGTGGTTATCACAGCATATGGTGGGTCAGTGGTTAGCACAGCATATGGTGGGTCAGTGGTTAGCACAGCATATGGTGGGTCAGTGGTTAGCACAGCATATGGTGGGTCAGTGGTTAGCACAGTATGGTGGGTCAGTGGTTAGTAGAGTATATGGTGGGTCAGTGGTTAGCACAGCATATGGTGAGTCAGTGGTTAGCACTGTATATGGTTGGTCAGTGGTTAGCATTGTATATGGTGGCTCAGTAGTTAGCACAGTATGGTGGGTCAGTGGTTAGTAGAGTATATGGTGGGTCAGTGGTTAGCACACCATATGGTGGGTCAGTGGTTTGTACTGTATATGGTGGGTCAGTGGTTAGTATACGGTGAGTCAGTAGTTAGCACTGTATATGATGGCTCAGTGGTTAGCACAGTATATGGTGGGTCAGTGGTTAGCACTGTATATGGTGGGTCAGTGGTTAGCACACTATGGTGGGTCAGTGGTTAGTAGAGCATATGGTGGGTCAGTGGTTAGCACAGCATATGGTGGGTCAGTGGTTAGCACTGTATATGGTGGGTCAGTGGTTAGTAGAGTATATGCTGGATGCAAAACAGAGCAAAAAATGGATGTCAAAAATACGATGTGTTTCCACCCTTAGGAGAAAATACTCAATGTGTGCATGAGATTTCAGGATTCTCATTCACTTTGGTGGCACCAGGAAACCCTTCAGGTTTTATCATAGTGATGGGCAAACCCGAACTTTAAAAGGTCAGGGAGGGTCCATAATGTGCACAGATCCTGAACATGGATGTCCCTGGGAAATCCGTGTTAGAGATTGGGTCTGGGGACAGGGAGGCGAGAACCCCCGAGAACCTGCTGAGAACCGCTCAGTTTACAGCAGTGTTCTTTGTATTGCCAGCTGGTCCTAAATCCCGAAATCTCTGATGTCAGGCCAAATTAGACGCAGCCATCATAAATTTCAAGTAAACAATAAATAAAAACAACACAGAATTTTAGGAACTCTATCTTTATTAGAAAAAACCCTCCTTCCAACGTAATCCAGGTTTTCTTAGCTTCACCTTTGCTACATCTTTGCGAGCAGACAAACATATCTGGTAACAGAGAGCAGGCACAGAATGACAACTGAGTGCTCCCAGGTGACCTGTGCTGTATGCTCAGGCCCCAAGAGCAGCAGGCAGCAGCGAAGGATGGAACAGACACCGCAGGGCCACTAGAAGGTTGTGAACACTTGCATTCTTGCAGCAAGGACACCAGAGCTGGCACTACAGAAATTACCATCAAGGTTACCCTTTAGTTAAAATTTTAACAGATGCCAAAGAACTACCATAGTTGCTGCCATCCTAAAATTAACATACATTTGAACCAAATTATATATTTTGTCTCAATGGCCAAAGTCTAGTCTCTGAAAAGACCTATTTTGGTTAAATTAAATTATTCAGATTGGAAACAGAACAGGAAACACACTACTCGAGATACATGAGAGATACTTGCACGAGTCATCCATGACTCACCCGGAACGGCCTCCGCCTCTCTGTACTGAAGCATGTCAACTGCATGTGTTTCTATGCAGCTGATGCACTCCTGTCCAGAGAGTTGGCAGCCGCTCCGGGCGAGTCATGCAAGACTCATGCAAGTATCTCGCATATATCTCGCATAGTGTGTCTCCAGTCTAAGGATGTCACGCTAGGCGCAGGAAGCTACCAGCGGTGTCCGGTGCACTACATCAAACAACAGATGGGGAGTCGCTGGGAGGGATAAATACAGCAGAGGGTCCTACTCGTAGGGAACAAGGAAAAGGTGAACTCCTGCACTCACCTGCATCTGTGCCCTGATTTCCCTAACGTCCCTTCTTTCACCCAATCGCCGAGCAGGATACCTAGTCCCTCACTGGTCCTGATGTTAACCCTCACTAGTGAGATGGCAAACACTAGTCCCAAAAGCTGCACTAATATCAACAAGAGGGGAAAGAAAGATAGACATGGAAACAACAAAATAGCTTCATGACTGTTGCCACGATCCTAGGCAGCAGACGGCTTGGCAGTAGTCAGCTTTCCAGACTAGCAGCTTCACCTCTGGTTGCCAGGCCAGGAATGAAGCTCAATCACCAGCAAGGCATGCTGGATCATGTGACCATTAGGGATGAGCGAATATAATCGTTACTATTCGGTACTCGCCGAATAGTAACGATATTTGGCTACTCACTACTCGCCGAGTCTCTTGTGATTACTCGGGAGTAGAGAGTAGTCCTTTTACTTATGCAGTGTATCTATGTATACTGTACACTGCGAAACTACACTAAAAGTGAAGAAAAGTTGTTCAAATATAAAAAAAACATCATATTCACCTTCCGACGCCTGCACCGGGACCCGAAAACCTCACTTACGATGTGCAGCAAGGACCTGCCAGTCTGATAGCCAATCAGATGGCTGGGAGCAATCTGGCCACTTGAACGTGCATCAATGACCTGGCAATCTGGCCAATCAGGTGGCTGGTAGCGATCACGTGGTTTGTGACGTCCAGCGAACTGATTGGCTATCAGACTAGCAGGTCCTTGCTGCACATCGGAGGTGAGGTTTTCGGGTCCCGATGCAGGCGTCGGAAGGTGAGTATGATGTTTTTTTTTTATTTTTTAACAACTTTTCTTCACTTTTAGTGTACTTTGGCAGTGTATATATAGATACACTGCGAAAGTACTCGCATTTCAATCGGATTCACTATACTCGCAATGAGTACCGGGACCTACTCGTTGCGAGTATAACGAGTCCGATTTCTTCAGTACTCGCTCATCCCTAGTGGTGGACGTACGCAAGGGACGAGTACCAACCCGTGTATTAAATTGTGGGGAAGAGGAAGCAAAACTACCCCGGTGTGCTACTGTAGCAAAGCTGTATACTGTCTGTTACAACAACATACAGGCAGTAGAGCCCGTTTCCCCGTCCAACCAGGCGGAGGATAACAACTCCAAGGGACAGCTAGAGGAGTGGTGTCAGCAGTTGCATGTATGAACTGATGCCACCCCTTCCCACCAGAAGCACGGAGTCTACCGGGTAGTACAAGAGTTCGAACAGATATTCAGTAAGCAGACCTTTCCATTAGCTTCCTTCAGATGAAATATAGCTTTTCTATGCAACCTTTCAGTTGGAGGATGCTGGTAGACAGGTCTGGTCACACACTTCTGACGGGAGCTCTGAGAAGTCTATGATAAAGGTTAACCTAGCAACATTAAAATTATGGTGTATTGGAATAATTGTCAAAAGGGTTGTGTTGTGATGCAGCTGTTACAAATATAATTATTTTATAATCCACAAAATGATAGGTCAAGAGAATTGTTGACTAAGAGCAGGTCACAAACAAGTTGCACGAATCTTTCAAATCTTTTTGGTTTTCCAACATGTTGGAGAATAGCTCTGTTTCAACCCATTTAATTGGTCAAAAAATGGAAATTACTGAGGGAGAGAGTTTAATTAGCACGAATAGCAAAAATAAGATGGCACTCACCATGCAAGCCTTGACTTCAACTTTATTTCACTCAGGTGCAGACAAGCAAGGGAGGGAGGAGTGGGAACCTAAGGACAACAGCAGCTGTTTTGTGCCAGACTGGCGCTTCCACAGGTGCTGGTCTTCTATACTGACTTTTAAATAAATTGGTTATATTTTGAGAATCTTAGTTTATTTAGCACCAATTGTGGGTCCATCAGGGTTAAAGTTTGGTTTGTCCTGATTAAAAAACCGGTGAGTTTCGAATCGCATTAACTTCATTAAACCTCTGACATGTTGAGCTTCATTGAACTGTCATCAGCGAGGATTAAATCCATTTCTCTCCTATCCCAGAGTTAAAGTTTAGACACCCAGCTGTCAAGCTGGGTGTAGGGAGACACCCAGTGCTGGACAACGACAGGGGAGGGGAAAGGAGTCCCTAATGCTAAGGGCCAAAAAGGGGAAATGGTGACCCCTAGAACAACTAGTGCTGACACCTGGCTCCCCTAACGTCCCTATACAGTTTCCGCAACTGTCGCCGCCAGGATACCTATTCCCTGACTGTCCCTGGACTAGCACTACACAGGGCTCAGAGCGGGTGATCACTAGTTAACCCTGCTAGCAACTAGGGAAACACACAAGGGAAACAAACAAAGTGGGAAGAGATACACTTAGCATTAGCAGATCCAAGCAGCAAACCAGCAGGCTCCAAGAAACACTGCTTTGATCCAAGAATCAATCAGGAACATCTGAGGCTATCACCAGCAGTGCATCCTGGGAGTCAATGGAAATATAAAGGCAGCTCCAAGGTGAGGAATCAGCTGGGTCCTAGTGACCTCCAGCTTTAATTAAAAGGGAAATGCCTCTTTAAGAGACAGAGACATTGTTTCTTTAGGATGTGGACTGTTTGGCCAAACGCTGGGACCTTCTGCGAGTAACCTTTACAGACTCAACCGTGCCTCCTGACACACCCGTGACATCAGCCAAGCGACTTGAATCCCATCAAACTTTTTATTCATACGAGGGGCGCCTGAAAAGTTCGAGGCCCAACCCAGAAGTAGTGACCGTGGGTCAAAATTTTTCAGTCAGTTCTCGACATAGTCTCCCTTGAGGGTCACACAGGTATGCCATCGCTCTTGGAGTTTCATCATTCCACTGTGGTAGAACGTTCCGTCTTGCTCCGTCTTGCTCCTCCAAAAAAATCCTTTACTGCGTCCATGACGGCTTCATCAGAAGAAAAACGACTTCCACCAAGGTGCTTTTTCATCTGTGGGAATAGATGATAGTCCGAAGGAGCCAAATCAGGGGAATAGGGTGGGTGCTGAAGCAGTTGGAAACCACAGGAGTGAATTGCAGCCATTGCAACAGCCGATGTGTGAACTGGTGCATTTCCATATTTCAGCCTTTCGACGCAACTTTAAAATGCTGTAATGGAAACGAAAAAAAATCAAAATAAATTCAGATTGCTCATGAGACCTTTCAACTAACTAAATAACATATTGCATTGCAAAACAAGACCATGCAAAAAAGATTTTATGGGTGGGCCTCGAACTTTTCAGGCGCCCCTCGTAGTTTCTGAAGTCATGCGGATTCCTGTCCTCCATCTGACGGACAAGTCGTATGTGAGTGAGGTTTGACCTTTGCAGGAGTCCGAGAAAGGCCCCTCCAGCGAAACACCTGCATCCCTCATTGAGCCTCCCCAAACAACATCCCAGGGGAAGGAGCCTGGTGAGGGTAGTGGCGCGGAGCAGTGCCCTCTGCCAAGCTTTCAGACTTGGAGGAGAAGATTCCCACTGCCTCAATCCTCCGAGCTGGGAACTTTGGCAAAGAGGGTTCTGGAGCAGCAGGACAAAAACACCTTCTGTGCCCTCGCCCCACCTGGTCAATGAGAGGATGCCCCAGCTGGAGGGGGAACACTGTACTCACATGGAGAGGGTTATCCACCTAGCCCTGGACGAGGGCCGAGCTGAGAGAGTGAATGCATCAACCACCCTGCTGACCCACCTGGACAAGCCACCACTCTCACTATGTATGTGCCTGGACAAGCTCCTGATATGCGGAGGCTTCCTATGTCATCTCACCATCTGCATAGGCCGGCCCTAAATTCCTATGGGAATATGGGGCCCGAGGCCTCGTCAACTCCTGCACCTGACTATCCTATTGATGAGACATGCTACCACTCCTTGTAGTGCTTGTGAGCCCCTATTTTTATTTGATTATATTAACACAGCATGTGTTATTTTTGATTTACAAATTATTAAAAAAAAAAACACCCCATAAATGTGTGTCGTGTGGATGTATTTCACTGCAATACTTGTCATATAGCCTACTAAGGCGGTTGAAGGCACATTGCCCAGGTCAAGGTCACCAACTGGCTAGTTGTCCATTAGCACATAGTGAGGTATATTAAATTGTTATATTTTCAACTGTGCTTGTGAACAGTGTTTGTTTGGTAAGTGTAGTATTCCTGCTTACATGTGTGTTCAAGGTAAAACCCAGGGGCCTCAAACGCCAGTCCTCGAGGGCCGCACACAGTTCAGGTTTTGACGATTACCATCGCATTTGACAGTTGCTATTAAAATGACCAACTGTCAAATTGTAATGGGTTTGTGAAAACCTAAACTGTGTGCGGCCCTCGAGGTCTGGATTTTGGGACCCATGGTATAAAACCGTCTACCTGTACACACAAAAGCCCACACAATGCCCCTGTGTAGCTGTGGACAATTATACACGCATGTTTTGGTACACACGTCTGTTACATTTTTAAGGGGTGGAATGATTACTCAGCCATATTGAACAAAGAGAAAATATTTATTGTCATAAACTTTTGTAAGGAGAACAATGGTTTTTTTTTCTTTTTGGGTTATGATAAAGGGGTTTTCCCAATCATTAAAGGCCACATTACACACACAGATATATTGGTCACAGATCTCTGGTTGCAGTGAAATCATGGACACATTGTTCCATTTTGTGGCTGAGTACAATGGAACAATGTGTCCATGATTTCACTGCAACCAGAGATCTGTGACCAATATATCTGTGTGTGTAATGTGGCCTTAAAACACAGAAAAAACATGCTGCAGAGCAGCCTAGCCTCGGGCCTACGGGCCTGGGTAATTCTGGCCTTCAGCCAGCCTCCTCAGCAGCTCCCCGTGGCACAGAATCTCCTGCATTACCCTCTCATGTGAGGCCAGGAGCTCAGGCAATGATGGAAGGCCTATTGTGTTGAAAAAAAAACATCATTAGATGCTCATGGCTGGCTGGAAAAGCTATGCGATTTTTAAATTTAACTTACGGTTGGACTTCTGCGCCACGGGCTCCCTTTCGAGGGATGGGGAGTGGCTTTCTGGGCTCCAATCAGCAGCAGCTCCTCTGGCTACAGAAACACAGGAACAATCATAAGATGAAGCAGAACACTATTATTTAATTGGGCAAGTATACTTTTACATTTATAAGTCATTATTACATTTGTTGCACTTACTAGAAGGTGACACTCCACCCTACTGAATGGGGGCCTGTGGGCACCATTCACCCACAGGCGACAGCCCCTGATGAGTTCCTGTTTGGTGGAGGGGTGTGTGGAGGGAGTGGTGTCCCCTCTTCCAGGCGAGAGCCTGGTGGTGTGGCCTCTGGGCTTCGCTGCAGCGAGCGTGGTGAGGAGGCTGGGGCTGGGGAGTGGTCCTGACGCTCTTGACCAGCTGTTGGTTAAGACATTAAAGTATGGGTCAAGGCACAAAGCATATGGTAGCTAAACCAATATCAAGGCCATGGAGATGCTGGGCCAATGAGATACATTGTGAAGATTTAGCATCTTTAGGCTCGAGGGAGGAGTCATGTCATCTGATCTGTTTTGTGCCAAACAAAAAAAGATGTGGGTGAACTAGGATTCTCCTGCCCAGGCAAAACTGACATGTTTCTATTAGTGGCCATACACATTTAAAGGGCACACTTGTGATGTTGGCTGTCCTGTACACACACACTGCTGACGTTCACCAGCTTCAGGCTCACCTTTGTTTAGTCATATGTCCATTATTAATGGACACAGGACTACCTATACATCACTGCTCTTAAAGGAGAGTTGGTACCATAGTGTCCCTTCATTACCCATGATTCAACTACATATTGACAACATAACCTGACAGTGAGTGGGTCTTTTGTCTGCCATGTAACAGAATCCAGCGATTGAATTGGTTCAAAACAAATGTGGCCAAGGTGAAGCAGGGTATGGGCTGGGATCTCCAAGCAAGGAGGACCATATTTCCAGTGTGTCTGTCGTCTGGGCCTAAATAACATACAATGTGGCCATGCTGCCTTCATGCTTAATACACAGCTCTATGTGTTGTTTGTCTGCTTACACAACAATGTAGAGGGCATTACATGCAATACACATGAGTGTAGGATAGCCATTCATGCCCCTCTCTGCACCCCCTGCACATGAACACTGATCAAGCATCATCATCATCACTTCAGTGTCACTATCACACAGGGTCCACTTCCATGTGTTCAAAGTAGTGTTTGTGTTGTCATGAACCATGGCTGTATGTGGGTTTGTAAATACTCACCACGCATTCTCTGTATCCGTGCCCAGATGTTGGCAATGCGGTTCCTGGACGTGTATCTCAGGTCCGCAATTTTCTTGTGGATCTGCACACTGCTCTGTTCAACCACCAACCTTCTCATAAGTGCCCTCTCAATTTTCATGAGCACTGCCTGCTTGTGCAGGATTGGGTGCTCATGTTGCACCAGTAGTCCCGCCAGTCACACATGTTGATGAGGAGCATCAGCTCCGAATCTCCCCATGGTGCTGAGCGATGCACAGCAGCCATCTTTATGCTGGGGCAGAGTAGGCAGCATGAACACAGGCCTGAGCGTACTACAACGTCATTACGTCACGTCGCACGTTGGTTACGCCCAGGACGCTTCAGCGTCCGCAGAGGAGGTGCCAGCACATGCAGTGGTTACCCTTTTGGGACACGCTGCTGCGGTCACAATATGTCAGACGGGAACGCTCATGCGTGGCCCATGGTTGACTGGCTGTGTCCCTAAACACTCTGAACATATTATGATGTATTTCCATTGTTTGAACAATGATGGCTCAGATATTGTTGTATCTGCGACTATGTGTGTATGTGTATATGTATGTATCAGGACACCAATGTGTACATGTGCATACACATACATATGTTTGTGTACATTTATCTGTATATGCTTGGTTATGTGTACAAATGTGTGTATGTACTCTGCATCTCTGAATCAAAATCATATATGTTGACATACTTTAGGTACCAATGTGACAGACATACATGACCAATGAAGTTCCGAAGGTTGCCACATGTATATCTATATTTATATATGGTGCACATGTTGCCTCCTACTAAAAAAAAAGCATTTCACAAAAACACACACATACAGTGTTGGCCAAAAGTATTGACACCCCTGCAATTCTGTCAGATAATACTCAGTTTCTTCCTGAAAATGATTGCAATCACAAATTCTTTGGTATTATTATCTTCATTTAATTTATTTTAAATTAAAAAAACACAAAAGGGAATGAAGCAAAAAGCAAAACATTGATCATTTCACACAAAACTCCAAAAATGGGCCAGACAAAAGTATTGGCACCCTCAGCCTAATACTTGGTTGCACAACCTTTAGCCAAAATAACTGCGATCAACCGCTTCCAGTAACCATCAATGAGTTTCTTACAATGCTCTGCTGGAATTGTAGACCATTCTTCTTTGGCAAACTGCTCCAGGTCCCTGATATTTGAAGGGTGTCTTCTCCAAACTGCCATTTTTAGATCTCTCCACATGTGTTCTATGGGATTCAGGTCTGGACTCATTGCTGGCCACTTTAGAAGTCTCCAGTGCTTTCTCTCAAACCATTTTCTAGTGCTTTCTGAAGTGTGTTTTGGGTCATTGTCCTGCTGGAAGACCCATGACCTCTGAGGGAGACCCAGATTTCTCACACTGGGCCCTAAATTATGCTGCAAAATGTGTTGGTAGTCTTCAGACTTCATAATGCCATGCACACGGTCAAGCAGTCCAGTGCCAGA
Organism: Allobates femoralis; assembly: GCA_033576535.1. Lineage (NCBI taxonomy): Eukaryota > Metazoa > Chordata > Amphibia > Anura > Aromobatidae > Allobates > Allobates femoralis. The sequence goes on along the minus strand of JARQOC010000002.1, from coordinate 246,282,239 downwards.
GGCAGCAAAGCATCCCCATAACATCAGGGAACCTCCGCCATGTTTGACTGTAGGGACCGTGTTCTTTTCTTTGAATGCCTCTTTTTTTCTCCTGTAAACTATGTTGATGCCTTTGCCCAAAAAGAGAGAACATTCTTCCAAAACGTTTTAGGCTTTCTCAGGTAAGTTTTGGCAAACTCCAGCCTGGCTTTTTTATATGTCGGGGTAAGAAGTGGGGTCTTCCTGGGTCTCCTACTATACAGTCCCTTTTCATTCAGACGCCGATGGATAGTACGGGTTGACACTGTTTTACCCTCGGACTGCAGGGCAGCTTGAACTTGTTTGGATATTAGTCAAGGTTTTTAACCATCATCCGCACAATCTTGCGTTGAAATCTCTTGTCAATTTTTCTTTTCCGTCCACATCTAGGATGATTAGCCACAGTGCCATGGGCTTTAAACTTCTTGATGACACTGCGCACAGTAGACACAGGAACATTAAGGTCTTTGGAGATGGACTTGTAGCCTTGAGATTGCGCATGCTTCCTCACAATTTGGTTTCTCAAGTCCTCAGACAGTTCTTTGGTCTTCTTTCTTTTCTCCATGCTCAATGTGGTACACACAAGGACACAGGACAGAGGTTGAGTCAACTTTAATCCATGTCAACTGGCTGCAAGTGTGATTTAGTTATTGCCAACACCTGTTAGGTGCCACAGGTAAGTTACAGGTGCTGTTAATTACACAAATTAGAGAAGCATCACATGATTTTTCTAACAGTGCCAATACTTTTGTCCACCCCCTTTTTTATGTTTGGTGTGGAATTATATCCAATTTGGCTTTAGGACAATTCTTTTTGTGTTTTTTTCATTGAAGACAAATTAAATGAAGATAATGATACCAAAGAATTTGTGATTGCAATCATTTTCAGGAAGACACTGAGTATTATCTGACAGAATTGCAGGGGTTTCAATACTTCTGGCCAACACAGTATATATATATATATATATATATATATATCTACTCTATAATTGCCGTAGGCAAAATCGTGTCGGACCCCGAAAACGCTGTGGCTTTGTCACTATGTGACGTCACCACGCGCGAGCAATGGCCGCGAAGCGGCCATTGCGAGTCGCTGTCCGAAAATAGAACCAGAGGCTCGGCCACAAAGTTAGCGATTTACCGCTGAGGTAGCGCGAGCAATGGCCGCGAGGCCATTGCGAGTCGCTACCTCAGCCGCCGCACCTGCCGCAAGTCCCCCTATACTTTCTATGGGGATCCATTGCGAGTCGCTGTGTAGCGCGAGCAATGGCCGCGAGGCCATTGCGAGTCGCTACCTCAGCCGCCGCACCTGCCGCAAGTCCCCCTATACTTTCTATGGGGATTACCGCAACCGCGCCACACTTGCGGCGCGGTTGCGGTAATTCCCATAGAAAGTATAGGGGGACTTGCGGCAGGTGCGGCAAGTGCGGTTTTGCACTTGCGGCAGGTGCGGCCGCGGCCACAGTTGTCGCAAGTGCAAAACCGCACTTGCCACACCTGCCGCAAGTCCCCCTATACTTTGTATGGGGATTACCGCAACCGCGCCGCAAGTGTAACGGTTTGCGGCGCGGTTGCGGTAATCCCCATAGAAAGTATAGGGGGACTTGCGGCAGGTGCGGCAAGTGCGTTTTTTTAAATTTAATAATAATAAAAATAATTTAAAAAAAATAACTAAATAATATAAATAATAAACAATAAAATAAAACATAATCATATAAAAAAAAAATATATATATATATATAACATTAATATATTAATTACATTAACTAATTAAAATAAAAAAATGAATCTAATACCCCCCCAAAAAGTATTCACACACCCCCAAAAAGTATTCACACCCCCCAAAAAGTATTGAACACCCCCCAAAAAGTATTGAACACACCCCCAAAAAGTATTCTACACCCCCCAAAAAGTATTCTACACCCCCAAAAAGTATTGAACACCCCCCAAAAAGTATTCAACCCCCCCAAAAAGTATTCCACACCCCCAAAAAGTATTCCACACCGCCCAAAAAGTATTCAACCCCCCCAAAAAGTATTCAACCCCCCCAAAAAGTATTGAACACCCCCAAAAAGTATTCTACACCCCCCAAAAAGTATTCTACACCCCCCAAAAAGTATTGCACACCCCCAAAAAGTATTGAACACCCCCCAAAAAGTATTCAACCCCCCCAAAAAGTATTCCACACCCCCCAAAAAGTATTCAACACCCCCAAAAAGTATTCAACCCCCCCAAAAAGTATTCAACCCCCCCCAAAAAGTATTCAACCCACTCAAAAAAGTATTCAACCCCCCAAAAAGTATTCAACCCCCCCCAAAAAGTATTCAACCCCCCAAAAAGTATTCTACACCCCCAAAAAGTATTCTACACCCCCCAAAAAGTATTCAACACCCCCCAAAAAGTATTCAACCCCCCCAAAAAGTATTCACACCCCCACAAAAAGTCCTCACACACCCCCAAAAAATACTCACCCCCCCCCAAAAAGTACTCAGACCAGCTATAACTATTATAAGCAAATTAATGCACGTTCTAGAATCCCGATGCATTTGCATCGGGCTCACAGCTAGTATATATATGAGTGCTCAAATCTATTGTTACAACAATTGGATATTTGCGTGCACGCGTGGGTAGTTAAACGCCTAGAGTAAAGGATGGCGAAGTCAATGAGTCTATTGATGAAAGCACTGATGAGCAAGTATGGAGGCTTTTCCATAACCAAAGCCAGCCAATCGGAACGCATTAGTGACAACCAATCGGCGCACATGGGGTGCGAAAAAAAGAACACGAAGGCACGCCTACGGGATTGTTTTCACGATCCCAGACATCGCAAACGTCATCGTTATCGCGGTGTCACACAGAACAATGCAGCAGGTTGGCTGATCGAGGATCGTTTGATTTGAGAACATGCTCTCAAATCTGTAATCAACGATCCAACAATTTATCGTAGTCGCATCTGGGTGTTACACACAATGACGTCCTAACGATGTCGTTTGAACGACTACAAACCCGTGACGTTTCAGCATATCGTTCACGATATCTTACCGTGTAACCAGGCCTTAAGTCATATTAAAATTCTTGTTATGACTTTAAGAATTGCTACCCTTATTGGGTGGCATTAGAGTTTTCCACTTCCTCACTGAAGTGACAATTTGCATATTTCCCACAGGAGCATTGCGGCTGTTAGTCTCCTTATCAGCTTCTCTCTCTCCTTATGGCAGTGTCGAGCCCACTGGGACGAGGGTACCCAGTACCGTACCGTGTCTGCTATTGGGGAAGTCACGGGTGGTCCTGGTCCGGACCGTGTCCCGGGCCCTGGCAAATAAAAGGGTGTATTTACAGGGGAGAATAGTCTATCGTGACGCCACCCACTATGTGCAACAAGTGTTGGGGCCGCCGCTGCTACAGAACCTCCGGGGATGGTGTAATGGCAGCGCAGATGGAATAGTTCCAGTGGGTAGAACTGTATTCCCCGGGGCAGTGATGGTAAAGTCTATGATGGAGGTGAATAGTGGAGACGGGGTTAAAGAACACAAACTCACGTTTTGTAGTAAAAGGTGCAATTCTCCTTCTCTCCTGATGCTGCAGCTTTCTTCCAGCCTGTGTTCAGAGCTGACAGGCTTGTAGCTCTCCAGGTGGGACCTCTCTGCTGTTGGATGTAGGGCAAAGGTTGCAATCAATACACAGACTCACAGTTTTGCTGTTTTTCAAAGTTTACTGCAGTTCTTGTAGCAGATTGTCCACGGAGTCTGTACAGGGGCCGGGTTTTCCTCCCACCTTGTCCGGGTCATCAGCTTCCTCGTGCTGCGCTGTGTGTGTGTATCCTGACTGCTGCGTTTAGCTGAGCTGCTGGGACTGTCTCACTCTCTCTCTGTTCTGCTGGTACCACTTGGCTAGGCAACTTGAGTCCTCTGTGCTATGCTGACCCCGCCGTGTTGCTTTGCTCTGGTACTGTGGGCGTCTAGAAACCCCACTGCTCCTGGATTCACCGTGCTGTGTGTCAGTCACAGTACCAGATCCGGTGTCCGTTCTGTGCGCTTCTCTGGGGCGAGTAATGGTTGCACTCAAGCTCCCAGAAGTGTCTCTCTGCTTGTAGTTCTCCTTTCCTCAGACCCTCACTAGGCCTGGAATCGGTGAGCAGACTGTACAGAAGCCTCTTGCAGCTTCTTGACACTACAGTCTCTCTCCTCTTCACAGCCCTACTCCGAGCTGTGACGCTGAACTGTTCTGAGCTACTTCCTTTGGACCTGGCGTATTCAAGAGAGCAGGTTGTGCTCCCCCTCCTGGCCCAGAGGTGCTAGTGTTTGTCAGTGTGTTGTGGGGAGGGAACCCATGTGATGTTATTGTGGCACATTAACCCATGGGGTGCCACATTCCCCCTTAGTTAAATACAGTACTCCGGGACTGTGGAAAAACAAATAACAAACAATTAAACACAATTAATATTGACAGAGACTTAAAAGTAAAAAGTAAAAAAAATCACTAAATTTGAAAAAGAGTCCAAAAAGTCAAAAAGCAGTCTTTCCGGGGGTTTAGTCCATCGCCTCCGGGCTGATCAGTATATACAAAAGAGTTCTTACCACAACCAGTCCGTGGTATATATGGTCCATAAGCAAATAAGAAAAGTTCATAGTTCATACAGGATAGTCTCTGTAGGTACTGGGTTTTTTAACGTTGCAACAACTATGTACATTTGTCCACGGGCATTACTGCTTAGGAGGCCTGGATTCGCTACACCACCCCAGGCACTTTCTTTCCCTAACTTAATATGCATGGGAGTCAATCCAGTTCCTCCACCCTCTTGTACACAGTCTACCAGGTTCAATTTACGTTTAAATAAACATATTTACATTACACATTTAATTACATTTTACTCCCTGTACCTAACTGGTAGCTGCTACTTGCACGTGGGCTACTAGTATTAGTGGGTATGTACCTACGTGTTGTGCTTGGTACTATGACAGATGATGATCTGACTGCAGGACTAGCAAGTTCACTAGGACCAGGAATTTGTTCTTCCTCTTCAGATTCTACTTCCAGTTCTTCAAGTCTTGGGTCTTCTTCTGGTAACTTGGGTTCTGGTAACACGGGTTCTGGTGTTGGGTTCACCATTGAAGGGAATGCAATCATTGGTACTACAACGGCTCCGTGGTAATTTGGCCATGTTTTGGGGAAATCTCCTAGTACCGTATAGAATACTTCATCTTTTTCTTTAATGGGTTGGACCTGTCCAGGTGTCTTCAGGGTTTCAGGACACAATTTAAGCTGATCTCGGGATACAATTGCTGAAGTTCTTCCTTTATCTTTACTTATTAAACAGGTTTTAACATTGTCTAGGTTAGATGGTAAGACTGTGTATGGGATGGTTTCCCACTGATTATCCAATTTATTAGAGCGTCTCTTTCTCTTGAGAACTTGATCACCTTCTTGTAATGGCATCGCTTGAGCATGTTTGTTAAAAGTTTTCTCTTGTCTTGCTCTTGCTTGCTGTAGGTTTCGCTCTACACATTCTTGCACTTGTTGATACTGCTTCTGACGTTTGGTATCCCAATCTGATTCTTCTACTTCTGTATCTGGTTTTTCAATTCCCATTTCTAAATCAATTGGTAGCTTAACGGGTCTTGCACGCATAAGGTAGGCTGGAGTGCAATTTGTAGAACTTACTGGAACGTGGTTGTATAAGTCTACCAAATCGGGTAATTTATCTGGCCACTGATTTCTTTCTGACTCTGGTAATGTCTTTAACAGTTCAATTACAATATGATTCATCTTCTCGCATAAACCATTTGTTTGGGGATGATACGTTGTTGTGTGGATTTTCTTACAACTGTACATATTGCAGAACTCCTTGAATAATTCTGATTCAAAAGCTGGACCTTGGTTTGCAAGGACGTGTTCTGGGTAACCATGCGGTCTACAGAAATGCATCTGGAATGATTTTCCTGCCGTCTTCGCTGTCAAATCTTTGACTGGTACTACCACTAAGAAGCGTGAGTAATGGTCCACGATGGTTAAGGCATAGACATAGCCTGACCGGCTTGGTGACAACTTGACGTGGTCTAACGCAACTAGCTCAAGCGGCTGCTTGGTTACTATTGGCTGAAGTGGAGTTTTCTGTGGATCTTTCCTTCTGAGGTTGCATGCGGCACATCTTCTACACCAAAGTTCAATGGATCTTCTCATGCCAACCCAATAAAATATCTCTCTCAGGATTGCTTCCAGTTTCTTCCATCCGAAATGACCTGCACCGTCATGGTAGGCTTCTAAGACCATTCTGATGTCTCTCTTGGGCACGATTATCTGCCAGACCAGTTCATGTGTTTTGGGATTGATATGCCTTCTGCAGAGCTTCCCTTGATACAGGAACAACTTGCCTCTGTCCTTCCAGAGCTGTACGGCCTCAGCTGGGGCATTCTGATTAGGGTTTGCACCTTGTTGCGTAAGCAGTTCTTTCACTAGCTTCACAGCTGGATCAGTATCTTGGGTGTCAGCCCATCTGTGATGTCTTAACGGGTTGAGGTTTACTTCCTGCTCTCTTTGGTAGACGCCGGGTTGATAATCTTCTACCTTTGAACGATGAAAGGCCGGTAGTTCAATCTCTTCCAACTCTTCCGGTTCCTCTTCCACGTCTCTCAGGTGTGGCATCTGGGATAAGGCATCTGCGTTCCCGTTCTTGCGGCCTGCCCTATATTTGATGACAAAGTTGTAATTAGATAGCCGGGCTATCCATCGCTGCTCCAAAGCACCTAGTTTTGCTGTATCCAGGTGAGTCAACGGGTTGTTATCCATGTAGATGGTGAATTCTGCACCTGCCAAGTAATGCTTAAAACGTTCAGTTACAGCCCAGACTACTGTCAGTAGTTCTAACTTGAAGGAGCTGTAGTTCTCGGGATTTCTTTCTGTAGGCAATGGCTTCCTGCTTGCAAAAGCAATAACTTTCTCTTTGCCTCCTTGCTTCTGTGATAACACTGCTCCCAGCAGTGCTGGGACAAGGCATTTTGGTGCCCTAGGCAGGTAAGGCACACGGGCCCAGAAATATGTCTGGGAATAAAAATGTCAACATACTTTGAAAGTAAGTTTAATTTAACGGGGACCTATAAAAGGTTCGTCCAACCACACTACAGAGACATACTGATAGGATGTTTACATTGTGAGCCCCAATGGGGACAGTGTTCATGATGTATGTAAAGTTCTTAGTGTAATATAAATGCAAAAAGTATTATTCTTAATATTATGTCACAATACCAGGATCTGAGGATCTTCTATTTCGAGGTCAGGGACTCTCTGATGCCATGTTGCTGCTTGTCTCGCTGTTGTCCTCTTTTGACACTGCAGTGCGGTGGACAAGAGAGCATTAACTGGTTAATAACAAGAAGTATGGAGTGTGTACTGAGCCATAAACCCTCCCCTTACCATGAAGTATGGAGTGTGTACTGACTGAGCCATAAACCTCCTCATACCATGTCCAGCAGACATTGTAGGATTACTACCCGTATATACGCCGACCCGTGTATAAGCCGACCTCCCTACTTTTGCCCCCAAAACCTGGGAAAACCTATTGACTCGTGTATAAGCCGAGGGTGGTCCCAGCACAGGTATACAGCCCCCAGCAGTGTGTTATACATCAGCCTCCCCAGTGGTATATACAGACCTCAGTGGTAATACAACAGCCCCAGGGGTAATACAGCAGCCCCAGGGGTAATACAGCAGCCCCAGGGGTTATACAGCAGCCCCAGGGGTTATACAGCAGCCCCAGGGGTAATACAGCAGCCCCAGGGGTAATACAGCAGCCCCAGGGGTAATAAAGCAGCCCCAGGGGTATACAGCAGCCCCAGGGGTATACAGCAGCCCCCAAATGCTGGCACTCGCCCCCCCTGTGTGGTAAGGGCCCCCCTGCTGCTTAACTTACCATCCCTGGTCTTCTGCACTGCACCGCGCCGGTCTTCTGTGCTCCGTCTTCCATGCTCCCGTCCGGCTGCATCCGGGATCCCCGGCCGTCGCAGTTACGATGACGTCATCGTGCGACAGCTGGGGATCCCGGATGCAGCCGGACGGGACTCGGAGCATGGAGGACGGAGCACAGAAGACCGGGGGTGCAGAAGACCGGGGATGGTAAGTTAAGCAGTGGGGGGGGGGGCCCTTACCACACAGGGGGGGCGAGTGCCAGCATTTGGGGGCCATTACCGTATTGACTCGTGTATAAGCCGAGGGGGGAACTTTTCAGCCCAATTTTTGGGCTGAAAAACTCGGCTTATACACGAGTATATACGGTATATGGATTTTATTATTAGGGTATGGACACATTGGCGTGAAACGCGGATGAGTGCAATGTGTGATTTTATCGCATTGCACTCGGACCAATGTTATTCAATGTCTGAGAGCAGATTGGCGAGTGTCGGACGCTTTTTTCTCAGCCAGATTCAGGATGAGAAAAAAGTTGCAACATTCTGCGACAGTATGCGATTCCCGCGCGAGACTCACCAATGCAAGTCTACGGGTCTGACAAAATCACATACCGCACACTGACAGCACACGGACCATCGGAGAGGCATCAGTTTTTTTCACGGATACATTATCATTCTGTAACTGAGAACATTGTAAAATGTTCCTGTAAATGATTCTACACTAACAGCTGCTGAGGAAAGAACAGATTGCACACGGATGTGATCTGAGAGAAATGTCCGACACTCGCACAGCAGTTGGATGCCAAATGGACCAAAAACCGATGATACTCATCCAACTCTCCTGGATGAGAAACAGACCAATTTTAAGGCGGCGGGAGACAGCCCCAGTGGTATATACAGGCCCCAGCAGTATATACAGCAGCCCCAGTGGTATATACAGGCCCCAGCAGTATATACAGCAGCCCCAGTGGTATATACAGGCCCCAGCAGTATATACAGCAGCCCCAGTGGTATATACAGGCCCCAGCAGTATATACAGCAGCCCCAGTGGTATATACAGGCCCCAGCAGTATATACAGCAGCCCCAGTGGTATATACAGGCCCCAGCAGTATATACAGCAGCCCCAGTGGTATATACAGGCCCCAGCAGTATATACAGGCCCCAGTGGTGGTATACACAGGCCCCAGTGGTGGTGTATACAGGGCCCAGTGGTGGTGTATACAGGGCCCAGTGGTGGTGTATACAGGGCCCAGTGGTGGTATATACAGGGCCCAGTGGTGTATACAGGGCCCAGTGGTGGTATACAGGGCCCAGTGGTGGTGGTATACAGGGCCCAGTGTTGGTGGTATACAGGGCCCAGTGGTGTATACAGGGCCCAGTGGTGGTGTATACAGGGCCCAGTGGTGGTGTATACAGGGCCCAGTGGTGGTGTATACAGGGCCCAGTGGTGGTGTATACAGGGCCCAGTGGTGGTGTATACAGGGCCCAGTATGCGGGGGCAGGGGCGCGCGCCTTTGCACACTCACCGCGGCCGCCGTCACCGTGCGTCTGCTGTAAGGAGGAGGAGAGGAGGGGCGGGTAGAGCTGCAGGACAGGAAGTCCCGTCCTCGCTCCTCTCTGGCCGGCGCGGGCGCCGGCGGCCAGCACGGGGCCCTCCAGGGGGTGCGGGGCCCTCCAGGGGGAGCGGGGCCCCCCCAGGGGGCGGCAATGGGCCCCTCATGCGGGAAAAAATGCGCCCTGCACAAATGGCGCCCTAGGCGATCGCCTAGGGTCGCCTAGCTGTCGTCCCGGCCCTGGCTCCCAGTCCTACGTTGCTGGCATCCGTGTAAAGAATGAACGGTTGATGGTAATCAGGGTATGCCAGGATCTCTTCTCCCGTCAATGCACTTTTCAGCTTGTTGAAGGAATCTTCTCTTTCCTCATCCCACCGTGTCAGGAGATTACTTCACTCCACTGGAACGGAGGATTACGGGATGACTTTCTTGACTGTCCTACCAGGATGTCTTGCAGGGGAGCTGCTAGCTTCGTGAATCAACTGATAAATCTTCTATAATAGCTTACCAGGCCCAGGAATTGCCTCACTTCTTTCACGTTTGTAGGTCTTGGCCAATCCCTTATCACTGTGACTTTATCAGGATCCGGTGCTACTCCCTCTGAACTCACGACGTGTACCAGGTACTGTACCTTTGGTTTGAGAAGGTGACACTTGGATGGCTTGATTTTCATGCCATATTTAGACAAAGCTTCGAACACTTCTGCCAGGTCTTGTAGATGTTGCTCATACGTCTTGGAGTAAACTATGACGTCATCTAAGTACAGGAGGACAGTTTCAAAGTTCATATGTCCTAGACAGCTCTCCATCAGGCGTTGAAAGGTCCCGGGTGCGTTGCAGAGTCCGACCGGCATACAATTGAACTCACAGAGACCCATCGGCGTAGTAAACGCTGTCTTCTCCTTGTCGGCCTCGGCCACAGGAACCTGCCAGTACCCACTAGTCAGATCAAGGGTGGAAAAGTAGTTAGCAGATTTTAATGCAGCTAATGACTCCTCAATCCTAGGTAATGGGTATGCGTCCTTATGTGTGATGCGGTTAATCTGCCGGTAATCTACGCACATTCTCATGGTCCCATCCTTCTTTTTAACTAACACTAGAGGTGCTGCCCAGGGGCTACAACTGTCTCTTATTACCCCTGCAGATTTCATTTCTCTGAGCATGTCTTTGGTGGTTTGGTAGTGAGCTGGTGGTAATGGTCTATACCTCTCTTTTATAGGCTGATGGTTACCTGTGGGTATAGTGTGCTCTACCCCCTTAATTTGACCAAAGTCTAATGGGTGTTTACTGAATATTTGCTCATATTCTTTCACTACCCGGTATACTCCATGCTTGTGGCGGGGAGGTGTAAAACTGGTACCTACATGCAACTTTTGGCACCAATCCTCCAGCTTCTCTCCTGAGCTATTGTCATCCGCCTGACTTGACGGGTCCAAGGGCTCGACGGCTGTGATGTTGTTGTTATCAACCATGTACAACTTAGCCATAGTAGAATACTTAGGTAATGTGACCTCATCATCTCTGCAGTTCAATAGGCGTAATGGCACTCTTCCCCTGTGTACGTCAACTACTCCTCTAGCGGTGAGTATGGTAGGTCTGCTGTCTGAGTACACGGGTTCTACCAGGGCTTGATAGTCTCGCCCTTTGATGCCTATTGCGGCTCTACACCAGACCATCATTTCAGTATTGGGAGGTATTACAATGGGTATTGGATCACTTACTCGTACACTGCCGATCTCACCTCCGGAGATTTCTACCTGCTGCTTCAACATCAGGGCTTTGATCTCTTTGTGCAGAGGCCTCTGCTGTCCGGTTCCGGCAGTCTCGGCGATTTGCTGCAAACATTTAACACTTCGGAAAAACATTTCTCAATTACATTCATTCCTAGCAGCATCACTGGCTCTCGGTCTCGCCGGTTAACATCTATGATTATAACACCCTGGTTCTGCAATTCTACCTTCCCAATCTGGATACTCATTTCTCTAAACCCAACCTGTGGTATTAACTGTCCATTACTAGCCCATATATCAAAGTTAAAGTCATCTGGTGCACTAGTAATGTCTGAATCAGCCCAGTACCTTTTATATAGCACATGTGGGATTGATGTTATCTGGGACCCGGTATCCAGCAAGGCACTAAAGGGAATGCCATTCAACACGATAGGGATCACCGGCTGTCCTCCCACGAATCTGTCAAACCAGGCTGAAGGGCCTTGAGCGTTCATTCCTGGGGAGCGGCCCGCCTGCCCAGGGAATCGTCGTTTAAAGGACACTCTTGGGCAAGATGACCTCGTTTTTGGCAACGGCGGCAAATGGGCTGTCCATCTGGTTGATAGCGGTCGCTGGGTCGTCCTCTTGCTGCTGGGTTTCCTCTGGGCCTCATCCACGGGACATCCTCTTTGCTGGTCACCAACTTGATCTTGGGTGCAGGCTTTGACTCTCGCAGCTCTTTGATGACTTTGGCCATACAGATCACGGTGTCTGTCAGGGCATCCAACTTTTGGTTGAGGGCTGCATTGGAAATTGATTCCCCCATTTCAGCAGCAGTTGCTGACATTGCAGATGTCGCTGGCGCTGCCGGCTGCTGCAGTGTCCGATACAGAGGTTAATTCTCGGGGCTGTTCTAGCTGCTGCAGACGAATAGCTCTATCTTTCAGCTCAGCAAATGTCATGTCAGGGTTCTGCAGCAGTATCATGCTCAACTGTCCTCGGTGGGAAGGGGAATGGAGGCCCTCTATGAATTGGTCAAGTAGCATATTATCAGCTCCCGGGGCTAAAGCAGGTTCTGCCAGCTTAAGGGCTTTGAGTGCTTCCTGCAGATTCAAGGCAAAGTCTCTGGCACTCTGGTGACATGCAAAGAACCTCATCTTAGCCCGGGTATCAGCGGCAGATTCAAACGTTGCTTTCAGTCTGGCTACTAGATGCTCTACAGTGTCCTTATCTGTGTCCAGCCAGGACGCAACCTCACGCCGTGCATTGCCCGTTAATTGTCCCATTATCATTCCTACACGCTGGGCTTCAGTGAGGGGATACATCACATAGTATTCTTTTATCTTAAGCATAAAGTCAGTTAGTGTATTAGGCTCACCGGAGTATTGGGGCAGCCACATTGCCCCTGGAGTATACGCCATCAGGAACGGCATTATTGGTGCTGTTCCTTGCGCCGCTGCACCGCCGGGTACTACCGCTGGGTCCGGCGCTGCAGCTCCACCGGCTGCTCCGTCGCCGCCTTGCGCATCGGGCTGCGACATCTTGGGCCCCCTTAGTTAATATCCGCCCTCCATCTTCCGCTTCCGTCCGGATGTCTATGGGAGGTTCCAGGGTGTGCCAGGGATCTTCTTCCCCGCCGGATGTCGTCAGCACCAAGGGAGGAGGCTAGGTTCGCGCCAATGCAAGGTACCGCCCCCTTTCTTTCCCGAGCGCCGCAAAATGGCGGATTTTCAAAAATACAGTTCAGATGACGCAGTCCAAAAAGTTTTCACATCAATCACGGCACACGCTGCCCATTTTAACGGGCACGGTAGATCCTGTTCGTGATGCCAGGTTTGTCGAGCCCACTGGGACGAGGGTACTCGGTACCGGACCGTGTCTGCTATTGGGGAAGTCACGGGTGGTCCTGGTCCGGACCGTGTCCCGGGCCCTGGCAAATAAAAGGGTGTATTTACAGGGGAGAATAGTCTATCGTGACGCCACCCACTATGTGCGGCCAGTGATGAGGCCGCCTCTGCTGCAGAACCTCTGGGGATGGTGTAATGGCAGCGCAGATGGAATAGTTCCAGTGGGTAGAACTGTATTCCCCGGGGCAGTGATGGTAAAGTCTATGATGGAGGTGAATAGTGGAGACGGGGTTAAAGAACACACACTCAAGTTTTGTAGTAAAAGGTGCAATTTTCCTTCTCTCCTGATGCTGCAGCTTTCTTCCAGCCCGTGTGCAGGGCTGACAGGCTTGTAGCTCTCCAGGTGGGACCTCTCTGCTGTTGGATGTAGGGCAAAGGTTGCAATCAATACACAGACTCACAGTTTTGCTGTTTTCCAAAGCTTTACTGCAGTTCTTGCAGCAGATTGTCCACGGAGTCTGTATAGGGGCCGGGTTTTCCTCCCACCCTGTCCGGGTCATCAGCTTCCTCGTGCTGCGCTGTGTGTGTGTCCTGACTGCTACGTTTAGCTGAGCTGCTGGGACTGTCTCACTCTCTCTCTGTTCTGCTGGTACCACTTGGCTAGGCAACTTGAGTCCTCTGTGCTATGCTGACCCCGCTGTATTGCTTTGCTCTGGTACTGTGGGCGTCTAGAAACCCCACTGCTCCTGGATTCACTGTGCTGTGTGTCAGTCACAGTACCGGATCCAGTGTCTGTTCTGTGTGCTTCTCTGGGGCGAGTAATGGTTGCACTCAAGCTCCCAGAAGTGTCTCTCTGCTTGTAGTTCTCCTTTCCTCAGACCCTCACTAGGCCTGGAATCGGTGAGCAGACTGTACAGAAGCCTCTTGCAGCTTCTTGACACTACAGTCTCTCTCCTCTTCACAGCCCTGCTCCGAGCTGAACTGTTCTGAGCTACTTCCTGTGGACCTGGAGTATTTAAGAGAGCAACTTGTGCTCCACCTCTTGGCCCAGAGGTGCTAGTGTTTGTCAGTGTGTTGTGGGGAGGGAACCCATGTGATGTTATTGTGGCACATTAACCCATGGGGTGCCACAGCAGCAAGCAGATTCCTCTCCATAAGGTACAAAGTTAGTTCCCCAGACCTCGTCTATAGTCTCTCATACAGCCAGATCAGGACTCCCACACACTGCACTGATGAGGGACAATCACCCCGAAACGCAGAGTTTGCAGTTTGGGGTTCTGATCTGGCACAAATCCTAAGTCATATTAAAAGGCTTGTTAAAGACTTAATTATGACTTTAAGGATTGCTACCCTTATTGGGTGGAATTAGAATTTTCCACTTTCTCACTGAAGTGACAATTTGCAGTACTGTATTGGACAGTATTTGAATAGGTCACTAGGAGCGTATTAATATTTGGGACTTTTATGGCACAGGCCAAGCAAATCTGACCCCAAAAATGACTTGAGAAAGGAGGAGCAGTGCTTTTTAATGGACACCACAAATGGCAACTACTGTATTTGATAGTATTTTAAGAGTTCACTAGGACCGTATTCAATAATGTTTGAGATTTTTATGGCACAGTCCAAGAAACGTCTGACCCCAAAAATGATTGGGGGAAGAGGGAGCAGTGCTTTTTAATGGACACCACAAAAGACAACTATTCTATTAAATATAGAAATAAGTGGCACCCACTCAGGAGTTAGTTTCTACATTAATGTATAACTTTATTAATTCATTAGAAGCTCATACACATAAATACAATACAAGGAAGTACTTGGTGAAAAATTCAAAGGTTGGTACCATAATCAGGCTGTAATGTGGCGCCCTGCGTAGTCAGGCGTCACAGAGGAGTATTGCACCCGTAAAAGAGGTGTAATTGCCCCAGCTGCAAGTGGACCCTAGGTTGGTGGGTGGGCCCCATTCCAGCACTCCTACATAAACTGAGAGGTGGGAGGTTTCCTGGGAGGGAGATATATTCACCTCAGGAGGAACAAGAGAGTGAGGAAAAAGAATAGTCCTCTAGTCAGTGAGAGAGAGAGGGTCGGTGGAGTTGGAGGAGGAGGAGAGGAGAAGTAGTGTGGAACGAGGCAGAAGGTTTACTCGGACAGCTTCATGTTGATTCGGAGGAAAGGAGAAAGAGGGTCTTGAGGAGATCCTGAAAGAGGGCGCCCGATGAGCGGAGTCGAGGCCCTAGAGAGAAAGGGAGAACCCCAGCGTGGAGCGACCATACTCAAGGGGATTCTCCAGTCCGCCACGGGAACGCAGAGCCCGAGGATCCGGCCAAGGTCTAGCCTTGCAGTTGGCAACCAGCTGCTGTGGTCCGTATATCGCCACAGCACCTTGCCAGACGGAGCGGTCTGCCTGCTTCCTCACCACGATGGAGAGGACCCCCAATACTACCTAAATGGACTATTGGGCATAGGTCCATCCTAGGCGGGGAAGGACACGGGTTCGTCATCTAAAGTACACCACGGGTCCCACTATACCACCTGGGATCCACTTGCAGCCACCCGTAGAACTACCTGTTATGGCCACTTTACACGCGGCAACAGGAAGATATAAATCGGCAGGTGTCGGAGACAATTGTACCTTTTACCTTCAAAACTCCTTGAAGTGGCTGTGTGTAATTCAGATATCTGCAAGGTGTTTTGAAGGTAAAAGGTACAATTGTCTCCGACACCTGCCGATTTCTATCTTCCTGTTGCCGCGTGTAAAGTGGCCATTATTCTAACATCATATGCTGAATTGTGGACTTTGTATGTTGCTGCTAAAGGTTTACAGTAAAGTACCCGGGAGAAAGCGACTTTGCCTGTGTGTGGTTTTCTCCATCAACCTGCTTGTTTTCAGGAACGCTGCCCCGGAGGACCAGCTCTACCTGTAGGGAGCTTTGCCAACTCAGCCGCACTACCATTTACCTCCGGCGGACTGTGGCGGCGCTGGTGACCCATCACCAGGTACTACAGGTGGCGTCACATGACAAACTCTTATCCCCTGTAAATAACCCCTTTTTGAAGTGTCACCCAGGCCACAGGCTCAGGCGCTGCCACCCGTGACATCCCCTGTGAGAACACCCACCGAGCCTGATACCTGAGTACCCCAGGCCTGGGGCTTGACAGTAACACCTGGGCTAAGCATAGAATCAAATTGTTTATATCAAATGGTAATACACCAACACACTCTTAGCTATGGGATGGTATAGATAATCAACATGGAAGTGTACCATTTACTCCTCTCCATTACACTCACCCATATGTTTCAGGCTACGTCCACACGCAGCCTATTTCCCGTGCTTTTTTACGCCGCAATTTTGCCCAAAAGCGTATCTGTGTCTGGGTCTCCTGGCAAAGTGAATGGACTTTCACTTTTGCCATTCAGACGCTGTGTAATTTAGTGCCACACTTTTGGAGCCAAAAGTGCGTGGGTGGAAAGAGTGAACTTGTTAATTCTTTGCGCTTAGCAACACACGCTTCTATCCAAAGGCGCCATTATAAGTGTTGGAATATGCATTGTCGTTTAGACAATGCTCTATTCCAGCACCTATAAGCGCGGGTGCAGGAGGACCAGGAGGAAGGGATGTCACAAAGGGGCAGGAATAATCCTGTTCCCATTATAAGCGTGGGCGCAGGAGGAAGTGATGTTACACGGGGGCAGGAATAATCCTGTTCCCGTGTGACATCTGTGTACTTTAGCTTTAGCAGTGTATGTACACTGTTAAAGCAAAATAAAAGTGAACAATGGTAATAAAAATGAAAAAATAAAATACCTCCCCGCCGAGTGTCCTGGGATGCGAGGAGTCCACGTCCAATCGCTGCAGGACCTGAATCAGCTGACCGGTGGCAAACCGATCAGCTGATTTGTCACCTGACAGCATCAGCTGAGCGGTTTAAACCGCCCGCCAAATCTGATCGGTACACAGTACACAAATGTCATACGGGAACAGGATTATTCCTCCCCCCGTGTGACATCACTTCCTCCTGTGCTTTTGGGGGAAGAATGCAGCTATTAAAAAAATGCGGCTTGTGAACGTATTGCGGTTTTTTACCGAGGCTAAACAGCGCAGCCACAAAACGCGGGAAAAACACCCGCACAAAAAAAAGCAGAAACTACGCTGCAGGTGAACATAGGCTCAGGTGGCAGGTTCCAGATCCACACTGTGCCCACGTGTCCTGACTTGTGTTTTTTTCACCCATTCACTTTAATGATGTCAGGTAGAATCCTGTTGCTTCAGTGTTCTTCCTGGCATCATTAAAGTGAATGGCCAAAAAACTGGATCCTGAAAGAATCAGGTTTTAACTTGAAATAACTGATATTCCTAATTTTTGAAAAAAAAATGCAAATGTGAAACCAGCCTTAGGCTAGGGTCGCACTAGCGCTGGCATTCCGTAAAGGGGGTCCATCAAAACGATTCTGACAGCATTAACACAGTGTAACCGTAATGGAACGCTGCCTTAATGCTGCCAATAAAATCCTATGGATGACGGACTCCCGAGCAGAATTTGAAATCTTGCGCTATTTCCAAGCGCATCACATGATGTGGAAAGTCGCGTTTTTCCTGTGCGCTTGGAAATAGCAAGAGATTTCAAACTCTGGCACTTACATGCCGGCGTTTGAATGCGCTCGGGAGAGTCCATCATCCATAGGATTCTATTGGCAGCGTTCCACTACGGTTACTGGCAGTTAATGCTGCCAGAATCTATCTTTTTGACAGACACCCCTGGATGGAATGGCAGCGCCAGTGTGGCACTGGTCAGAGAGAAGCTGCATTTGCCTGTGGTGTCATCCGGAAGCCAGTGCGGCTCCATTCAGCTGCATGTATTCTTTGTGCGCTTCAGGACGCTTGCGTAGGAAGAAAGCATCCTGAGCCGCAGAAAAAAATGCAACAAGTCACGTTTGGAGGGCGCCAACAATAAATGCATCCGAATGCAATGCATGCAGACGCAGCCAAATGTGGGAACCATGCGTCCCCATGTTAGGCTGCATACTCACGGTCAGTAGACGCAGCATTTTGGACGCGTCTTGCCGCTGCGTTGTACAGTATCAGCATTGTGGATAGGATTTAAAGAAATCCCATTCTCACTATGCTTAACCCGATTGCCGCATTCTTTTAGCTGCGGTGCGGGTTGCTGGCATTCTGCTCCTCTGCAGCATGTTTATTTATAACCCTTAAGGTACCTTTACACGCCGCTACAGCAGGGTGGGAGCAACCGGGTTTATGAGACAAATGTATCTTGCACCGTCAAATCAACCCAAGGTAGCGGCGTGTAAAGTAGGTTGTTGCCACCCGTCACTTGTGGCACCTGTTTCAGAGCAGTGCTCTAAGGGTATGTGCACATTGGACGGTTCTGCATCATTGCAGACCGTCAGAAAACTGGAGTAGAATGTCAGGAGATGAGATTCCTGACCACAGCAGTGTCCATCGTTTTTTTAGCGTTTTTTGAGCTGTTTTTCAGCGGTTTTTTAGCGTTTATACAGCGTTTTCTCGGTGGTTTTCTGGCAGTTTTTCTTGGCGTTTTTAAGACTGTTTTTTGTGCACTTCTAAGCTAGATACGCTGGAAAAACGCTCAAAAGAAGTCACATGCTCTATCTTTGAAAACCGGTGGAAAACCGGTGAAGAAAGTGGAAAGGAGACAAAAAAAACCGTTCTAATGTACACAGCGTTTTCTAAAATCCATTGACTAGCATGTTAATCCAACCGGTGGTTAGGATTAACATAAATTAACATAAAACTCAGCGGAAAACGCCGACGGAAAACGCTAAAAAACAGCCCACAAAACGTCCAATGTGCACATAGCCTAAAACAGGTTGATTTCAACCCGATGGTAGTGGCGTCTAAATAAGGTAGGGTAAGGTTTTTTCATCACCTAGTTAACTCCTTGGGGCGTGACACAGCCTCCGTGAAACCACCCCCCTTCAGCGATCATTGGAGGAAGCTCCTGCGTTACGATTGGTAGTCGCTGCATAGGGCGGCATATTTCAGGAGCTGACCAGTCACACTACACATTCGCAATAGCGTCATGCATTAGCCATCCTTCCTGCGCAGGCTGGCCAATCATGATACTATTGCATTGTCCAATCATCGTACGAGCGTCTCGTAATCCACAACTCTGGCACACCTATGTGTTGTCCCTGCTGCCCCAGGTCCTCCCATATTACCCTCTGTAGCGGCGTGTAAATGAGGGACGGTGCTCTACAGAATGTAACTTTAGGCACCCGGCGGTGCATCCAGAAATAGATTAAACCTTCTGTAGAGCACCTTATAGCGGCGTGTAAAGGCGGTATCGGGTACCGTTTGTAACCGTTGGTACGTGCTCGTGCACGTGAAACACCCGGTTGTTTCCACCTTACTGTAGCAGCGTGTAAAGGTACCTTTTGAGTATGTGCACATGGTCCGGATGAGCTGCGTGTTGGACACAGCTCCTCCGGACCTGAGTGAACATGCGGGTGGCCGCAGCTGCCCTGTACTCATCATGTGCGGCAGGTGCAGGGCGGCTCCTCCCTCCATGCACCTGATGGCAGCCGCTTCCGACTCCGCAGCATGACATGAATATGCTGCGGAGATGCGGAGGAGCAGACACCTGCACCACAGCCAAAAGACCGCTGCGGTCAGGAACAGCATAGTAAGGATGGGATTTGTACAAATCCCTTCCACTATGCTTGTACTGTACTACGCAGCGGCAAGACTCTGCGTCCAAAACGCTGTGTATCCTTACCGTGAGTATGCAGCCTTAGGCTGTGTTCACACGTTGCATATTTTTAGTGCACGCTTTTTCCCCCAAAACGCACCTGTGTCTGCATTTGCCAGCAAAATGAATGGACTTCACTTTTGTCGTTCACACGCAGCGTTATTTTCGGCCGCACTTTTATGGGAGAAAGCACAAGTGTAAAAAGAATGAACATGTCAATTCTTTCCACTTTTTAGCGCACACTTTCTCCCATAGGCCCCATTATAACCACTGGAATTACGCCGCATCACCGTTCAGACGATGTGTAATTCCAGTGGGAATACACTGGCGCTGATGTCACAGAGGGGAGGAAGAATCCTGTTCCTCCTCCCCTGTGTGACATCTGTCACAGCCCCATTTGATTTCACAGTGCATTATACACTGAAAAATCAAATGTAAAATAATGACAAATGTATTAAAAATAATAAAGATCCAGGGTGTTCTGGAGCCGGGAGATCTTCAACAGGCATCGACCTGCAAGGGCCTGTGAATGCTGATTGGCCCGCTCGCGGTCATGTGATGTGTGACGTCCTAAGACGTACACATCACATGACCACGAGTGGCCAATCACAGGGCCCAATGACATCACGCAAGGTCCTGGCAGGTTGATGCCTGCTGAAGATCTCCCACCTCCCAAACACCCTCGATCTTTATTATTTTTAATACTTTGTCATTATCTTACATTTTACAGTGTATAATGCACTGTGAAATCAAATGGTGGCTGTGACAGATGTCACACAGGGGAGAACAGGATTCTTCCTCCCCTCTGTGACATCACTGAAGAAGTAGCCCCGTAAAAACACGCGGTGTGTGAATGCACAGAGTTTTTTTAGGCCATGTGCACACATTCAGTATTTGGTGAGTTTTTTACCTCAGGATTTGTAGACAAACCCAGGAGTGGAGCAATCAGAGGAAAAAGCCTAATAGAAACACCTGCACCACTTCTGTATTTAATTATCCACTCCTGGTTTTGGCTACAAATCCTGAGGTAAAAAACTCACCAAATACTCAGCGTGTGCACAGTGCCTTACGGGGCTTTTGTGTGCTGGTGCAAAACGCTGAAAAAAGCGCTGTGTGAATGTAGCCTTACAAAGGGACGCAGTACGCATGCGTTTGGCTGCGTTCATACGCTGCATCGTGAAGGCAAATGTGAAACCGGCAGTGTTCTCATTCCTGTATATCCCTCTATGGCTGGAATACGTCCGACGTGTCACGGATGATTGGCATGGCCTCCCCCTGTCCAGACGGGAGTGTGGAGCTGCTTAACACAAGCAGCTGACGCTCCCGTCCAGAGAAGGGGAGGCCATGCCAATCATCCGTGACACGTCGGACTTCCAGCCTATACCGCTGACATTGGAAGACCCCGCACAGCACCCAGTATGTATGGCCACGTGCAGACTCCGCCCACAGGCTCCCGGGAGCCGCCTGGAACGCTTTACGTGCAATATGCAGAAGTGTTTGCGTTCCACCAGACGCATTTCACGTAAGATTCTATTCTCGCGATACCTTGAGCTCCGTAGGAATTTCCTACGGAAGAATGGAGGCCTCCGGGGTGCTGAGTGTCAACAATAAGCTGCGAACCGGTGTAGGCGGCGGTGCCGGGAGCCCACAGCCGGGAAAGGGGCGGGAATATAACCGGAACCAGCGCAAGGACTCGGAGGTAAAATGGCTGTGTAGGGGTTAATGGCTGTGGGGAATGTGAGGACCTGACCTGAGCTGGATACATAGAGACTAGTATATACTGTCAGTTATGTATAGACTCACTGTCTATATAGTGGGTGTGCTGCCTCTCTATAGGCTGTGGGCTTACATACACTAGAATACCTTCCATGCTGCTCTGTGCAGTCCTGACCATCCGGCTCTATCCTCAGGTGGAGGCTCATATTGGAGACTGATGGGTCCCTCACCACCAATCCCTTCTGTGAGCGATGAGAGTGGGAGAGACTTGTCATCTCCAGCCCTCACTGAGGTATAGTGCCATTTCAGATGATGAGAGTAATCATCCGCCCTCCATGAGAGGTGACAGTCCGCCCTCCGGTGAGAGATGACAGACGGCCCGCCCTCCATGAGAGGTGAAGGTCCGCCCTCCGGTGAGAGATGACGGATGGCCCGCCCTCCGGTGAGAGGTGACGGCCCGCCCTCCATGAGAGGTGAAGGTCCGCCCTCCGGTGAGAGGTGACGGACGGCCCGCCCTCCGGTGAGAGGTGACGGACGGCCCGCCCTCCGGTGAGAGGTGACGGACGGCCCGCCCTCCAGTGAGAGGTGACGGACGGCCCGCCCTCCGGTGAGAGGTGACGGACGGCCCGCCCTCCAGTGAGAGGTGACGGACGGCCCGCCCTCCGGTGAGAGGTGACGGCCTGCCCTCCATGAGAGGTGAAGGTCTGCCCTCCGGTGAGAGGTGACGGACGGCCCGCCCTCCAGTGAGAGGTGACGGACGGCCCGCCCTCCGGTGAGAGGTGACGGACGGCCCGCCCTCCAGTGAGAGGTGACGGACGGCCCGCCCTCCGGTGAGGGTGACGGCCTGCCCTCCATGAGAGGTGAAGGTCTGCCCTCCGGTGAGAGGTGACGGACGGCCCGCCCTCCATGAGAGGTGAAGGTCCGCCCTCCGGTGAGAGGTGACGGACGGCCCGCCCTCCGGTGAGAGGTGACGGACGGCCCGCCCTCCGGTGAGAGGTGACGGACGGCCCGCCCTCCAGTGAGAGGTGACGGACGGTCCGCCCTCCGGTGAGAGGTGACGGCCTGCCCTCCATGAGAGGTGAAGGTCTGCCCTCCGGTAAGAGGTGACGGACGGCCCGCCCTCCGGTGAGAGGTGACGGACGGCCCGCCCTCCGGTGAGAGGTGACGGACGGCCCGCCCTCCAGTGAGAGGTGACGGACGGTCCGCCCTCCGGTGAGAGGTGACGGCCTGCCCTCCATGAGAGGTGAAGGTCTGCCCTCCGGTGAGAGGTGACGGACGGCCCGCCCTCCATGAGAGGTGAAGGTCCGCCCTCCGGTGAGAGGTGACGGACGGCCCGCCCTCCGGTGAGAGGTGACGGACGGCCCGCCCTCCGGTGAGAGGTGACGGACGGCCCGCCCTCCAGTGAGAGGTGACGGACGGCCCGCCCTCCGGTGAGAGGTGACGGACGGCCCGCCCTCCAGTGAGAGGTGACGGACGGCCCGCCCTCCGGTGAGAGGTGACGGCCTGCCCTCCATGAGAGGTGAAGGTCTGCCCTCCGGTGAGAGGTGACGGACGGCCCGCCCTCCAGTGAGAGGTGACGGACGGCCCGCCCTCCGGTGAGAGGTGACGGACGGCCCGCCCTCCAGTGAGAGGTGACGGACGGCCCGCCCTCCGGTGAGAGGTGACGGCCTGCCCTCCATGAGAGGTGAAGGTCTGCCCTCCGGTGAGAGGTGACGGACGGCCCGCCCTCCATGAGAGGTGAAGGTCCGCCCTCCGGTGAGAGGTGACGGACGGCCCGCCTCCGGTGAGAGGTGACGGACGGCCCGCCCTCCGGTGAGAGGTGACGGACGGCCCGCCCTCCAGTGAGAGGTGACGGACGGTCCGCCCTCCGGTGAGAGGTGACGGCCTGCCCTCCATGAGAGGTGAAGGTCTGCCCTCCGGTAAGAGGTGACGGACGGCCCGCCCTCCGGTGAGAGGTGACGGACGGCCCGCCCTCCGGTGAGAGGTGACGGACGGCCCGCCCTCCAGTGAGAGGTGACGGACGGTCCGCCCTCCGGTGAGAGGTGACGGCCTGCCCTCCATGAGAGGTGAAGGTCTGCCCTCCGGTGAGAGGTGACGGACGGCCCGCCCTCCATGAGAGGTGAAGGTCCGCCCTCCGGTGAGAGGTGACGGACGGCCCGCCCTCCGGTGAGAGGTGACGGACGGCCCGCCCTCCGGTGAGAGGTGACGGACGGCCCGCCCTCCGGTGAGAGGTGACGGACGGCCCGCCCTCCGGTGAGAGGTGACGGACGGCCCGCCCTCCGGTGAGAGGTGACGGACGGCCCGCCCTCCGGTGAGAGGTGACGGACGGCCCGCCCTCCGGTGAGAGGTGACGGACGGCCCGCCCTCCGGTGAGAGGTGACGGACGGCCCGCCCTCCGGTGAGAGGTGACGGACGGCCCGCCCTCCGGTGAGAGGTGACGGACGGCCCGCCCTCCGGTGAGAGGTGACGGACGGCCCGCCCTCCATGAGAGGTGAAGGTCCGCCCTCCGGTGAGAGGTGACGGACGGCCCGCCCTCCAGTGAGAGGTGACGGTCTGCCTTCTGGTGAGAGGTGACGGACGGCCCGCCCTCCGGTGAGAGGTGATGGATGGCTCTCCCTGAGAAGTAACAGCCCTTTCACCATAATGTAGATTTCACCTGCAGGTGAATTCATAATACATGAGTGATCCCTAGTAATCCGGATCACCAATAAGAGCCAAACTGCTCATCATTA
Source organism: Allobates femoralis (assembly GCA_033576535.1). Taxonomy (NCBI): domain Eukaryota; kingdom Metazoa; phylum Chordata; class Amphibia; order Anura; family Aromobatidae; genus Allobates; species Allobates femoralis. The sequence goes on along the minus strand of JARQOC010000002.1, from coordinate 246,258,041 downwards.
GTGTCTGACTGGTAACGTCCTGCATTAGCTAAACTTGTGTGTGGCTGTCAGTGGCCAAAATAAGGTATTTTCAGGCAGCACAGTGCATGAGTCCTGGATTCATCCCTTTCACCAAGGACAATATTTGTATGGTGAATGTATGTTCTCCCTGGACTGATGGTGGTGTTACACACAAGGATATCGTTCAGGATATCGTTCAAAGTCACGTGATTGAAATCTTTTGAACGATATTCTTTGTACATCCTTGCGTGTAAACAAAAGATCGTTAGATCGTCCATTCTAGATTTGAGATCCTGACCTCAAATCTATCGTTCGTCGTTCAATTAACCCCTGAACGATGTGCCACATCGTTCAGTGTGAAGCCTTTTGAACGATATAGTTCAAAAGACTTCTATTCCTGGAGCTGTAATTATAATTTTGAAATTGCAGAAAATCTTTATTTTTTAACTTAATTCTTCATTTTAACCAGCTCCTGCAGCACTGTGCTACATGTCGGCACCGTGCTGCAGGAGCGGGTATGAAGTCAGTGCAGAAGGCGTTAATGCTATAGTGCTACATGGCCCCATAGAGTGGCCACACTCCCCTGAAGCCATGTAGCACATAACATTGGCAGCGCAGGGTTTAAATCATGTATTTAGCAGAAGCCGCACAATATCGTCTCTGCTGGATACATTCATTAAAAACCGGCGTGTCTGAAGCTGGTGTTTAATGGGTTAATGTTATTGAGCTACATGGCCCCAGAGAGTGCCCACACTCCCCTGGAGCCATGTAGCCCAAACCATTGGCAGCTCAGGGGTTAACCAAGGCAGTTTGCAGAAGCCCCACTCTGTCGGCTCTGCTTCATTCATTTTTCAAAAGCCGGCGGGTACTGTCTGTTCACAGTGCTCCGTGAGAAGTTACTATACTGTTTTGTGAATAGGGAGCTGTCCTCTGCTCTGGTGCTGAAGACAACACAGGTCTTCAGCACCTAAGCGATCATCAATACAGCAGAGAACAGCTCCTCTTATACTGTAATGAGAGGTACGGAAATTGTGCATCTCCTCATTACAGTATAAGAGGAGCTGTTCTCTGCTGTATTGATGATCGCTTAGGTGCTGAAGACCTGTGTTGTCTTCAGCACCAGAGCAGAGGACAGCTCCCTATTCACAAAACAGTGTAGTAACTTTTCACAGAGCACTGTGAACAGACAGTACCCGCCGGCTTTTTAAAGAACGATTGTAGCAATACTGTGGCTTCTGCTACCTGGCAGAGTTAATTCCTGGGCTGCCAATGTTAGGGGTAGCATGACTACAGGGGAGTGTGGCCACTCTCTGTGGCCATGTTGGTTAGTTTAATAAACCCCATAAATACCGCTTTTTATGCGCTCCTGCAGCACTGTGCCGGCAGGTGCCTCAGAGCTGCAGGAGCGTGTTTAAATGTAAAATCAGGCAGGGACCTTGTCAACAAAAGTGTATTCAATACTTTTACATACAATAATGTGCCAGTGCTGCTGTCACAGCGCTGGCACATTATTGTTCAGTGTCGGAATTTGCTAACGATTCTGGAGCACAGCCAGAATGAATATCGTTAACGATATCCTTGTGTGTGACAACGCACGAACGATATATACATATCGTTCGTACGATGTCTGTCACGTGACTTTTGTAAGGATATCGTTCAGGATATCCTTGCGTGTAAACCCACCATGAGAATAGAGCAGTGCAACCAATCTGGGATGTATACATGTTTAATTTAATCTCCCTGGGCACATTAATAATGGATTGTATATTGGTGGATAACCCATTTAACTGCATAGGAAATTATGCTGGCCCCATTGCAAAACAATAAACTGTGGCCACTGTCACAACCAAGGCTGTGGAGTTGGTAAGCCAAACCTCCGACTATTCAATTTTCCTGACTCTGACTACCTCATACACGGCTCATGTTTAAGTGATACATTTATTGTATTACAATGGTAACATCAGACTTTAATCATTATCATGATAGAGCAGGGTTCCCCAACCACGGGACCGGGCCGTCGGGGTCTTTGTGCCGGCTTCCCCGCCCCCTGTGTGTCCCCTCACACTGCGCCCCTCACCTCCTGAACTGTGCCGCTCTGAGCTGAGACCTCTGCCTCAGCTGCATGCCTATGTGACCTCTGCCTCAGCTGCGTGCCTATGTATGAGGGGAACTGTCGGCCAATCAGGGCAGCAGCCATGCCCTGCCGCACTGTTATTGGCCGACGGCTTCTCTCGTACAGCAGCAGCTGAGTCAGAGACGTGGCCGGAGTTTTATATCTCGCGCTATTTCCAAGTGCATCAGTGATGTGTGCTTCACGTGATGTGCTTGGAAATAACGCAAGATATGAAAAAAACTTCAGCCACGTCTCTTCCGCAGCTGCTTAGCTGTAAGAGCGAAGTCGGCAGGAGCGGTGAGCATCAGCAGAAGAGTATCTGTGTGTGAGTGTGTGTTTCAGGGGCAATGTCTGTGTGTGGGGGGTGGTTTGTACTGGGGCAGTATGTCTGTGTGTGTGTAGGGGCAATATGTGTGTGGGGCATTCAGGGGTCAGTGTGTGTGGGGGTTATACAAGGGGCAATGTCTGTGTGTGTGTGGGTTATACAAGGGGCAATGTGTGTGTAGGGGTTATACAAGGGGCAATGTGTGTGTATGTGTGGGGGTTGTACAAGGGGCAATGTGTGTATGTGTGGGGGTTATACAAGGGGCAATGTCTGTGTGTGTGGGGGTTATACAAGGGGCAGTGTGTGTGCGGGGGAGAATTTATGCTATATGGAGGGATGCAACGCTGCATTATATTATATGGATGGATATGAGGTTGCATTATACTTTATTGAGGGGTGTGACGCTGCATTGTATTATATGGAGAGCTGTGAGGCTGCATTATATAATGTGGAGGGCTGTGACGCTGCATTATACTATATGAAAATAAGATGTAGCGCATCTTTTGCGGAAACAGGGTAGTAAACTCCATCCCTTCTCCATAGCCCCACCCCATAAGTTCAAAGCCCCGCCAGGCCCTGAAAGAACGGTCTTGCATGAAGCCAGTCTCCGGCTGGCGACCCCTGTGATAGAGCATAATAATTCATAATAACATTCAGCACATTCTGCATTGGAACTACTGTACCAAATTTATTATATGTTTTAAGAGTTGGAGTCAGTCCATTTTATACCGACTACACCAAAATGAACACAGACTCCAACACCACCTCTACAGCCCTGGCCAAAAATGTCATGCTCCTTACAATATACAGGAACTCTGTGTACACCAAGCTGAAGCTGACTTTTTTTTTTTTTTCATCTAATCACAATTATGTGACCATTGAATGAAAAGTAATGCCTCCACCTTTGTAACTCCTCAGCAGATGACAGCAATGGTATGCAGCAGGTACTGGACTGTTCAGTAGACTCTTTGCTACAGCACCAGTTTGCGGGAAGCCTTGGCATTGAACAGTTGTGTTGTTACAGTGTAAAAAATGGAATCCTGCGCAGACGGTTTGTCAATGTGATTTAAGCAACGTGCTGTCATTGAATTCTTGAAAGCAAAAATTATCAACGCAGAGCAAATTCATCAGAGAATGCAAGCGTTAATGGTGATTGTGTTGATGCAAGCATTGTGTGTCGTTGGACCACTAAGTTCAAAGATGGTAAGGTGAGAACGTCTGACTTGACAAAGAAAAAGTTGGACGTTATGTGACAGGAACCAATGAGTTAAACATGCAAAATATTGACAGACTTATTCAGGATGATTGTCACATCACTTAGAGAGAAATTGCAAATTTAATCGTCATTTCACATTATTGCATTGCTTATTTATCGGACAATCAGTGCATGATGGGTACCTAGATGCTCACGTCAGAAATGGAAGCACACAGATTTGATATTTGTCAGGAACTTCTCTCACGTTATGGGAATGAAGGTGACTTCTTTCTGCATTCAATTACAACAGACAAAACTAGGGTACACCACTACAAACTAGAGACGAAACGTCAGGCCATCGACTATCTACACAAAGGTGTGCCCCAGAAAAGGAAATTCGAATCAAAACACATTCCTCATCTGGAAAAACCATGGCATCAGTGTTTTGGGCCGCAGAAGATGTTATCCATGTTGATTTCCTTGAATGTTACATCACAACACTGCAAACTGAAACGATGACTAACAAGGGTCCGAAAGGAAAACAGAGATGTTTTCCCGCAGTATGACAATGCCTGACCACAGACCTCACATGGCACCACCATAGAACTTCAGAGACTGAATCTCACCACCATGTGGTATCCTTCATACATTCCAGATTTTGTGCCATCTAGCTAAGAAGATCTGTGGGGAGATTATAGCTCATCTGATGAAGAAGTCAAGAGAACTGTGAACGGTCTTTTGCGAAAACAGAATGTTGACTTTTTCCGTGAAGGCTTCAAAAAACTTGTTCATCGTTGGCAGAAGTATATACAATTGTTGTGGTGATTATTTGGAAAAGTGAATACCGGTAATAAAAGAGCACATTCTAAGGATTGTTTCTGCGTTTGATTTATTAAAATATTCACACTGAAACCCAAGTCACAAAGATGGAGATGTTACTTTTCCTTTAATCCTTGTAGATTCAGATTAGCTGGGCACTGAGCCGGCAGTGATCACATCAGGAGACATTGAAACTAAACGTTATTGAGCAGCTTGTCGTGTGTTGTAATACCTGCATGCTTCACAAGCCTAACTGTTAGGCTATGTGCTAACTAGGATGTGTGCTGCGGAGTTTTGACATCCAAAATCCACATCATTTTTCAAAGATCTGCACAGATAAGTTAGTGGTCTCTTGGTGCGTGTTTGCAGCGATTTTCATGTGTTTTTTCACGCTGAATTTTGCTGCATTTTTTCCACAATCATTCACTGTTGTGACTGATAATAAAGCTAGGGTAAAGACTGTAAAAAGGAAATAAAAAGGTTTCTTGATGTCATAATAGTGATGTTGTGGTGCTCCGCTGTACGTTTGGTCACCAGCCCATGTACAGCAGGCAACTACTGGCTGCCACCCACCTCTAGCTGCCTACTTTTACCTGGCTAGTAATTAAAATACAGGGGAGTCCTTTCTTTTTTAATTATTTCTTCAAATGATTAAGAAAAAAAATTACTTGGGGCTCGCTGTATTTTAGTTGCCAGGTACAACTAGGCAGCTGGGGATGGATGGCAGCCTGTAACTGTCTGCTGTACCTGGGCTGGTGACCAAAAATACAGCAGAGCCCCACATCATCATAGCAAAATGTGCATCAAATCCGCGTTAAATACGCAGCAAATACTAGCCGTGTGAACACTGCTGCGTATCTGTTATGTATTTTGGAGCCAACATTGAGCTCTATGGGTACCTTTACACACGGCTACATTTGTAGCTTGTCACCAGGTAACTTACTGGTTGCAGTGAAATCATGGATACATGATTCCATTTGTACACAGCAACAAGATAGAACCATGTATCATGTATCCATGATTTCACTGCAACCAGTAAGTTACCTGGTGACAAGCTACAATGTAGCCGTGTGTAAAGGTACCTATGGGTAAAAATCACGGCAAAATATGCTGAAATAATTGACATACTGCAGATTTTCAGCTGGAAAATTCATAGCATGGGCACAACACTTCTGATTTCCAATACACTTTGCAGGGAATATACTGCAGATTTATAAAAAAAAAATCCACCAAAAAAGCTGGAAATTCACAGCAAAAAATGCAGGGAATCTGCAACATTGGCATATAGCTTAACATCAGAAATCCTATCATAGAAATTCCCTGTATGTATATTATTATACACCTGTTTGATATGTGTGTAGACGCAGACTATAGTTTGTGAACAGGATTTAAAGGATGCCATGGAAACATAATATATCATATTATCCCTTTAAATTTGTACAAAGCAAGCCACAAAGTCATATAGCATATTTTTTTGGACTATAAGACACACCCAGATTTTAGAAGAGGAAAATAAGGGAAAAAATTAAATAAAAAATGTGGTTATAATTAACTGTTATGTGGGGATCTGCTCCTGACACTGTTATCTAGGTAATGTCCCCATCCCTGGCTCCGTCCAGGTAATATATGTCCCCCATCCTGGTATTTAGCCTCCCATACTGATACAGTGTTTCCCTGAAAATAAGACCGTGTCTTATATTTTTTGGGCGCCAAAAGTGGCACCCTGTCTTATTTTCGGGGGGGGGGGGGGTCTTATATTGGCAGCCCCAGCCACTGCAGCCTCCCATCCACACACAATACACTTACAAACACACACACACACATACACACACACACACTTACAAACACACACATACACACACCACATACATACACATACACACCGCTTCTTACCGGCTCCCCCGGCCTTCGTTGGGCTCCCCGCTGTCCTCGCTGTCCCCCGGTGTGTCCAGGCTCCTCCAGTGTCCTCTGCCAATCAGAGCTCAGGACGTCATCTGGCTGCGCCCACTGCTTCCTTGGAGCCAATCAGAGCTCAAGCTGGGCTGTGCAGAGTTGAGCAGGGGCACACAGCATGTTAGGCTGTGATTAACCCCATCTGCTCCAAAGTGGCTGCACCTGCAGGACACTGGAGGAGCCTGGACACTTCGGGGTACAGGTACTGGCCTTATATTCCCCAGCGCCACCCCCCCAAGGCAGCCTTACTTTCGGGGGGGGGCCTTATATTAGCAGACCCCTCCCCCCCGTTCACGCTACCCTGTCTTACTTTCGGGGGGGTCTTATTATCGGGGAAAGACTGTATATATAGCCTCCCATCTGGGTATATAGCCCCCCATCCTGGAATGTTGTACCTCGACTCCCCCATCCTGGATATTGCACCCCCTCCCATCCTGGGATATTGCACCCCCCCATCACTGTATATGCCCACCATCCTGGGATATTGCACTCACCCTGCCACTGTATATGCCGCCCAACCTGGGATATTGCAGCCCCCCTCACTGGATATGGCTTCCCATGCTGCCGCACAGACAAAAATAGTAAACGGTATAACATACCTGCCCGCCATCCCCTCCATCTCTCCCTCTGTAGCTGCATCGATGTCTTCTTGTCTGTGTGTCCAGGGGGCATCCTGTAATGTGACCGAGATGCGCAGTGATGACATCATTATTCTGTGCTGGGTCACATGACAGGATGCTGGCTCGCACACACAAGACAAGAGATCGATGCGGCTGCAGAGGGAAAGATGGAGGCGGGCAGGTATATTATACAGTTTATTATTTTAGTGTGTGCAGCAGTATGGGAGGGGGGCTGCAATATTCCAGGGTGGGCGACATATACAGTGCTGGAGGGTACAATATTACAGCATGGGGAGCTGCAATATCCCAGAATCGGGGGCATATACAGTGACGGAGGGTCAGTATATGTAATATGCACTGCCTCCCACTCAGCGCCAGCTTCAGCACAGAGGTGGGCAGTGGGATGCAGTGAATATTACATTACACTAATGAGCAGGGACACGTGATCACAGCCTGCTTCTGCAGCTTGCTCCTGCCTCCTCCAGCTGTTCCAGATCTGCCCACCCCCTCCAGCACAGCCCCACAGCCATATTCGGACCATGAGAATCCCCCACAATCTGGGGGGAAAGAGTGCGTCTTATGGTACAAAAATACGGTATACTGTAGGCTGTGCTACCAGCTTATGATATGGGGTAAAGACAATTAGAAGCTACTTGAACTGCTGTATACTTTTCTACACTTTTTTTTTTCTTTAATATAATTTTGTTCTTACAGGGATGTTCCGAGTCCCCAGACCTAGAATTTGCTTATGCTGATGCTGATAAATGGGCCGCAGAGCTGTCAGGTATGTGGGTATTCATTATTAGATTACGGTAGGTATTGAGGGAACAACCTTAACAGCATAATACACATGGTTTAATGACTGCCACAGACTTCTTGTGCTACCTATCTACAGAAGATACAAAGGAACACACACACACCTATACATATATACTATGCTAGCTGTACTACCCGGCTACTCCCGGGTTAATAAATAACTGCTGTTAGCTATAACAAAATAGAATTTGAATATGTCATATTAATGACCTGTAGGAAAATAGAAGCTGAGCTGTGATTGATTGCTATAGGCAGCCTAATAAATCTCCAGCCAACAGTAAACCCTCCCCCTGGCCGGGCAGTATATGTTACCTCACACATACACATAATAGACAGCTCATGTGACTGACATCTGCCTTAATTCCCTATATGGCACATGTGATGCACATTGGCTGTTTTTAATCAGATGTTTATGTTTGGAAATAAAAAAAGATAGCACACATATGAGGCGAGTTGTGTGAGGTGATTTGTGCACATCTGTGTCTGTCTGTGTGGTGTGTGTGTCTCTGGGGTATGTGTGTCCCAGTGGTGTGCGTGTGTCCCTGTGGGGGAGGTCCCTGTGGTGTGTGTCCTTTTGGGGGGGAGGGGTGTCCCTGTGGTGTGTGTCCTTGTGGGGGGAGGGGTGTCTCTGTGGTGTGTGCCCATCCCTATGGGGTCTCTGTGTTCCTGTGGGGTGTGCATGTGTGTATGTCCCTGTGGTGTGTGTGTCCCTGTGGGGTGAGTGCATGTGTCGCTATAGGGTGTGTGTGTGTCCCCATGGGGTGTGTTGTGTGTGTCTCTTTGTGGTGTCTGTGTTTGTGTTTGAGTGCGTGGTGAGTATCCAATGTTGGGGCTCCACCTTAGCTGTTACTCTGTGTGTGCATGTGGTGTGTATACATGTCCCCGTGCGTGGTGAATATTCCATGTCAGGGCCCCACCTTAGTGACTATATGCTGGTATGTTCTGTTAGTCTTTGGTGCTGTCATTAAGCCCCTCTCATTCACAACTGTCAACTGGTAACTGTCACTTTCTCTCCATTATGTAGATAGGGGCAAAATTGTTTTGTGAATTGGAACGCGCGGGGTTAAAATTTCACCTCACAACATAGCCTATGACGCTCCTGGGGTCCAGACGTGGGACTGTGCAAAATTTTGTAGCTGTAGTTGCGACGGTGTAGATGCCAATCCCGGACATACATACACACATTCAGCTTTATATATTAGACTAGCTGTAGTACCCGGCTACGCCCAGGTTAATAAATAACTGCTGTTAGCTATAACAACATTGAATTTGAATATGTCATATTAATGACCTGTAGGAAAATAGAAGCTGAGCTGTGATTGATTGCTATAGGCAGCCTAATAAATCTCCAGCCAACAGTAAACCCTCCCCCTGGCCGGGTAGTATATGTTACCTCACACATACACATAATAGTCGGCTCATGTGACTGACATCTGCCTTAATTCCCTATATGGTACATGTGTTGCACATTGGCTGTTTTTAATCAGATGTTTATGTTTGGAAAATAAAGATAGCACACGTATGAGGCGAGTTGCATGAGGTGATTTGTGCACATCTGTGTTTGTCTGTGTGGTGTGTGTGTCCCTGGGGTGTAGATGTGTGTGTCCCTGTGGGGGGGGGGTCTGTGTGGTGTGTGTCTCTGTTGTATGTGTCTCTTTGTGGTGTGTGTGTCCCTGTGGGGTGTGTGCATGTGCCCCTATAGGGTGTGTATGTGTGTGTCCCTGTGTGGGGGGGTCTGTGTGGTGTGTGTCTCTGTTGTGTGTGTCTCTTTGTGGTGTGTGTGTGTCCCTGTGGGGTGAGTGCATGTGTCCCTATAGGGAGTGTATGTGTGTGTCCCTGTGGGGGGTCTGTGTGGTGTGTGTGTGTGTGTGTGTATCTGTGTTGTGTGTGTCTCTTTGTGGTGTGTGTGTGTCCCTGTGGGGTGAGTGCATGTGTCCCTAAAGGGTGGCTATGTGTGTGTGTCCCTGTAGGGGGTCTGTGTGGTGTGTGTGTCTTTGTTATGTGTCTCTCTTTGTGGTGTGTGTGTGTCCCTGTGGGGTGAGTGCATGTGTCGCTATAGAGTGTGTGTGTCCCCCCCTTGGGGGAGGTGTGTTTCTCTGTGTTGTGTGTGTCTCTTTGTGGTGTGTGTGTGTTTGTTCGGGTGCGTGGTAAGTATCCAATGTTGGGGCTGCACCTTAGCGACTATACACTTGCTGTTACTCTTTGTGTGCATGTGGTGTGTATACATGTCCCCGTGCGTGGTGACTATCTCATGTTGGGGCCCCACCTTAGTGACTATATGCTGGTATGTGCTGTTAGTCTTTGGTGCTGTCATTAAGCCCCTCTCATTCACAACTGTCAACTGGTAACTGTCACTTTTTCCCCATTATATAGATAGGGGCAAAATTGTTTGGTGAATTGGAATGCGCGGGGTTAAAATTTCACCTCACAACATAGCCTATGACGCTCCTGGGGTCCAGACTTGTGACTGTGCAAAATTTTGTCTCTATAGCTGACAGCTGTCGATTTTCCTCCAACACTTTTCCATTCACGTTTTCCCCATTATGTAGATAGGGGCAAAATTGTTTGGTGAACTGAAACGCGCAGGGTTAAAATTTCGCCTCACAACATAGCCTATGACGCTGCTGGGGTCCAGACGTGTGACTGTGCAAAATTTTGTAGCTGTAGTTGCGACGGTGTAGATGCCAATCCCGGATATACACACATACACACACACATACATACACACATTCAGCTTTATATATTAGATAAAGGCCCTATCCAGTCTATGTGTCTCTGTATGTTTGTAAGTTTGTTCTAAAAACAGTGCCACCTTTAGGACATTGTGTAAATTATAGTTAAACTGGAATGTGAAGAAGCCTATACGTTTGGTTGATAAGTCAAAGAAAACAGTGCAGAGAGCTCACATGAGGAAGAGAGAGCCTCACATGAGGGAGAGAGGGCGCATAGAGGGGGAGAGATGGCCACACAGGGGGATGGTGAGCAGCAGCAGTGCCTGCCAAGCCCGTGTAGCAGCGGGATTCTCCTGCCCTAATTGATGGCGCTGCGATTAGTAGTGGAGGTATTTGGGCTAATATATAATTGCACACGTTCTAGAATGGTCCGATGTGATAGAATTGGTCCCCGTCTAGTGTGTGTGTTTATATAATGCACACACAACTAATATTGGCCACACCTGCCGATATTGATGGGTTTGGGCAAAGTGCTAATGGGGGCGCCAGTAAGCCGATAGTCAGGAGATATGTTGATCGGACTAGTTCAGACTGGCAATTCTTCATTTTTTACAGAGATGTGTGTTAGTGATGTTCTTGTAGAGAACAAGAGAGTGCTTGGCTAAATGAGCCCTCTTGTGTATGGGAGAAATGATAGCTGGCTAAACCATTAGCCATAGCATCATACAACTGACAAACATCACTTGGTTTGGGAGTCCTATAGGTAAAATACAGTAGTTCTTTGGTCAGGCCTCAGATGCCCCCAATTATCATCAGATCCTGTAAAAATCAGGATTAGGCAAGTAACTCAAATCTCTGGCCCTTACAAAGGAGCTGCCCACATTTCTTATCAATATCGACAATTCAATTCCAGTAAGTTATTTGACTAGTTTTGCCAGCTTGTGGTGTGTAGTATTATATAATATCTCATATCTGCAGTAACCACCACCCTTATAGTATTGGTCATGATTTCTCTAAAGCCTCATGATTATGTATTATCATAAACATTAAGGCTATGTGCACACATTGAGTATTTGGTTGCAGAACTCTGCAAGGGGAAAGAAAATAAGCAAAATGTGCACAAAACTTCAGGACTCTACTTGATTTTGCCGGCATAAGTATTTGCATGCAGATTTGTGTCAAAACTGCACCAAAAAAACCTCACATCAAGCAACGCCATAAAACACACTGTGCACTAGCGTATTAACGTCCTTAGATTGGATTGTCTAAATTCATAAAAGAAGAAAGCCTCTTAATATTGTAGTGAAATATGTATCTCAGGTACTGGACACCAGAACAGTTAAGGGATTAAATTCCATGTCAGTCCACAAGAGGTTACAACCTGTTTTTTTTTTTTTTTTTATACATTTTTTAAATAAATTCACACATATTGGGAGCCTCAAAGAGGAAGAGAATTGATAAGAGAGAAGCAATCTCAAATAGTGAACTTCAAAAACACCACAGATCAGAAGACAAAGAACATTTTAAAACATAATATATGCATAGCTAAATTAGGTAGTGTCCAACCATAGACCCAGAATTAGATTATTAAAATGGAAGGCTGGTCTAGAAATCTGATTCCCCCAGTCTGACTATAACTGGATGCTCTCAGCCAAGGCAAAGTGTCACAGAGATGGGTCAGCCGAGCTGCTGTGAACCTCATTCCATATATCTCCGCTCTCTCCATCGGGCAACAGAAGTGTATCGGAGAAAGTTCCGTAACCTACAACGTGGATGAACTGACAGCTATGCGGATTTCATGAGCACTTGAAGGACCTCGTTCCACCAATGGATTAAGGGACTTTCTGTTAGCAGCTTTGAGGCCTTAACGGATCTTATGGTCAAGGATCAATTTCTTCACATGTGCCTCATGGATTTACGACAATTTGTGTGTGATCGAGAGCCACCTACTGCTGATGAGGCTGCAAAGATTGCGGACTGCTACGTGGCCAACAGGATGCCGGAGGTGTGAAATCCATCGGGATTCAGCTGGAAGGGAGGTATTCTAAACGGGGACCCCCCTCCCTCTGCCACCTGATCACCATTGCTGTCCAAACCCACCTCCTATGGGTCCCCGGGGACCAGACATTCCTTAGGCAATGCACGCCAATGCTTTACGTGCAAGAAAGTGGAACATATTAGTGCAGTCTGCCCTGATAGGGAGAAATGCCCCATTACCACCACAAAGCCGTTTGGGTCCCCACCTTCTGTCCTATTTATGGCTGGCACTGATGTGAGGACTAATGACTACTGTCAGTCTGTCACTGTTGGCAATAAAGTTACCATTGGTCTCAGAGACACTGGAGCACAAGTAACTTTGGGGCATCCCGAATTGGTAAACCCTGCAGATATCATACCAGGAAAGACGGTCATCGGGGTTGGAGGGTCAGCCCTGATGTACCTATGGCCCCTGTGTATCTGGACTGGGGAGCAGGGAAAGGACTGAGGGAAGTGGGAGTATCAGAGGCAATTCCCACCAATGTGCTGCTAGGCACAGACCTGGGCAGGATGGTGTCCCACTATATCCCTCCCTTGCAAGAAAATGCTACTGTCGAGGTGGAAGCCAGTGACCCACCTGAGACCCTGTGCCAGGAAGGAGAATGTACCAATGCACAAAAGGGTACCCATGAACAGGACAGTACATGTGGCCGCTGTGACCCGGAGTCAGGCTACGGCTCAGACTCAACCCCAGAGACTAGAGGATGAGTCCCAGACAGAACTGCCAGAGCAGGAGGGCCCTACTCAGGTCCAGGAGCCCCCTCACATGGCAGACCCCCCCCCAGGTCCCTGACCACAGACTCTGAAGACTCCGCTTCAGACCAGAGACTGGTGTTCACACTAGGCCAGGGCTGCAGACTGACAGCAGACTGACAGCCAGAGCGTCCGGGAGGCCCTGCTGATAGATGTCAGTCTGGAGAAGCTCAGAGGTCTTGCCAACCAACCCCCTACTGCTTCTGACAAAGAGAAAATATACTGGGATACGGGCAGAGTGTACACAGAGACTCTACCCACTAATACCACAGAACATTGGGACTGTGAATTAAGCGGCTGGTGGTTCCTTATCTGTTTAGGGAACAATTATTGAGAATTGCTGACAAAATTCCTCTGGCTGCACATCTTGGAGTACAAAAGACCTAGAGTTCACCTAACACACAACTTTTATTGGCCAAAGATGGGCACGGACATAGCCAACTACTGTCGATTCTGTGTAGTATGTCAGAGGGTTGGAAAGTCTGGGAATATACAGAAAGCCCCATTGATACCACTACCAGTGATTGATGAGCCATTCCAGCGAGTGGCTGTGGATATAATAGGGCCACTTGTCATACCCAGCATCTAGGGCAAAAAGTACATCCTCACAGTGGTGGACTATGCTACACGATACCCTGAAGCGGTGGCCCTCTCCTCCATCCGAGTGGACAAGGTGGCGGATGCTTTACTGACTGTGTGTTCTCGTGTGGGTTTCCCCAGGGAGATGTTAACCGATCAGGGAACCCAATTCATGTCCAATCTGTTGGAAAGTCTCTGTGAAAGGATACAAGTGCAGCATGTTGTGGCCAGCGCTTATCATCCCCAAACAAATGGACTCTGCGAACGATTCAACGGGACATTAAAACAAATGCTGAAAATGCTGGTGGAGACTGAAGGAAGGGACTGGGAGTGTTACCTTCCCCATCTGTTTGCATACAGAGAGCTACCCCAGGCCTCCACAGTATTCTCCCCCTTCAAACTGGTTTATGGGAGGAGGGTCAGGGCCCTGGACTTGATTAAGGACTGTTGGGCGAGGGATCCCAAAAACTACAGGAGTCTCAGTGGTTGAATATATACTGCGACTCCGGGACAGAATGCAATAAACTGAATAACCTTGCCCCTGAGAACGCAACCCAGGCCCAAATCAACCAGAAGGTCTGGTATGACTGTAATGCCAGACTCAGGGCCTATGAGGAGGGGCAAAAGGTTTGGGTGTTGGTCCCTATGTTACAGAACAAACTACAGGCCGTATGGGAGGGACCATACACCGTGCACAAGCAGCTAAATGATGTTAACTATGTG